>CALYJB010000125.1:0-92977 GCA_944738965.1 Nebria brevicollis
TATATTTAAGTTTAGAATTTATTTCCTTTACCTTTATTTCTTTGTAGAGGGGTTTTTTAAATTTAGTTATCAGTCTAGGGTTCTGTTTTAAATACATGTTTTTCTTTTTTATTTCTTTTGTTTGTTCAGGAACATATCTTTTTTGCTTTTCTTGCTTTATTCTATCGGTTACTGTTTCTTTTATTTTCTCTAAATTTGTTTTATAGTCGTTGACCTTTTGTTCTTGAGTCTCAAGGTGTCTTTTGGGAAATATATTAGCTCTACTTCTTCCATATAATATTTCTAATGGTGAAAATTTTGTGATGGTTTGTATTGTATTGTGTTAAGAGTACATGACTATTTGTAATTTATCTTCTAATTTAATATTGGGTTTTTCGGCATGTAGTATTCTAAGCTGTTCTATAATAGTAGAGTGTAATCTTTCTATTGCATTAGATTTAGGATTATTGATGCACGTAAAATGTAGATTTATTCCTTCTTTTTGACAATATGTTTTTAACAATGCATTATTAAATTCGTTGCCATTGTCTACTATTAGAGTATTAGGAAATTTATAGTAGTTAAAATATTCTTTTAATTTTTCTAGTGTGTTTTTAGCATTTCTGTTGTTTAGTTTGGTGATATATCCGAATTTTGAGAACTACATAGTTAACATGAGAAACATCCCAGAGGAATATGTAAGGATATATGGTTCTTACCGATTGAAACACCCTCAACAAATATGAAAGAAATAATTAAAACTTTAAACAAATGTATAGATATGTATTTATAAGCAGAACTTTAACAAAATATTAAATTTTACACGTCATAATAGAACCTTTTTTGGTGAGAAAAATTTTATGACAGCTCTTTTTACTTCCAAAAAATAACCCTCTTCTTTTTTGTTGTTGTCAACGCTCTTTGGATATTTAAAAAAATATATGTTTAAGAGGCTCGTTGCTACAGATCTCCCCCTCTGGATCGTAGCTTTCGCCCCGAAAAAGATCCAGAAACAGCGTCAGGAATGAGACTCCTTAGTCTTGGCGGCTTTCCTCGTTGACGTTTCGGACGTGTTATCTCAAGTACTGCTTCACACTGAACAGATCTAACGTCCACTTCTCCCCCATCAATACAGCTTCCGAATTTGTTAACGGCCCAAACGGCCGTTGGCGCTTCCCTCTCGGTGGAGTTGCAATGCCTCTTGGTTGGGCTCAACAGTTTGCTGGCACATTCGATTTGGATTCCATCGCTCCTCTCCCTTTGCAAGTGGACGACTCCCAAAAAGTAGCCACTTGTATCGGTGCGGATCAAGAAGGGCAATTCTTCGTCGGCCTGACGAAGTATTTCTTTCTTCGCTGCTGGTATCCTATACGGCGGAATGTGATTTCCCGTGTTAATATGATGTACGACGTATGGTGTTACTTCTCCTAACGGTTCAAACACTTCATTTGACTCAGTGATAAATTGGTTTAGCTACATAGTTAAGAATAATGTTTGATCTAGTGTTAAAAGATCTGTATTCACCATTTCGAAAGGTTGTTCAGCTGTGGGTGTTAGATTATCTAATATTTTTATTGAATTTCTGTCATACTTATTTTCTTTGCAAGTTTTACAGGTGTTGATGAGGTCAGTAATATCTTTAATCATGTTAGGCCAATAGTATTTTTCTTTTAGATGTCTATATGAGGCCATAATTCCTCTATGGTTCATTTTGCCGAAATGGTAATTATAAATAATTTCGTCTCGTTGTTCTTTATCTTCTATATTTTCTACTATTTTATTTACGGCTATGATTTTTATACTATTTATTTCAAAATTTTCCTTAATTACTTTAGAGAAATATATATCGGAATTATTTTCAAAGATAGCATAGTATTTAATTTTCGGAATTATATATTCTTTGATAAAATTTAAAATTTCATTTTCTATGTCATTTTTATTGATATTTACTAACATTCTTTGTTTAGGATGTTCTTTTACAAAAAATTTGTCGATTTTTACTGTGAATGGATCGTCAGTGATTTGAATAATTATTTGATTATCTGCTATATTTAATCTATCTTCTATATATTTAATTCCTTCAACTGGGTTTTCATCAGAACTATGTATAGTATTTTCAGTTGACACGCTTTTTGTTGCATTATTTGATTTCATTTCATTTGTTAAGCAGAAAATTTCAAATGGTTCATATATGTTTACTATTATGTTGGTTTTACCAAATATTTTATCTAAGTATTTTATTAACTCCTTTTTTTCTAATTTATCTAAGCCACAGGATAACCAAGAGATATTAATTTCGAAAATTTCGTTTTTTATTAAATAGTCTCTTAACGATGTTAAAGAGTATTGTAAAATTTTTTTATTACACTCTTCATTAAAATTTTCTTTAGAAAATATGTGAAAGATTTTTTTGTTTTGGACTTCTTGCAGTATAAATTTTTGTGTTATTAATAATTGATTTTTACAAAAGTCCTTACTGTTGAATTGTTCATTTATATGTTTTGCTAATCCTTTACCAAATTTGAAATCTTTACTAATACAGTGTGCGAAAATATTTGTTTCAAGCACATCACCATTTTTATAGTTTATTTTATAATTATTTTTTATTCGGGACAAAAAATCAGCAATTTTATTAGTTTTTCCTTTTATGTATTCTATTTCGAAATTATATTCACCTAATTCTATCTTCCACCTCATTAGTTTTTGATTAGCATTTTTCATGTTGAAAAGCCAAACATGAGGCCGGTGATCTGTGCTAATAATAAATTTTCTACCGAAGATGTACGGTTTGAAATTATTAATTGCCCAGCTTATTGCTTTTAATTCCTTTTCAATGGTAGAGTAATTTTGTTCTGCCTGGTTTAAAGTTCTCGATGCATAGGCTATGGGCTTTTCTTCATTATCTATTTTTTGTGAAAGTACTGCCCCTAATGCGTAATCTGATGCATCTGTTGTGAGTATAAATTTGTTTTCAAAGTTTGGGAATGCTAATATAGGAGGGTTAATAATTAAATCTTTAGACGTTTGAAATGCATTTTTATAATTTGAATTAGTGATATCTATTGTTCTGCCTTTCTTTAAGCATTCTGTAAAGGGTTTTGTAAGTTTTAAAAAATTCGGAATAAAGCGTCTGTACCATGATAGTTTTCCCAAAAAGGATTTTATTTCTTTGGTAGTGCGTGGTATTTGAATTTTCTCTATAGCTTCTTTTTTTTTTACATTTGGCTTTAAACCTTCCTCACTGATTACAAAGCCTAAATATTCTGTTTCATTTTTGAAAAACTCACTTTTATCTATAGAAATTTTTAAATTAGCTCTTTTTAATTCTTGGAATATAGTTTCGATATTTTTAAAATGTGCTTCCTCATTTTTGCCAAAGATTATAATATCATCCATGTAAACTAGACATATTTTATTGATGTGATTTATCAATACTTCATTCATGAGCCGTTGAAAGGTAGCTGGTGCGTTAATTAATCCGAAGGGCCTTCTTACAAATTCATAGTGACCTGATGTAGTACTGAAGGCTGTTTTATGTCGGTCTTTGGGGTTCAGTTCTACTTGATGAAATCCAGAGTGCAAATCTAAGGTTGTAAACAATTTTGGGTTACCAATATGGTCTATTAAAGTATCAATGTTTGGTATGGGGAATTTATCTTCTGTTGTTAGTTGGTTTATCTTTCTAAAATCTATAACCATTCGTGTTTTGTTTTTTCCCGATGCATCCATTTTTTTTGGTACAATCCAAATGGGCGAGTTATATGGTGATTTTGACTTTTGAATAACGCCATTTTTTAATAATGTCTGTACATGTTCCCCCCCTGCGGGTGGGGGTTAGAAATCACCCGCAGCACCTCTGCTGGTCGTAAGAGGCGACCAATGGGCGAGGAAGGTACCTCGTAAAAAACACACAGTTCAACCTGTATATATACCGGAAGATTAGTGGGCCAATCTTCTGCGGACCTTTATTTCCTTTTCTTTTGCTCACCCGCGTGTTTTCCGTGCGTGGAGACCCGTAAGGAAGGAGAAGATGATCCTGGTGGTTGAGCTTACTCGCAACACACCTCTTTGGCTTCGGATTCTTGCGAAACGGGTGGTCAGATACTAACCCTATCTGACCAATCGGCTTGCCTTTACGTTCTGTGTACCGGTAAGGTGAGTCCCACGACCCTACAGGTAAGTCTTCAGACGTTGGAGAAAGTGGTTCGCAGCGTTCTGAAGCTTATTGCCAGGTGAGGGGGACTATATCTCCTGGTTAGCCCTGGCGATCACACCAGTTAGTGGTGTGACGTCCCAAATTGTGGCTCCGTGGTGGGTGGGGAGACCAGGAGATGAAACGTTCTATTTGTTTATGGCAAACAAAATAAAAACCCCGGGGGCCCCTCCCCCAAAAAGATCTCGTCCGTTATCGGACGAGGGAGAAAGTTTTCTGAAGGGCGAAAATAAATTTTCGCCCAAATTTCTTATTGTTGAAAGGACTGAAGAAGGAAAATCTATTTCTGAAGTCTCTTATTTTGGCTTAGCCAGGTCCCTGAACGAGTTGGCTGGTGGAGAACCAAAATTCACCAAACGGCTTCGCGATGGTACCCTCCTAGTTGAAACGGCAAATTCAACTCAAACGAAGGCATTATTAAAATCGACCGTTTTATTTGGCATGCCAATTGTAGTGACAGCGCACAAATCCCTCAACACCTGTCAGGGCGTAATATCGTGTTACGACCTGTTATATGTTGAGATGGATGAGTGTACGCGAGAGCTATCGAGTCAAGGTGTAGTTACTTGTCGACGACTTACTACCAAGAAAAACGTTGAGGTAAAGAATACCACATCCGTAGTTTTGACTTTCGCGCTGGATAAGCTTCCAGAAAGGATTAAAGTTGGGTTCCACAGTTGTTCGGTGAGACCGTACTTTCCTCGGCCAATGCGTTGTTTCAAATGCCAAAAGTTCGGGCACACTGCATCCCGTTGTGACGCACAGGCTGTGTGTCCACGGTGCAGTGAGCAGGAGCATTTGGGCGAGGAGTGTAAAGGTCCGGCCCGTTGCGTTAATTGTTCTGGTAATCACCTTTCTTTCTTTTCCGATTGTCCACGCAATCAGGAGGAGAGAAGGATTATTGAAATCAAAATTATAGACAAACTTTCATATTTCGATGCCCGGAAGAAATTCAAAACGCAAGCCAGTCCTGTGTTTAACCGTTCTTTTGGAACCATTGCTGTAACACCAGTCATAGAAAAATCTATTGCCGTTCAGACCGATAGCCTTCTTTCAACTATTATTTCCACAACTGTTCCAACTTTGCCTTCTGTTGTTAAAATTACCAGTCCAAAATCTAGAGTTACTCAAAATTTAAAATCAACCTCGAATCCATCAACAAAAAATATAAGTCAATCTAAGACGAAAGTTAGCAACAAACCGAAGATCAAAATAACACATTCCTTCCTTCCACTTCGACGAAAATTATTTCCAAAAAACAAACAATGGAGGTTCCAGAAACATCGAATGTTTCAAGTTCCGCCATCACCAAAATTCCGAAAAAGAAGGGATCTCATTCTTCGAGATCTTCTTCTCCAATGGAAGTAACAACTATAACACTTTCTAGGTCAGAGCGAGAAATATCTTCCATATCTCAATAATGCCTCCCATACTACAATGGAATTGTAATGGTTTCTACAGCCATTTTGAGGAGTTTAAAGCTCTCAATTCCGAGCAGACTCCTTCTTGCATATGCTTACAAGAAACACATTTTCAAGACACCAGAGCTGTTTCATTACGAGGCTTCTCAGTATTTCGTACTGATGTGCCTACTGATGGCCAAGCTCGTGGTGGAGTAGCGATTCTGGTTCGCGAAAGTGTGTATTGTGAGGAGATTGCTTTGAATTCTGAATTGCAAGCTGTAGCTGTCCGTGTTGCTATTTCTTTTCTGGTCACTTTATGTTCTATCTATCTTCCTCCAAACGACAATGTCGATATGCGTGATATCGTTGAATTGATTGACCAATTACCTGCTCCATTCATTCTTATGGGCGATTTCAACGCTCATAATCCTGAATGGGGATCAGGTACGATTAATCAACGCGGTAGACGCTTGGAACACCTATTCACCGCAAGTACACATGTCATCTTAAATGATGGTAGTATGACACATTTTTCTGCGGCGTGGAGATCTTTCATTGCGATTGATCTAACGATCTGTTCTGCAGCAATAGCTCCATTGTTTGAGTGGCATGTGCACTCAGACTTGCATCAAAGTGACCACTTTCCGATCAATCTGAAAGTTCTGCAGAGCTCAGATTCTGATGCTCGTTGTCCGAAATGGGCTTTAAAGCGAGCAGATTGGAATCTGTTCTCGGAGTTGGCCGTATTTAGTGAAAATGATTTCGTTGACGTCGACGACCATGTTCGGTATTTCACGGATGCAATCAAGTCTGCTGCACAAAAGAGTATTCCTCTAACAACTATTCATTCTAATAGAATACCTGTTCCCAGGTGGAACGATGAGTACAAGATTGCTATCCGAGAAAAACGACGTATTTTTCGCCATTTCAGGCGATTTCCAACCACCGAGAATATGATCCATTACTTCCAAGCCAAGGCCAAGGCTAGAAGAATTGTTCGAAAGAGTGAGAAAGCGTCATGGCAGAAATACATTTCTTCCATTACAACCTCCACTCCAGTTTCTAAAGTATGGGTGAAGGTCAGAAAACCATCTGGCCGCTCAAAATCTAGCACTGTTTCTGGCCTAAAAAGCAATGACAATGTCATTATCTGTCGGTCTGATGTTGCTAATATTATAGCATCCACTTTCGCGGATACTTCAAGTTCCAATCACTATCCAGCTGAGTTCCTCGCTCGAAAATCAATCTTGGAACGTCAATGTCTAAATTTTGTTTCGCCGGGCGATGAAATCTACAATCTTTCTTTCAGCGTGGATGAACTTGAAAGTGCGATTTCAGATTCTCACGACAGCGCTCCTGGACCTGATTCTATTCACTACCAGATGCTTCGCCATTTGAATCCTGCTGGAAAAACATTTCTTTTACAAATGTATAATCGCATTTGGTTCTCCGGTATTTGCTCAACACCATGGCGTGATGCGATTATTGTACCAATCCCAAAGCCTGGAAAAGACAAAACACTGCCATCTTGCTATCGCCCAGTTTCGCTTACCAGTTGTGTCTGCAACCTCATGGAACGCATGATCAACAGGCGTCTTGTGTGTGGGAAATGACCTCTCCAACATTTTTACTCAAGAAAACGGAGTACCGCAAGGGTCTATTCTGAGTGTCACGTTGTTTGCCGTGGCCATCAACGGTGTTGCTCAGTGTATTCGTTCACCTGTGCTGGGATCCCTGTACGTGGACGACTTGGCGATTTTCTGCAGTTCTCGCAATATGGCTTCCATAAAGCTTCAGCTGCAGTTAACAATCAATCGTCTTCATAACTGGGCTACTGAGCAAGGTTTCGTATTTTCTGCGGCCAAGACAGAGTGCATTTACTTTTGTCAACGCCGTCACCTTCACTTAGATCCTGTTCTCTCTCTCAACGGTACTGATCTTCCATTTGTGGAAACTGTCCGTTTTCTTGGTCTTCTATTTGACAAGAAGCTTAACTGGCGTGCCCATCTTGTGGCTTTGAAGGCAAAATGTCGGCTTTCTCTAAATTTGTTGCGAGTTCTTTCTTCCAAATTGTAGGGTGCCGATAGAATTTCTATGCTGCGCCTGTATTGGGCTTTGATCCGTTCCAAGCTGGACTACGGCTGTATCGCTTACGCTTCTGCCAGGCCATCCGTTATCAAAACGATTGATACGATACACCATAGTGGTATTCGTCTAGCTACTGGTATTTTTCGTACCAGCCCAATACCAAGTGTATTGTGCGAAGCTGGCGAGCCTTCTCTGTATGATCATCGCAGGCTTTTGACCATGAACTACACGGCAGCCATGAAGTCGAAACCATATCTCCTGGTTTTTGACACTGTCTTTGGTCAACAGTTTGCGGAGATTTATGACAGAAGGGCTCGTTCGGTGGGTTACTTTTCTATCAGATCTCGCAATACATTTGGAGAAGTTAATTTTGAACTTCTTTCAGCCCCTTTCCTCCATGGACATTCTCCCGTCCGAATACCAACTATGCGTTTTCAAAGCTAGATCAATCCTCTACTCCACCCATTCTGTTCCAACGTGAGTTTGCTCGAATCATTGCCAACTATCGGCAATGGATTCGCATTTACACCGACGGTTCGAAGAGCAACGACAGGGTTGCATGTGCTTATATATCGGCAAGAGGTGCATGTGAGTTTCGTCTTCACCAACTCTCGTCCGTATACACGGCAGAGCTGTATGCACTCTACCAAGAACTTTTCTATATTTGCAGACTCGTACGTAATTCTTTTGTTATTGTGTCAGACTCAATGAGCGCTTTGAAAGCGATTTATTCTTTGTACCCTAAACATCCTCTCTTGCAGCAGATACAATCAACCTTGATGACACTATCGTCAAAAGGGTCTATCGTGCGCTTTATTTGGGTACCGATTCATGTTGGTATTCGCGGGAATGAAGCAGCTGATGCAGCAGCTAAGCGAGCTTTGTCCAAGGACAACATTGATTGTGATCGGGGGCTTGCTGTTGACCCCACAGGTTATTTTAAGCATCGGATCATGGATCAGTGGCAGGAAAGGTGGAGTCATATAGTTTCCAACAAGCTTAAAAATGTTAAGCACAACGTAAGGCCATGGGATTCTTCCCATAAGGCATCCCGAAAGGAGGAGGTCGCTGTGGTTAGACTCCGAATAGGGCACACCTGGTGGACGCATGGTCATCTTCTGCTCCGATGTGCGAAACGTATGACACTGCTTTGACAGTGGCGCACGTTTTGTTGGAGTGCTCCCAGTTTACCGAGCAGCGAAACAGGGCGGGTCTGTCACTTGACCTGTCGGTGGCCCTTGGTGACCATTCGACACTCATTGACAGAGTCGTCCTGTTCCTCAGGATTACAGGTCTATTTGCCTTTATTTAAAAGTTCTAGTTTTTTCATTAATTTTATTTCTACACGTATTTTTTTACATTCAATAATATTTAACAATAACTTTAATTTTTACAGTTTTAAGGAGTTATTAATATTTTACATTTAATAGATTTTAAGTTTATAATTTTCTTTTACACAATATATAATTAAAATGGAAGCTTATTTCATAATATAGTTTATGGCGTGAATAGCCCAAGAGGCATGATACGCCTTTAAATTTTAATCCTACCTACCTACTTCGTTTCGTTCCGTTTTCGCTGCTGGTAAAATGAAGAAATGGTGCGTATTGCCTGAAAACGTAGATGAACCGGAAAACGAAGGATACCTGCAACCGGAAAATGAACATACAATCGACGACGTACCAGGAGTCGAGGACGATCCTGCTGTCAGGATGGACGAGCTGTAAGGGTAACATCCGTTGTTGCCAACTGTGGAGAGGTACGAAGAAGAAGAAGAGAGATAAGAAGGGCGGTTAATGTGTAGTAACGAGGTTAAGGAAATAAAGACAAAAATCATATTTAACTATAACAAATGTGCGTTGTTATTTAAATAGTCCTAACAAATATATATATATATATATATATATATATATATATATATATATATATATATATATATATATATATATATATATATATATATATATATATATTTATATGTATATATATATATATATATATATATATATATATATATATATATATATATATATATATATATATATATATATATATATATATATATATATATATATATATATATATATTGTAGCGAAGTATGTTTTTCCGATGTTAAAAACCCTTGTTATTTATATGTTAAGATGTATGTTATATTATAAGTAAGCCGTAGCGGCGCGGCAGCGCAAGCTTTACCGAGTAAGCAAAGAAACGATGAAAGTAGTGGTATTTCACCGACGATGCGACACACGATAAAATGTGAACGCATCTCCCACTTATGCTACACCTCTCACATCTCCTTACAGTGCCAGACTAGAGTCAAGCTCAACAGGGTCTTCTTTCCCCGCTAATTTTTCCAAGCCCGTTCCCTTGTTAGTGGTTTCGCTAGATAGTAGAGAGGGACATAAGTCACGCAGTCACAGCGTTTAACGGCTGTGTCCTGCTTTTGTATATTAACGTGGCGATTCCTGCCTATGGCGTATTCGCCACGGCCCCCATGGGCGTGGGATTGGGTTAAGGCCAATCATGACTCGGCTACGAAGAGCCTCCCAGTATGCTTCCGGTCTGCAAGACCTTCCACCTCACTGGTAAGAGCGAGATCTATCTAAATCTCTACTGGCTCTGCAGGTCAGTACCCGAGCTAGAAACCGTAGCTCACCCGGCGAGATAGAAACACGCTGTTCTGCATCGTGACCTAACCACTGCCACCACGAAACCTATCCTCAAATGGTCAGGCACGGGGCCATAACTGACCCCGTGGGCTACCTGACCCCCGTGGTACCGAACAATCTTCGGTAAGATTTCGAGACAGAGATGCACGAAGGCCATGTGTCGCTCCCAGATTAGGCTACTTGCAGTCCAGGCTCTGGTCAGCCAGCTAAGGGTGCGGCAGGGGCGCTACTCCCCGTAGTCAACCCTGGGTCAGACCCGGGTTGAGCCCGGGCATGACAGCAGGCAATGACTCCCTGCGTGTCCATCGGCGAAGAACCGTCGGGGCATCGGCTAATGTTGGGTTCCGACCGGAGGCCATTCTTCCATCTCCTTTCGCCGCGCAAACATGCTTCTCACACACTGATTCACGCTGAAGAAGCTTTCATACGTTATAACCAGGGAGTCAAGTCTCCACTGGTTACCTCCATTCCCTCGATCCACATTCCATACCTCCCAAGCCCGCAAGTCGTCATATAGGGAACATTGAAGCAGCACGTGGTTTCTATCTTCTATCTCGTGCCCGCAGTAACAAACATCGGTTGCGGCCAGCCCCCTTTTATACAAAAACTCATTCATGCTGCCGTGACCCGTAAGGATGAAAGAAAGCTTCATCCCCGGGTCGAACCATTCATTCTCTGCCGCAAACGTTACACTCTCAATGCACGCATACAGAGCTCGCCCGTTCATGCATTCGTTCCACCGGGCCTGGTGGATCTCAATCATACGAAGTTTCACATATTCAATTTTCCTTGCATACGACATTCCCACCAGGTCGCCGTCTCGCACGGCGACGTCGTCGATGGGGATGGACCGCCGGATAAGGTATCCTAAACCCCTCCTTCTGACCTCCAAATCCAGCGGTAGCACCCCCATCAGGACTTGCATCGCCTGCGTGGAGACGGTCCTGCAAACTCTCACACATGCATACAACGCAACTCGCTGGCACCTAGCGAGAGCGTTTCTCACGTACTCGAAGTTCGTTCGTTCATACCATACCCCAGCTGCATACGTCACGGCCGCAAGAATCATACCCTTGCAGACGACGCGAACAGCGCGCCGCCCCAAGCCCCAATCTCTCCTGAGGACTCGACGGAGCCCTCCAATCGCGCTCGTCGCTTTCATCCTTAACATTCGCAGATGCGGTTTGAAGTCCATTCTTTCAATCATGCTGACGCCTAGGTACGTTACCTCGCGCGCGTACGTCACTTGCACTCCGTCCAATCTCACGTTTGGCGCCCTTCGCTGGGACAGCCTCCCCTTCAGGAGCATACATACTGTCTTCTCACGAGACACATCCACACCAACCCGACCACCCCATTCACTCGCACAGTTCATACCGATAGAGCCACGCTCCTCCAACTCCCTTCTGCTGTTCCCCTCGACCAACAACAGAAGATCGTCGGCGTAGGCAATGGTCTCTATCCCCCTCGCCGTCAAATCATGCAACAACTCATCCATCATCATGTTCCAAACCATGGGGCCACACACTGAGCCTTGCGGACACCCGCGCTCGACATTCTTCCATACAGTATCATGCATACCTGAGATACAGACCCGTCTGTTCTCGAAATAACTCACCCAGAGATCCTGCTCGGCACAGTCCATTTGCGCTAGCTTTCGCAGGGTGCAACCCCAATTGAGGTGATCGAAGGCACCCCAAAAATCTACAAATATACCCAACACATACTGGCTTTGTGAGCCACTCACGAAGGTCTTCGCCCTATACAACGCATCGACAGTTGACTTTCCACAGCGAAAGCCATACTGCCTATCACTCATACTTGCAGCTAACTTATCTTCCATCCGATTCACCATCATGCGTTCCAACACTTTGCTCAGTACTGGAAGGAGACAGATCGGCCTGTACGGTCTAGGGTTCGATCTAGGCTTCTCTGCCGACTTCAACAGTACGCAGACTTTCGCCTGCTTCCACACGGTAGGGAAGTACCCTGCATTCAGACAACTATCAAACATAACTTTCACGTGGTCAGGGTTTGCCCACCATAGTCGGCGAACAATCTCCGGCCCAAACCCATCTAAACCTGCTGCACGCTTACACTTCATTCTCATGACTGCACCGTTTATCTCACCGGGTGTAAATTCTTCCCTGTTAACATTCGTTCTTACATGTGCGACCTCAGGCTCATTTACACTTCTGGCGGGAAAGAATTCACCCAACAGGATCTCTACACTCTCTCTCCACGTTCGTGCTTTAACCCCATTCTTTTCCATCATGCAAATCACATCACCCCACTTGCGCTTCCCTCTGCATACTTTATACACTTCACCCCATGGTTCAGCATTCCCTCTAACTCTTACATACTCGCGCCAGCTGCTTTCCTTTGTCGCGTGAAGGGTTTGTTTGTACAGCTGTTCGTGGCGCTTCCATTCACGCTTGTAGTAAACTACATCCACATTCACTCTATTCCTCATTCGCTGGTTCTCACGTCTCGCCTTTCTGGCGGCCCTCCTCATTCGCTGAAGCTCATCCGTCCACCAAGAGTAGAGCTTACGCCCTCGGCCTACCCTTTTCCGAAGCATTCTGTTACATACAAGCGTTAAGCGCTCATTCATTTGTCGCACTTGATCATCCACATTCAGTCGCTGGAATTCCCCAATGCTGTCACCGGGGAATTCAAACGCAATCATTCGCATAAATTCATCCCAATCGACGTTGCTTGTACTCCACCCAGGTGCAGCGGCCACTGGCCTGCGTGCCCTGCGGTGGCCAAGCTCTATTAGAATCGCGTTGTGGTCACTCATACTCCATTCAGGCTTCAAAATCCAGCTTTCACCGAGGCCACCCCCAAGAGACCCCCTCATGAGGGTGACGTCGATGTCGCTTTCTCCCTGTGCCGAGCTGAATGTGAAGCATTTACTTGGTTCGTTCATGACCCGGGCTTGGTGCTGAAGGATGAAATCCTCCAGCAACAAACCTCTTTCCTCACTCTCACGATAACTGTGGCCAATCTTACTATACCACAACGGCGACACGGCGTTAGCATCCATACCGACAAAAATACATATATCGTTCGCAACATCAAACACTCTCTCCAGGTACTCTAAATGGACCGCCAGGGCCTGCCCGAACTGGCAGTAGACGGACGTGATATACACCTCGCCGAAAACACCCCCAATCCATACACATACCCCATGCTCAGTAATCAAATCATTCACGGCCACAACGTCAAACACACCGTTGACGACTATGGCCACCTTCGCACCGCCTCTTTCATTCGCAATCACTTTCATGCTAGGTGGAAGTCCACTCACTTTCCCATGCGCAACGTACGGCTCTTGAAGAACGGCCACATGTACGTTTTCATTCATCAAAGTCATACCAACATCCAACATAACCTCATACGACCGCTGACAATTCAACTGGAGTATTCTCAAAACACTCATCACTCAATCGATTCTCTTTCCTTCATCCGGACGAGCTCTCTCTTGTACATCGGGCAATCCTGGCTTACAACGGAGTGCGCGCTCGGAAGCTTGCGCATGCCACAGTTCCTACATTTCGGGGAAACATGCTTACAATCACTCATCACGTGTCCAGCCACACCACACTTCTTGCAGAGACGCTGCTTTTCTTTACACTCATTCATCCTGTGCCCATACCCATAACATCTGTAACATTGCTGTACACGGTCGAATGCCCTCACATTATACCCCTTCCATCCCACATACACTCGTTCGTTATTAATCATCCATTCCCTTGCTTTAGTCGGCAACTCTAAAACAAGGTTTCCACATTCATCCCCCTTTTTCCCATTCCGTGATACAATTCTCACTCGCTCTTTCCACTCATTCTCCGTCAACACTTTTTTCATATTACGTTCGTACAGTTCACCCATAAACTCATCCATTGTCTCCTGGTTGCTGACATCGTAGACTATTACCTTCGGACCCGCCCTCCGTGGCTCGGAGACGGTTAACCCCAGGTCCTTGAACTTGTCACAGTCCTTGAGGGCCTGGAGGTCCTTCTCCGAGGCCACTTCTATAGCGAGTCCTCCGGCCCGCGTCTTCCGAGTGCCAACAACCTTGACCCAGTCACTCACGGCTGGTCGCACACTCTTTTGCACCATCTGTTCGATGTTTGCACTGGTCACGGCCTTGTCTTTTGTGTTTACAACACATGCAAATGTTCGCCTGCGTGGTGCTGGTGTGGGTAGCGCTGGTTTTGTATAACTCTCTTTAGCCACTTGCGGCGAGGCTGCTTCAATGCCCCCGTCTAACTGTTTGGCCACCTTCATCCGCCATAAACTCGAAGTCATTTCCTCAATTTTACCTCCCATGCGTTCGTTGCAGAGCAACACGTTTGTTATGAGTTCTTCGTACTCTGCGACTCTATCTAGCAAAAACCTTGCCCACGACTTGCTGACCCGGTTGCATTCCTCCGACACATACGCTCGCATTCTCTCACCAATCTCGCGCATTCGACTCAAATTTGAGTCCTTGTACACAACATTCATGCTGGAAGAACGTTCATCCCGCTCTTCCGGTCGGACCCTTTTCCGCGCACCAGATGCCTCCGTGTTCTTGACAGCTGGCGGGATACCCTCGTCCATGCATTCGACGTCATCGCGGACCCCAGCTGCTGGCTCCGTCATCGTGACGGCCTGTGGTGGCCCTATCGCCAACCAATAAGGGCAGCAGCGGGAACACACAGAAAGAGCGGCACAAACTACCACAAGACACGTACACTACAGTTGGCAAGATAAAATATCGTGTTACAAACACGATTTGTAACACGAGTTATTACTTGCCACACTCACGTTACAACGATAAAAACGAAGTTAAAGGTTACGTATAGAAACAAAACGATACAGGAAGTAAACAATTAATTTGAGAAACACGTAAGAAATGTTTTAATGCTAACGACAGCTATCAAAACACGTCTGTCTCCAACCGAGTTAGAACACAGACTAGTAGATAGGTCACTAATTAGATGACGAGGCTCCTTTACATATATCGTGTGTGTATATCCGTGGCTGGACGGTGTACACCACATATGATAAATATATATATATATTTATATATATATATATATATATATATATATATATATATATATATATATATATATATATATATAAAAATTGTTGCCACAACCCATATCGGACGCCCGTGGCAACTCTAAAAACATATGGTGCTCTGAGTACACTTTTGTGTGCTTGGAGTAGGCGTTGGTATACAGCATAACTGCGGGGAAACGTTCTGACTACGTAAACCTCTACTAAATGCAGTTAAAGATATAATAAAAAATTAGCCCGACTATGTTCTCTGAAACATACGGTTACTATGCAATGACTCTCTACGTTCCGAGCGAGAATAGTATCTTTAATAATATACTAACAGATTACGATCGACACTATCGTGTCTTGCGGCTCACTGTGTTTCCTACTACTACTATATATATATATATACATCTCTCTGCAACGGTTAACGTGGCAAGCGTTCGTGACATTTACAATAATGTAGACAGGGCGCAATAGCACTGTCGATTCACGCGCGTTTGTCAGTCAGTAACCCCGACCAGAGAAGTTGAACACTATATAGTAAAATAACACGACGCTAGAACGAGAAACGTTCGATCCTCTTGTTTGTTAATATATACATATATTAAAGATATATACACGATACACGATAATTCTCTGAATCACTGGCGCTTTAAATCTAGCGACGAGTACGGAAGAGATTATTTGAACTCTCAAATAATATTAATAAAATCGAAATATAGTAAATATATATATCTAGACACCACACACCCCATACACTCACTACTGGGTGTTGTGTTTGTGTGTGTGTGAGTGTGTGTCGAACCTGCGTGGTTGGTTTTTATAGTGTGTATGATGTGATGATGGGGACCTGTGTGGGCCTGTCTACAACAAACACATAATAAAAGTGTGTAGATATATATTTATATAGAAATCTTATATGAAAAATTTTACGTAGCCCGGTATGCCAGAAAGTAAATTTTCGATACCGGAGTCTCTCGTATATATTTATATATATATATATATATATATATATATATATATATAAAAACAAACACATTTCCAAAAAAATTTATGCAATTTTTATATGTGATTGTGACAAACTCCCTGGTTGATCCTGCCAGTAGTCATATGCTTGTCTCAAAGTTTAAGCCATGCATGTCTCAGTACAAGCCAAAATAAGGTGAAACCGCGAAAGGCTCATTAAATCAGTTATGGTTCCTTAGATCGTACACACATTTACTTGGATAACTGTGGTAATTCTAGAGCTAATACACGCAAACAGAGCTCCGACCAGAGTTGGAAGGAGTGCTTTTATTAGATCAAAACCAATCGGCGGGCAGGCACTGCTGTCTGTTCGTCGCCCTATTTGGTGACTCTGAATAACTTTATGCTGATCGTACGGTCTTGCACCGGCGACGCATCTTTCAAATGTCTGCCTTATCAACTGTCGATGGTAGGTTCTGCGCCTACCATGGTTGTAACGGGTAACGGGGAATCAGGGTTCGATTCCGGAGAGGGAGCCTGAGAAACGGCTACCACATCCAAGGAAGGCAGCAGGCGCGCAAATTACCCACTCCCGGCACGGGGAGGTAGTGACGAAAAATAACGATACGGGACTCATCCGAGGCCCCGTAATCGGAATGAGTACACTTTAAATCCTTTAACAAGGACCAATTGGAGGGCAAGTCTGGTGCCAGCAGCCGCGGTAATTCCAGCTCCAATAGCGTATATTAAAGTTGTTGCGGTTAAAAAGCTCGTAGTTGAATCTGTGTCCCGTGCTGTCGGTTCACCGCCCGCGGTGCTAACTGGCACGTCTCACGGGACGTCCTGCCGGTGGAAGACCAATCGCTCAGTATTGTCTGGGGTCTGTGCGTGCAAAACGCGCGTACAGAATTCCCGGGTGCTCGGTGATCCTTCCGACTTTTTTAAATCCTGTCGCGGTGCTCTAAATTGAGTGTCGAGGCGGGCCGGCACGTTTACTTTGAACAAATTAGAGTGCTCAAAGCAGGCTAAAATTTCGCCTGAATACTATGTGCATGGAATAATGGAACAGGACCTCGGTTCTATTTTGTTGGTTTTCGGAACCCCGAGGTAATGATTAATAGGGACGGATGGAGGCATTCGTATTGCGACGCTAGAGGTGAAATTCTTGGATCGTCGCAAGACGGACAGAAGCGAAAGCATTTGCCAAAAATGTTTTCATTAATCAAGAACGAAAGTCAGAGGTTCGAAGGCGATCAGATATCGCCCTAGTTCTGACCATAAACGATGCCAGCTAGCGATCCGTCGATGTTCCTCCGATGACTCGACGGGCAGCTTCCGGGAAACCAAAGCTTTTGGGTTCCGGGGGAAGTATGGTTGCAAAGCTGAAACTTAAAGGAATTGACGGAAGGGCACCACAAGGAGTGGAGCCTGCGGCTTAATTTGCCTCAACACGGGGAACCTCACCAGGCCTGAACACCGGAAGGATTGACAGATTGATAGCTCTTTCTTGATTCGGTGGGTGGTGGTGCATGGTCGTTCTTAGTTGGTAGAGCGATTTGTCTGGTTAATTCCGATAACGAACGAGACTCTAGCCTGCTAAATAGGCGTACTCTACCGGTATCTCGAAGGCTCACATCTTCCGTACTAACCGTACGTTTGTTCGTCCGTGTTTCAATCGGTGTTCATACACTGTGCGAGCATTTTGCGGCTTCGTGCGGGCGGAATGTTGTGGTTTTTACTACCGGCGTACATTTTAATCTTCTTAGAGGGACAAACGGCTTATAGCCGTATGAGATTGAGCAATAATAGGTCTGTGATGCCCTTAGATGTTCTGGGCTGCACGCGCAGCCGAATGGTCCGGGTAACCCGCTGAACCTCCTTCGTGCTAGGGATTGGGGATTGCAATTATTCCCCATGAACGAGGAATTCCCAGTAAGCGCGAGTCATAAACTCGTGTTGATTAAGTCCCTGCCCTTTGTACTCACCGCCCGTCGCTACTACCGATTGAATGATTTAGTGAGGTCTTCGGACTGGTACTCGGCCGGCGTTTCGACATTTGCCGATGTCGCTGGGAAGATGACCGAACTTGATCATTTAGAGGAAGTAAAAGTCGTAACAAGGTTTCCGTAGGTGAACCTGCGGAAGGATCATTACTGTGTCTCTAAAGAAAGAAACAAATATATAAATAAAAATTAAGAATTGTGCACGGGCAACACCATATACACTCTCTGTAACGACCGGACACTTGATCCTAAACAGTCCACATAATAAAATTTCGTAAACAGGGGGACAGAGTGAAAATGTGATATTTTATAATATACATTTTTATATGTGTATAATATTGGTGGCACTGAAGATGATGATGATGGTGGCTTCATCTCACGTTACTCTTATCTTCTCTATATTATCCATCAAAATACTTAGCATTTATAATATATACATTATATACATAACGCACACATCATATATATATTATATCGATCTACACTGACTGACAAACACACGAGCTGTGTGTGCTGACTGTGTATGTTGAGAAATGTAAAATGTACATATATATTTAGATTTGTGTTGTGGTTATGTATGGTATATCGTATGGTATAGTATGGTATGGGTGTGTGGTTTGGAAGTGGACGAGATGTCGTACAACGATAATGAGACAAATCGATATACACGAACTTTCTCACACACCTCACTACGCACAACACAGAAGCCTCTCGCGATATGACATGGAAACGTGTATGCGCACCGCGGTTTGTGATTGTTAGGTTTGAATCTGTGTATGCACCAGTAAACAGAGCCTAACACCGAGTCACGGGGTAATTGCTTGTGAAAGTGTCCAACAGTGTTGGTAGGTTGTATGTGTTGTATGTGAGGTATACGTGTGATGTTTGTGTGTATCACCACTCATTGGCCAATAACGTATATAAACATATAGGGATAACCGTTATATAGCACTGAGTGTTAGGTGATGTTGTGTATGTTACCCCCTCGTACATCCACACTCACACATCTATTAATAGAAACCCCCGGAAATTATCAAAAATTATTCTTGTTGCTGTTGTTGACGCTGATGTTGCTGTTTGTTGCATCGACTTACACTTATTGTGCGACGACTAGTTTTGTGTGTCTGTCTGACCCATCGCTGTGACGGTCTCTACATATTTATAAAATACTGTTGTGGTGATGTCTTTTCTACCACTAGCAGAGGAGGGACACGGTCTCCTCTGTACATCATTAAATTTAAGTGGTGAGAAAAGACACACATTGACTCGCACAGCAGATAGAGAGACGTGCGATGATAATGCAGTACACACAGGCCAGTTTGCGCTAGTAGGGACTAGTTATTTGTAACAACATACTCACACGCAACACGCAAGAATAAGTCACCGACGACGGCTAGTCACTCAATCGTCGCACCAGTGGACGATAGCCATTTGCTATATATATATATATATATATATATATATATATATATATATATATATATATATATATATATATATATATGAATATAATGTGTGTGTAAGGTTTTGACTCGGCCTTACACATTTACAATTGGGGGGGGCAGTGGTGAGTGGTTAGTGTCTGATCGGTGACACATATAATATGTGTCTGTGTGTGGTGACCATTATTATACAAAAATTTTTTATTATTTTATTATTATGCTGTTGATGATGATGATCAATAAAGAATTGTGTGTGGCGGAAAATGAATGAATATTATTATAATCCTAACAAATATAACCCTGAACGGTGGATCACTCGGCTCGTGGGTCGATGAAGAACGCAGCTAAATGCGCGTCAACTTGTGAACTGCAGGACACATGAACATCGACATTTCGAACGCATATTGCGGTCCTCGGATACTGTTCCTGGACTACGCCTGGCTGAGGGTCGTATTACAATTACCAGACTGCCGGTCTTCAGTATACACCGCTGCCACCACTAGTGTGTGTGTGTGTTTCTGCTGTCTCTGCTGTTGCTTCTGTTGCTGCTGCTGCTGCTGTTGCTGTTGCTGCTGTTGCTGTTTTGTATTCGCGTTCAATCATTGCTACTAAATTTAGACAGAGGAAAACACTCTGTCTCTAACATGTACTTGATTAAACAACAGTACACACACATGCACACACACAACACACAGTAGTTCGAGTATACAGACAACGCGAGCAGATTCACGGCGCACACACACACACACCGGTGGTTATGTGTTGCTGTGTAATAGATGTCAGGCGATGTTGGGTATCCGGCGTTGGGGTTATTCTGATGTATAAAATTGTTCTGCCGTCTGTGCGTGTGGCTGGTTGATGTTTGTGTGTTTGCCGGTTGATGTTGTAGATGATGTGTGTGCGTCTGTGATTTTGCACTCGCAGACGTACAATATACACACACACACACACCTACAAAACACAACACACCACCATTTCATAGTCTGTACTCTACTCTGTGTGACAGAGGAGTCCCCGTAGTGAATATGTGTATTATTTTATTTATTATCAATATTCAAAATATTGGAATATATTTAGATATACAGAGAACACTCTGTGGACTGGGACTTTTATAAACATGTATACAGTTTTATATACCAAACCCAGCCCGGTTCCTTAAATAGAAGGTGAGCGGCGACTGAGTAGTAAAACACCACTCACTTGTCAAGCGCTATAGACGCGCGGGCATCTGATGTGTTATATGTTGATACAGTTCGTCGCAAACCTAACCGGTAGCGTATATGTGTTATTAAGATACTCAAACACATACACACACGCGTGTGACTTGTACTCGTACATAATAGACCAAAACACAATCCGACAACACCGTAGTAGTCAGTGTGCTGCTGCTGCTGCTGTTGTTGTTGTCAGTAGTTTCACAAAGAGAAGCCTCTTCTGTCATGGTACTAGCATATATATACATTAATACATACATATATAAATTCACTCTACTATTATAGAAAAATCATAGATATCGACATCACTGTCGTCTCGTGTGTGTCGTCCTACACACCACTAGAAACCATAATATTTTACTCTCTATACTACACTTTATATCATATTTATAGCTATTATAAATAACTATATAGAAAGAAAGAAACCAAGCCGTATATGCCAATACAATTTTGTGTGTATACATCGGTCTCAAGTCAACGGCACAAACGCTAGAGCACGCATAGTCGTATTATTATCACATTTATATATTAAACATCGCATACAACTTTACACACATTTTAGTGTGTCTTTACGTATTAATGCTGTGCGGCCAGAGTGTGACCAGAGTGGGTAGCGCTCGTCCGTCTTTACATTATCACATTATATACATAATAATATCATTATTATCATTATACAGTGTCTCTGTATTTGTGCAATTGAACAAGTTTACTACTACTCGTACGTATACTTGTGCACACTTACACGATTCCAGTGGTCGTTCAAGCAAAGACCAAGCGTCCCTACTCATAAAAATTGTTACGTTCAACATTTAAGCGCACAGTGTTTGCTTTGAACTATATAGCACAGATCAGTTTACAAAATCACACATTATACATATATATGTGTTGTTGTGTTGTTGTGTATGTTCACTTAATTATATATCTAACATTTGTCACACTCTCCGTTATACAATACAATTCTGAGGCAGTTTGTGTAGTATATTTGTATGTGGGGAAATATATACGAAAAATGTTGTTGCTGTTGTAGTTGTCCCTTATACCGATCAAGACCTTTTACACGCGATCACTCTCTTTACCTAACTATATACACTGTTTGCGATGATGTAGAGTGTAAGTGACCTGACGTTGTTCATGTTCTCACTATACTCTGTCCGTAACTTACGTCAAAAACACCGTGTATCGTTATTGTATGCTGCATGCGGATGATGATTCTAATACACTGAAAATCTATGTAAACTACAAATGTGACGGCCACTTGAGATATTCCAATATACACTATATAGCAAATTTGTTCGTGCAGTCATGTTGGTGATGGTGGTGTAGATCACCACCACTCCTTCATAATACGTCTATAGTTATATTCTACATAAACTGTATTGGTTATTTGGTTATGATGTGTGATATATGCCGTGGTTAGAGAATTTATGGTGACGACTGGTGTGAGTTTGGGTCGTCTACTTGAGACGTAGAGGTGATGTCAATTGAGATATCTTTTTCTATATGAGTGTTTTTTTTTGTGTGTGTGTGTGTATGTTATACGCCAAAAAAATGTCAAAGAGGCCGAGTGTTACGAAACCAACAACTACACATATTGCACATATTGTCCCTCGGACCTGCCTGTTGATTACGATGTGTGTGTTTATAATGGTTTTTGTACATTATGAGTGCAGGAAACGTAATACGTGTTCTGTGTGTATGTGCAACTTGTATTCTCTGATAACGATATAGCATATATCGTGAAAGTTTTTAATAATATATAATAGAAATATATTAATATATATATCTATATCTATATTTATTTATGCGACCTCAGAGCAGGTGTGACTACCCGCTGAATTTAAGCATATTACTAAGCGGAGGAAAAGAAACTAACAAGGATTCCCTTAGTAGCGGCGAGCGAACAGGGAAAAGCCCAGCACCGAAGCCCGTAGTCGGAAACGGCTACAGGGCAATGTGGTGTTTAGGAGAGCCCAGTTAACGCGGTAAGTGTGTAACGTGTCCAAGTCCTTCTTGAACGGGGCCACACACCCATAGAGGGTGCCAGGCCCGTAGTGACCGTTACCACGTCCGGGTGGGTTTCTCCTTAGAGTCGGGTTGCTTGAGAGTGCAGCTCTAAATGGGTGGTAAACTCCATCTAAGGCTAAATATAACCACGAGACCGATAGCGAACAAGTACCGTGAGGGAAAGTTGAAAAGAACTTTGAAGAGAGAGTTCAATAGTACGTGAAACCGTTCAGGGGTAAACCTGAGAAACCCGAACTATTCGAAGGGAGAGATTCAATCACTTAGCCTGTGGTAGCACACTGGTAACGTTTTACATGGGACGTCTTCGTGCTGCCTCGGTTCGCGCCGTTGTAGTGCTGGACGCCCCGTTATCAGTGCTGTTTACTGCAGGAGGTGTGCATTTCTATCCTAGTAGATGCGTCGCGACCCATTGGGCACTTGTCTATGGTATCCGCGCTATAAGGACAGCCTGTACGGCAACACCGTTTGCTGAGTTTATTCGCAGTAGCGTGCCTGTTGTCGCACAGACCTTAGCGGTATCCCGGCAGGTGACTCGATGGTAGAAACCGTCAGGTGGTGGGTCGCTGCTCTTTTGTAGCGGAGCGTTTTCACACCCTGTGACAAGTAAACTCTGTGTAGACCGTAGAAATTGGACTGGTGCCGATTCCGCACTCGCATTACTGTTGGTCGCATGGGCTATGTAACCGATCCCGCGTCACCCGTCGGCGACGTCTGAGCTTTGGGTACTTTCAGGACCCGTCTTGAAACACGGACCAAGGAGTCTAGCATGTACGCGAGTCATTGGGTCAGATACACAAACTAAACCTAAAGGCGAAATGAAAGTAAAAGTTTATAATTTTTACATAAACTAAGGGAAGATGGGCTTCCCAATTGTCGGTGAAGCCTCGCATTCCCGGACCGTCCCTCACACTCATTGCGATTTGGGGCGGATCTAGAGCGTACACGCTGGGACCCGAAAGATGGTGACCTATGCCAGGTCAGGATGAAGTCAGGGGAAACCCTGATGGAAGTCCGTTGCGATTCTGACGTGCAAATCGATCGTAAGAACTTGGTATAGCGGCGATAGACTCATCGAACCATCTAGTAGCTGGTTCCATACGAAGTTTCCCTCAGGATAGCTGGCATTCGATTGAATAACACAAAATTGTGAATGAGTCTCATCCGGTAAAGCGAATGATTAGAGGCATTGGGGTCGAAACGGCCTCAACCTATTCTCAAACTTTAAATGGGTGAGATCTCCGGCTTGCTTAACGCATGAAGCCGGAGATCGGATCAATGAATGCCAAGTGGGCCACTTTTGGTAAGCAGAACTGGCGCTGTGGGATGAACCAAACGTAGAGTTAAAGCGCCAAAATTGACACTTATGGGATACCATGAAAGGCGTTGGTAACTTAAGACAGGTTTATTTGATAAAGTGTACAACTCGATGGTATTACACTGTTTTACATTTATGGTTTCTATCTTCTATGTTCCTAATCTAAATATTACATTGTTCTTTAAACGTTTATATGCTTATTTTCTTACATACTTAGCTATTGTTTATGTTCAATAAAATTATCTTAAACTTTTCCAACATTGTTCTCTGCTTATTGATTAGTTTACTGCACGAATTTTACATCTATGTATTCTTACTGCTGTGTTCATTACTTAATATTAGGTTTCGCTTAACTATGTTTATACTTATATATTTATTCATTACACTATCTCAGTCCAAAACTTATTCTAAATTGTTCCTTGGTATATTATTACGTCTTTCTTCTTGTGTTATTAGTTCGTGTGTTCTTGTAATTTGTACATTTGTGTGTAGGTGTTGTTATGTGTTCTTTGTTATGGGCGGGGTATGTTCTGTTGTATGTCAGTATATTTGGGATTTGTAGCGTTTCACTTCCCACTCACTTCACTATGTTTATACTTATATACTTCATTCTTTACATTATCTCAGTCCAAAACTTATTCTACAATATTCCTTGGTATATTATTACACCTCCTTCTTCTTGTGTTATTAGTTCGTGTGTTCTTGTAATTTGTACATTTGTGTTAGGTGTTGTTATGTGTTCTTTGTTATGGGCGGAGTATGTTCTGTTGCATGTCAGTGTATTGGGGATTTGTAGCGTTTCACTTCCCACTCACTTGACTTATACTCTCTTCTTTTCTCACTCTCTTCTTATCTTCAGCTTTTCCAGTGCCCTTGCCATATTGTTCAGGGCCTCCCACCAGTGCTTGTTGCCTGCCAATGCTCTTACCCCTTCCAAGTCCTGTGGCCAAGCCACTCCTACCGTCCTCAATGTTGCGATGGCTCTAGTCCGATGCTCGTTTTCAATTGGACATCTAAATAGTGTGTGTTCGACACCGTCTTCTTCCTCCCCACAGTCACACGTTGGGTCCTCCCTTATCCCGATGCTGACCAGGTAATTGTTAATGTTACCATGACCTGTTAGTATTTGTGTCAGCTGGTACCCTATTTTCACTGGCACTTTATTCCTTGCTACGACCGTCGGTATAAACATGGCTGTTACTCGCCCTGTCCTGCCAGTTGCCCATTTACTTTCCCAACGTCTCACTAGCTGCGGTCTTGTGATGTTCTTGATAACGCTGCGCGAAACCTTGTTGTATACAATCTCCCCCCCATCTTTGTCTTCAGCAGCCTCCTTTGCCAGTAGATCCGCCCTAGTGTTCCCAACGTTTGTCGCATGTGACTTGACCCAATGCCACCTTAGTTCCACCCTTCGTGCTACTTCCATTTTTTCCCTCCATATCGCGACCCCTATTTCTGTTGGTTTTCTCATGTTGCGCAAGCTTTCTAGTACCGCCTTGCTGTCCGAGATAATGGAGCATTCCGTTAGGGCGTGCGTGTTTTCCGCGACGTATCTAAGTGCTTCCCTCACAGCAACCATCTCGCACTGGAAGGCCGTGCTAGCTCCCCCCATCTTGAATTTTTTTCTATCTATCTCCTTCTCTCCATTATAAATTACTATAGCTGCTCCCGCTCCCGTTTTCGTTTTCGATCCGTCAGTGTATATCGCTATTCTGTGTTTCTTCTCCGCCCCGCACTCGTATGAAAATTCTGCTATTTCCGCAGGATGGATTATTCCCTGTGTGTTGATAACTTTTTCCAATGCTGCTCCTTCTGCTCCCAGCAATTCTCCTATCCCATGGGTTGCGGCCCCCATTTTCCTTCTATCGCTGATATCCTTGATTTTCAGGTCAACTGGTGGTACTTCAGCTATTAAACATGCCGCTTCCGTTGAAACGGTGTTGTATGCAGCCGCCGCTCCGATCATAGCTGTTCTCTGTATAGCTGATAGTTTAGCCGCTGTTTTCGACTTGTTGCCCTCTTCCCAGATTGGCGCTGCGTACGTAACTTAAGTCAGCAGGACGGTGGCCATGGAAGTCGGAATCCGCCAAGGAGTGTGTAACAACTCACCTGCCGAAGTTACTAGCCCTGAAAATGGATGGCGCTAAAGTGTCATGCTTATACTCTACCGTCGTGGCAATTCGGATGATTTGTTAACTGCGTACGCGTGGTCGAGCACCGTTATGTCACGATGTGTAGGATGGTCGCGGCGGTGAGCGCAGAAGGATTGGGCGTGAGCCCATCTGGAGCCGCCGTCGGTGCAGATCTTGGTGGTAGTAGCAAATACTCCAGCGAGACCCTGGAGGACTGACGTGGAGAAGGGTTTCGTGTGAACAGCTGTTGCACACGAGTCAGTCGATCCTAAGCCCTAGGAGAAATCCGATGTTGATGTTGGTGTGTTTCAATCAAATGCTATATAGAAAAATCACTATATATACAAATACGAAATAGATGATAGTAAAGAAAGAGATACATAAAAATACATATATACATTTTTATAATATTTGATATATATATACATTCATTGCATATAGAAAATAACGCACGCGCTGCTCTTACACATCCCTCGCACAACAACAACAAGAACAGCAGCAGCAACACAATACATATCCCCATACAAATCATCTAAAGAATGCATTAACCTTGATTGTGATTGATGTGATGATTATGTGTGTGTGTGGATGTTTGTGCTGCTATGTATGTATGTAAGTTAGTTTGCTGCGATATGTGTTCGTGTGGTGAGTATCAACGTATTATCACAATACATCACTTTTCTATATATATCTCGTCTATCTGTCGGTACGCACATATCACTCTGTATATAGGTGCTGTTATGGTGAGGAAAAATTTGAATATATAAAAATATATTTACAAAAAGAGGTATACATTTTTATATACATCATTATGTGACATATATATGAAACACTGTGTGTGTCTCCTCTATATAGATATATCATCATCAACAACAACCTCCTAGATAGTGCTAGTTGAAGTTGTAGTTGTTGTTTGTGCGCATAGTATGTGGTATATAATGTTTGTATATCGTGTATAATATATAAAATATACATATATCTCTCTGTCGTCCTGTCAACACCATAACATAAGTCACATGTGTGTGTATTTGCGGCGAGATGGAAAGTGGATAATGTTTGATGTGTAGTTTATTTTCGTGATGATGTGTTTTCATCTAGTATAAGATTCGATCATATATGATGTATCTCATACACACACATCTTTTTCTGTATATAAAAGAATTTTTTATTTTTGTTGGTATCACACCCATCGGGCGAAAGGGAATCCGGTTCCTATTCCGGAACCCGGCAGCGGAACCGTTAAAAATTCGGGCCCTCGCAAGAGAGTTCGTCGGGGTAACCCAAAATGACCTGGAGACGCCGTCGGGAGATCCGGGAAGAGTTTTCTTTTCTGTTTGAGCGTTCGAGTTCCCTGGAATCCTCCAGCAGGGAGATAGGGTTTGGAACGCGAAGAGCACCGCAGTTGCGGCGGTGTCCGGATTGTCCCCTCGGACCTTGAAAATCCAGGAGAGGGCCACGTGGAGGTGTCGCGCCGGTTCGTACCCATATCCGCAGCAGGTCTCCAAGGTTAAGAGCCTCTAGTCGATAGAATAATGTAGGTAAGGGAAGTCGGCAAGTTGGATCCGTAACTTCGGGATAAGGATTGGCTCTGGGGTGCGGGGCGTGTCGGGCGGGTAAGCGAAGTGGGTTTCGGCTAACGTGCCGGGCCTGGGCGAGGTGCAGACTAGTGAAACGATTGTATACGTCATACCTGTCCACGGTCTGTCGACCGCGTACATGCGTGTGTGCCACTGTGCTTTCGTGAATCTTGCGCGAATCCAAACTCGGTCCCGTGCCTTGGCCTCCCACGGAACTTACTTGCTATGAGGCTCTGGGTCGGATGGTTCACGCTATCGCTGGATGTCCTCGTCGGCCGCCATTTAACGTACAGCTCAGAACTGGCACGGACCTGGGGAATCCGACTGTCTAATTAAAACAAAGCATTGCGATGGCCCCAGCGGGTGTTGACGCAATGTGATTTCTGCCCAATGCTCTGAATGTCAAAGTGAAGACATTCAAGCAAACGCGGGAGTAACTATGACTCTCTTAAGGCGTCCTCCCTCGCACTTAAATCTGCTGAAGAACATCTCAGTGGTTGCTAATTGGGTCCGGCCATTGGCCACCCGGGAGTCGGTAACGTGATGGGTGTGTTCTATCACGGCTAAAATTAGCCATGGGAGGAAACATAAGAGGACCCAGGAGATCTCGGTTGGGGAACCGGGCCTGGGAAGGAGTGCCTCCGCGAGGCCCCCGCTGGGAACACGTTTCGTGGCTAAATCTCCTTGTTCTGCGATGCAACTCGCTATAGATGCCTCTGCTACAGTAGGGTTGTGACTGCCGTAGCACACGTTTTTTCAAGTTCTATCTTACGGAAGTGGTTCTTTTACCCCTGATCCCTCTACCACTTTTTGTAACACCCACATAGAGGTGATCCTCCTTTTCGGCGCTTGCGCCACGCTAGGGGTCCAGGCTGGTGCTTGGCACACACCAGCACTGAGTTCTGGGAGCAACGGGCGATCATCTACCCACCCAGGCTCAGTTGGCAGGCGCCTTTTACGGCGGACCTCAAGCGCATAGTTCTGTCGCCAGAGAGTGCACCGGGTTACCTTCCCGCACTCTCTAAAGTTTGGTCAAGACAACGTAATGCAAAGAAATTTAGCTGGGGGCTCTCAAGTCCCCAGCACCAACTCTACCCCGGGCAATCTAGCAGAGGGTGCTGAGTTTGCATGTGTAACCTGCGGCGCGGTATTCTCGAGCAAGATTGGATTAGGTGTGCACGTGCGGCGAAGACATGCCGACGTAGCCGATCAGGGGATTAATGTGGAGCGAAAGAAGCCAAGATGGAGTGGAGAGGAGCTTTGGGTGATGGCCAGAGCGGAAGCTCTGGCCGTAGGGGACGGTGTACGCTTTGTTAACCAACACCTTGTGGAACTGTTCGAACATCGCTCGCTTGAGTCCATCAAAGGAGTCCGTCGTAAGGCGGAATACCGGCAAATGGTCCAAGAAGCACTTGCAGAAAAACGGTTAGAACCCGAGCAAGGTTCTGTAGCAAGACCTCCACAGGCGCCGGCGGCGTCAGTTGGGAAGCGTACACAGGTAACCAGCCCTGACACTATGGAGGAAGTAGATCCTAGCCAAGAGAACAACCAGGCGTTCATGGATGCGAACCTAGCTCTGCTTGCGGAGCTGGAGGACCAGAATGTGAAAGATCTAAATCTTCTCCGAAAAATTGCTTTAGAAGCTGCAAGAGATGGTGATATTGATGACGACATCGAAAGATGGTTGATCACTGTATTACCGGATGCTAAAGCCATAGTGCCAGTTCGTAGACACAATACGGTAGGATTGGGGCAGCAAGTTATCAGCGGAAGAAAGCGGAGAAAACGCGCATATGCCGCTGCACAAGAGCTCGCTAGGAAAGATTTCACGGCCTTAGCACGTGAAGTCTTAAAGGGTAACGTCACCATGCGGAAAGAAGAAGGTGGGGTTCCGCAGGAGCAACTAGCTCAACATTGGAAGCAGATCTTCGAAATGCCCAGTGTTCGACTAGACCGCCAGCTCCGGTACCCTCCTCCTAGTGACTCTATGAGTGCAGTCTGGGGTCCTATCACACCGTCGCATGTGATGGACTCTAAGCCCAAGCTAAACACCACGGCTGGGCCTGACGGCATCAAGGTCCGGGATTGGGTCAAACTAAACCCGGCAGCCATAGCGCTTGTTTTCAATGCAATCCTTCTCAAAGGTAGCCTCCCATGTTTTCTCACCAAAACTCGTACGGTCTTAATCTCCAAAAAGGATGGACCAATGTCTGTGGCAGATTATCGCCCGTTGACAATCGGTTCGGTGGTGACTCGTCACCTCCACCGAATTCTAGCACTTAGAATTCAAAGGTCTCCCATTTTCGATTCCCGCCAGAGGGCCTTCTTGTCCTGTGATGGAGCATCGGAGAACATTGTGGTTCTTCGGTCTCTATTCAGTGATTCAAGACAGAGGATACGATCTCTGTACATGGCGTCTCTTGATATGAGTCGTGCCTTTGACACGGTCTCATGGGATGCCATTGTGCACTCTCTGCGGTCGATAGGTGCACCAGCCCAGCTGGTCCACTATATCGATTGCGCGTATCGAAATGGACACAAGGGACTGATGGATTCGGGTCTAGGGTCATGGACAGACTACAGTGCGAGTAGGGGAGTGAAACAAGGAGACCCCATGTCGCCGCTGCTTTTTAATCTGGTCATTGACCAGGTTCTGAAGTTGATTTCCGACGATATCGGCTATGATTTAGTAGGAACCAGGATTAATGCTTTAGCTTTTGCTGATGACATTATTCTTTGTGCGTCCACAGCAAAGGGATTACAGGCGAATTTGGATAAGTTCACTAGTGGGCTTGCCAAATTTGGGCTTGAAGTCAACACGACCAAGAGCTGTGTCGTGGCTATGGCGGCGGCAGGGCGGGAGAAAAAGGTGAAACTGCTCACAGGGGACTTGTTCACTGTGGGTGGGCAATACCTTCCCTCTCGCTCTACGTCTGAAGTATGGAAGTATCTTGGAGTTCAGTTTGAGGGTACAACTACGAGTACAGGTCAGAAATGTCTAGGCCGAGAGCTCCAGTGGATCTCGAAAGCCCCTCTCAAGCCACAACAACGGCTGTGCATACTTCGTCAATACTTACTCCCCAGGCATTATCATGCTTGGGTGCTTGGAAGGATGACGGCAGTATGCTTGAGAGCCCTGGACATTAAAGTCAGGGATTCAGTTCGGACTTGGCTACGTTTGCCAAAGGACGTACCGTACGCTTATTTCCATGCGAGAGTCAAGGATGGTGGACTGGGTATTCCCCTCCTTAGTAAAACTATCCCATTAATGCGTCTGCACCGACTAGGGAAACTGCAGATTTCAGATTCTCCGGCGGCGGTTGCGGCTTCCGCCACTGAGCTGGTTGAACGCCAACTCAAGTGGAGCAAGCAGCAGTCAATGCTTGAGGGAATCACATTGAAATCCTACAGTGACCTAGCGCTGGCCTTGCGGCATTCTCTGCATAGTTCATGCGATGGTTTCGCCTTACGCGATGCTGAAAAATCACCAGCTAGCACCTGGTGGGTAGTCAGTGGAGCAAGCGGCGTTCCAGCGCGGGATTATGTACAGTACCACAGGGTGAGGGCAGGCTGTCTACCGTCGAGAGTTCGTGTTATGCGCGGAGAGTACAGAGTTGCGGGTCAGGGTGGAGCGGCAGCCGAATCGTATTCGGCTGAAGCTAAACTCTGCCGAGCGGGATGCGGTGTGCCGGAGACGGCCACACATGTCGTGCAACAATGTGCTCGGACGCACGTTGGCCGATTACAACGGCATGACGCGATCTCAAGTACGGTAGCGAATGCTCTCCAGAAGCAAGGATGGATTACTGAGGAAGAGCCTACTTTGAAGTCATCTCTTGGCATTCGTAAACCTGACATCATTGCGAAACGCGAATGAAGACTCGTTGTCATTGATGTTCAGGTGGTAAGCGCGGCGGGACGGTCTTTGAGTGATATCCATCAAACTAAGATACAGAAGTACTCGACCATACCTGGCATTCTAAATCTGCTTTCAACTAAGTACTCCCTTGATCCAACATCGATCGAGTTTACCACGGTGACGCTATCATGGAAAGGAGTCTGGTGTGGGCAGTCGTACGAGGACCTTAAGAAATTAGGAGCTCCCGCGGGCTGTCTACGCAGAATACCTACCATGGTGTTGCAAGGTTCACATACAAACTGGACAAGGTTTAATCAGACTACAACTGTGGCATGCGGGATTAGTGCTGCGGGCGTAAGACGAGGACAACCATACCGAAGGTAGATCTGACCCACTCGTTTTCAATTTTCTTCTTCATACTATCACCTTTTAAATCTTTAATCTTTCCCTGCCGCCGTGGGTCTATCAAACGGCGCAATTTGGACAACCGGCTGTTTCTACTCTTCTTTCTTTCAGTGTGGACTGACTACTGGTCTCCACTTACATATTTTGTACCCCATCACTCCGTCAACCCAATATCTCCAGCAATAGTCCGTGAGGTCGGGCGCGCAAACCCACTCACAATGGTTTAACCAATACCCCATCCTATCCAAATCCCCCAGCTAGTTCATTCATGCACACTGGTCACTTCATGTCCAAGTAAAATAGCCAAATGCCTCGTCATCTAATTAGTGACGCGCATGAATGGATTAACGAGATTCCCACTGTCCCTATCTACTATCTACCGAAACCACTGCCAAGGGAACGGGCTTGGAAAAATTAGCGGGGAAAGAAGACCCTGTTGAGCTTGACTCTAGTCTGGTACTGTAAGGAGACATGAGAGGTGTAGCATAAGTGGGAGATGCGTTCACATTTTATCGTGTGTCGCATCGTCGGTGAAATACCACTACTTTCATCGTTTCTTTACTTACTGTAGAGTAAACAGGCACTTCCGCTTTGAATATTTTTTTCAAAAATTGGAGGTGCACACCTCAGGCATATGCAAATCGTAAGTTTAAAGTTTCATAATTTTAGCTTCAACCGTTTAGGCTGTAGAGAACATACACACACACACACACACACACACACACACACAGACGGACGTCATACCAAAAATAGTTGGAATCGATTCAGGGAAGGTCAAAACGTATATTTCCGTTAAAATCTCGAGATCGAAATTTTTCATGATTACTATACTTACTTATACTGCGTATAAGAAAGTAAAAAGTGATGGCAAATAATTAATATGTATATTTTTATTAATAATGAATAATTGTATTAATAATGACACACAAATATATATATATATGTATATATATATATATATATATATATATAAATATAGATTAAAAACTAATTAGTACTCAAATTAACATGGTAAAATCATTTATAGTCCAGTCATTTTAGCTAAAAAAGAGGTCAACCTCGGAATAAAATGGAATAAGCTGAAAATTTGTAATCCCGTGTTTACAATGTGTAGGATCTGTAAGTTTATGATGACAAAAGTCCCCCTTGCGGGTGGGGGTTAGAATTCACCCGCAGCACCTCTGTTGGTCGTATGAGGCGAACAATGGGCGAGGAAGGTACCTCGTAAAAAATACGCAGTTCAACCTGTATACATACCGGAAGATTAGTGGGCCTATCTTCTGCGGACTTTTTTTTCTTATTATTTTGCTCACCCGCGTGTTTGCCGTGCGTGGAGACCCGTAAGGAAGGAGAAGATGATCCTGGTGGTTGAGCTTACAAGCAACATACCTCTTTGGCTTCGGATTCTTGCGAAACGGGCGGTCATATACTAACCCTATCTGACCAATCGGCTTGCCGTTACGTTCTCAGTACTTGTAAGGCGAGTCCCATGACCCTGGAGGTAAGTTTTCAGACGTTGGAGAGAGTGGCTCGCAGCGTTCTGAAGCTTATTGCCAGGTGAAGGGGACTATATCTCCTGGTTAGCCCTGGCGATCACACCAGTTTGTGGTGTGACGTCCCAAATTGTGGCTCCGTGGTGGGTGCGGAGACCAGGAGATGAAACGATATATTTATTTATGGCAAACAAAATAAAGACCTCGGGGGCCCCTCCCCCAAAAAGATCTGGTCCGTTGTCGGACGAGGGAGAAAGTTTTCTGAAGGGCGAAAATAAGTTTTCGCCCAAATTTCTCATTGTTAAAAGGACTGAAGAAGGAAAGTCTATTTCTGAAGTCTCTTGTTTTGGCTTAGCGAGGTCCCTGAACGAGTTGGTTGGTGGAGAACCAAAATTCACCAAACGGCTTCGCGATGGTACCATCCTAGTTGAAACGGCAAATTCAACTCAAACGAAGGTTTTATTGAAATCAACCGTTTTATTTGGCATGCCCATTGTAGTGGCAGCGCACAAATCCCTCAACACGTGTCAGGGTGTAATATCATGTTACGACCTATTATATGTTGAGATGGATGAGTGTACGCGAGAGCTTGCGAGTCAAGCTGTAGTTACTTGTCGACGGCTTACTACCAAGAGAAACGATGAGGTAAGGAATACCACATCCGCAGTTTTGACTTTCGCGCTAGATAAGCTTCCAGAAAGGGTTAAAGTTGGGTTCCACAGTTGTTCGGTGAGACCGTATTTTTATCGGCCAATGCGTTGTTTCAAATGCCAAAGGTTCGGGCACACTGCATAATTTTGGCGCCCAACGTGGGGCTGACAGTAAACAAATTTTGAATTACTGTACATTATAAGTATATAATAACTATTTTCTATGCTACATCTACCGACTAAAATATTTTGCAGCTTTTCTTAATATTTTATTTTTATCTGTAGCGTACTCTTTCGCGTAAAGTCACCTTTGTGTAATATTTCTATCGAATATGTCGCAATATTACAGTTTGAAACGGGATGAATTGATGTATGAACTGAAAATTCGGGGAGAAAATCGAGTAGATTTTACGATCCGACAAGCTACTCAGCTTCTTGACGCTTATCCTAGCGATAGCCAATTTGTTAAGTTGACACTTAACCAAACCAGTGAACTGTCCTTTTGTAAATCCAAACTCATCCAATTAACTTCTATGGTTTCTGATTTTAATGGAACGGACACCAGTATAGAATTCACCCAACTTACGAATCGAATCAGTCATCTTTTGCGACGTAGTTACCGTATTACTGACGCCAAATACCAAAGTGACGTAGATTCTTTGATTGAAGCTGTAGAAACTTTAGACGATGCTTTAGAGAATAAATGTCGCAATAATTTTCGGATCTCCACTTCTTTTCCAGTTGTCACTCAAATGCAGTCTGGTAGTATTTCTATCCCTAAACTGATTCCGGTTCAACAATGGAAATTTACTTTCAACGGTCGTTCGTCGGTTATTGAATTTCTGGAAAGATTGGAAGAACTTTGTCTGTCCCGTAACGCCACTAAGTTAGATTTATTCAATTCTGCTAGTGATTTGTTCACGGATGCCGCCCTTTTATAGTATCGGGCCAATAAAATAAATTTCAAGGACTGGGATCAGCTGGTGGATAAATTAAAAGAACAATATCATCCCATTGACTATGACCATCGATTATGGCAAGAGATTTTACATCGTAAACAGAAACCTTCAGAGCATCCTTCAGAATTTATTGCTGCTATGCAGCTCATGTTTTCGCGATTATCGCTAAAAGTACCAGAGGACCAACAACTTTTTACGATTCGCTACAATCTCTATCAATATTACGCGCAACATGTTGCCGCTTTGAATATAATTTCCATTGCTGATCTAAATCGACTCTGCCAGCGCTTGGAATTAGCCAAGGGAACTTCTTTGGTTAGTACGGATTATAAACCCAATGTGCCGCAACGTTCATGTAGGTTTACTTCGCCATCTCGCCAGCATGTCTCTTTCGCTGTTGGCTCTGCTTGTTGGAATTGTCGTAGGACTGGACATTTGGCCTCCAATTGCCAATCTCCTAAAACGCGTTATTGTTTTCGTTGTGGTAAAGCTGATTTTACTGTTCGTACGTGTCCTAAATGTGGTATTAATTCGGAAAACGAATTGCGCGATCAGTAAAGAATCGGTACTGCTATCGTTATCGACCCACACCGATTCAACGAGATAGCCTAGAGTTTAAGTCGTGGCTAACATACATCGCTTCTTTTATGTCTGGTAGTACGGTTAATTACACATTATCAACACGCGAATATGATCCTCGACCTTATTTAACTATATCAATATGCAAAGTTACTTTTACGGCATTAGTTGATTCGGGTTCTTCGCATACTTTAATGGCTTCTCGAGTTTTGCCCAAACTTCACAATCTTCCGATTACTTTTAGTTCTGCTTCCAACACCAACTACATTACCACTGCTGATGGTAATTCATGTCGTATTCAAAAGATAGGATTAGTCCCATTTTTCGTCGAAGGGAAAACTGAATTCGTAGAAACCTTTTTCGTTCCTTCTCTTGCAATTGACGTGATTCTAGGAGTTGACTTTCTCACCAAATTTAACATCATTCTGGATCTTGTCACTAAAACTTTTTATTTGAACTCGCCTCAAGTGGCATGTGCTATAATTGACAAGAATCATTTAAAACCCATAGAAGGTCACCAGCTAAATAAACTTACGGATGATTATTTCAATCAAACTGCGGGTAAACTGGGTAGAACCCACATGGTTCAACACAATATTGATACTGGTGACGCACAGCCAATTAAACAACGTCATTATCCTACTTCACCAAATATCGAAAAATTTATTAATACCGAATTAGATCGACTGCTCGAGTTGGGTATTATTGAACCTTCGTATAGCGCGTGGAGTTCTCCAATAGTTGTTGTGAAAAATCATACTGGAGAGTATCGTCTTTGCATCGATTTTAGAAAAGTTAACAACGTTACGAAAAAGGATGCATATCCTTTACCGTATATTTCATCTATTCTTGATCGCCTTGGAGGATCAAATTATTTATCTTCTCTCAATTTAGAATCTGCCTATCACCAAATCCCTCTTGATTCTTGTAGCAGAGAACGTACAGCTTTTACTGTACCGGGTCGTGGACTTTTTCAGTTCGTCACTATGCCATTTGGATTATGTGGAGCCCCTGCTACCATGCAACGATTAGTTGATCAGATTTTCGGTGAAAAATTAAAGAAACATGTATTTGTATATTTAGATGTAATCGCCATTGCCACTTCCGATTTCCAAACCCACTTGCAGATTTTACAGCAAGTATTCGAGCGATTAAAATCTGCAAATTTAACCTTAAATAAAAAAAAAGTGTTTCTTTGCGCGTAACGAACTTAAGTATTTTGGATACATAGTCGATTCGCGAGGGTTACGCGTTGATCCGGATAAGATAACCGCTATTGAATCTTTTCCAGTGCCGAAATGTCCGAAAGATGTAAGGCGCTTTGTCGGCATGGCGTCATGGTACCGTCGTTTTATAAGTAAATTTTCGGAAAGAGTAGCCCCGCTTACTTTACTAACACAAAAAAATGCTAAATTTAAGTGGTCTGTAGATACCGATATAGCTTTTAATGATCTAAAAAAATATCTCGCGACGGCCCCAGTGATTACTTGTCCCGATTTCTCCCGACCTTTCTTTATTCAGTGTGACGCTAGTGGAGTGGCTTTAGGTGCTGTTCTTACTCAAAAATTTGATGATGGCGAACACGTAATTGCCTACGCTAGTCGTATGCTTAACGCTCATGAACGAAACTATGATCCTTCTAAACTAGAGATTTCTGCCATGCTGTGGGCGATTGATAAATTCCGTTGTTATGTCGAAGCTTCGAAATTTTCCGTGATAACAGATCACCAGGCTGTGCCCTGGTTAAACAATTTAAAAGAACCAAGGGGTAAATTTGCTCACTGGGCCTTAAGATTGCAGCAATGTGATTATGAAGTTATTCACCGCAAAGGCAAAGAACATGTCGTTCTGGATGCTTTATCTAGGGCCGTTGCCGCCATACTATTGAAAAATGAAGATAAAGACGCCGTATATGTCACGAAATTCAACGACGTTCAAAGTAACCCTAATAACAACCGAAACTGGAAAATACTCGACGACAAATTGTATAAACGCTGCCGACTGACTAATACAGATTATCCAGATGAAAGCCCTTGGAAGCTCTTTATTCCTACTTCAGTGCGAGCCACTGTATTGCGAGAGAATCATGATGTACCAATTCAAAGATATCGTACATTACGTACGAACTTGTGAAATCTGCCAAGCACAAAAGGAAAAAAATCGACCACCACCGGGATTCCTTGGTAAACGCGCAGTTTCTCGTCCCTGGCAATATGTTTGCTCTGATCTAATGGGCCCGTTTCCTCTTTCGAAGTCGCGTAATCGTTTCGTATTAGTTGTGTCTGACATGTTTACAAAATATACATTATTTTTTCCAATTCGTATCGCTGATAGTAAAACCATCTGCCGCCTCATTGAAAATGAAGTTCTCCTTACGTTTGGCATTCCAGAATACTACGTTTGCGACAACGGATATCAATACATTAGTCGCGAGTTCAAAGAATTGATGTCTTCTTATTCCATTAAATTACAACTCAACGCCAATTTCCATCCTTCGGCGAATCCTACTGAAAGATCTAACAGGGTTATAAAAACTATGATTTCGTCTTTCGTTAAAGAAGATCAGCGTGACTGGGATATTCACCTGCCGAAATTAAATTTTGCATTACGTACCGCAGTTCACGAAACTACAAGTTATACTCCTGCTTTGCTTAATTTTGGTCGAGAATTAATTGTTAATAATTCCGCCACACCTAATGGGGATGTACCGTTAGAGATTGATGCTCGTCATGATTTTGCACATCGTCTGGTTAGGCTACAAAACTTACAACGTCTTGTACGCCAGCGAATCGACGCTTCTGCTGCTAAGAATAGCGCTCATTACAATCTTCGTCGCCGGCCTCCAATTACCTATCGTGTAGGAGAACTTGTGTGGAAACGCAATACTACCCTATCGAATGCCGAAAACTATTATTCTGCTAAACTGGCTCCGAAATTTGTAAAATGCAAAATTCTTAATTGTCTTTCGGATACGCGTTATGAGCTTTCGGACATAAATGGCCGCTCTGTAGGAGTGTGGCATATCGAAATGATGAAACCGTTCTTTTCTCGTTAATTACTGATGAATTATTTTACTAGATTATATTTTGCTTTAGTAGTAATTTTGTTTTGTTGCAACTTAAAATTTTTTTTCTTTTGGGGGGGGGGGCGATGATAATGTAACCTTAGTGCGTAAAATATATGAAGTGCCATGATAAAAAAAAAAAGAATTCTGTTGTCTAGTTACCGTTAAAAAAAATATAATTATTGATCACGACCGTGACATGTTTTTGTTAGTAAAAAAAAAAATTAAAAAGCTTCAAGACCTCCATATATTTAAAAGAAAAAACTACAAACTACTCTGCCGGATTTAGGACGTCCGGAATAAAACCCGGGCTGGCGCCCATATCAAAGATAATCCTAAATCTCTACTAGCCGATGCCGCACGGGAACAAGCTTCGCCCTGATGTGATTAAGTACCACTTTTTTGTTATTCTCTAAATTTTTGTTATGCTTATGATACAGTAGTTCAAATTATATTTTAAATTAATTAAGTTAGTTTTTTGTTTAATTTGTAGTTGGCTCCCAATGCCCAGTTAAGAGTGTCCAAAAAAATTTGTAAATAAAAATTGTTATTATTAGAAAATAATTTTGTAATTTCGTCCACCCTAATTCTAAGTTAAACCTACCCCGACTCCGACTTGAGAGCTAGTCAAAGCATTTAGTTTTGATTCTTCGTGATAAAAATCGTAACAGTGTAGTGAGCAGGAGCATTTGCGCGAGGAAAGTAAGGGTCCAACCCACTGCGTTAATTGTTTTGGAAATCATCCTTCTTTTTTTCTAATTGTCCACGCAATCAGGAAGAAAAGCAGATAAGTGAAATCAAAATCATGGATAAGATTTCCTATTTCGACGCCCGCAAGAAGTTCAAAACACATACCAGTCTTGTCTTTAGCCGTTCTTCGATGCAACTCCCGTTTTTAAAATATCCATTGCCGTTCAGACTAATGACTTTCCTTTCTCTAATATTTCTACATCTGTTCCAAATTTACCTTCTGTTAAAGCTAACATTTCAAAATCTTAAGTTAATCAAAATTTAAAATCCATATCGAATGCGACTATCAAAATCATAAACCCACCTAAATCAAAATTGAACATTATACCAAAGCAAAAATTTACTCATATAAAGTCAAACCCTACTTCTAGGCCGAAATATATTTCAAAAAAACATTCCATGGAAGTACGAGAAACATCGACTGTTTCGAGTTCTTCCATCTCCAAATTTTCTCCTAGTAAAGGATCTCATTCTTCGAGATCCTCTTCTTCTATGGAAGTCACAACAATTAAACTTTGTAGGCCAGAGCGAGATAAATCTTCCACACCCAAATAATGCCTCCCATACTGCAGTGGAATTGTAATGGTTTCTACAGCCATTTTGCAGAATTTAAAGTTCTCAATGCCGAGCAGACTCCCTCTTGCATTTGCTTACAGGAAACACATTTTCAGGACACCAGAGCTGTTGCATTACGAGGCTGCTCAGTATTTTGTTCTGATGTGCCTACTGAAGGCCAAGGTCGTGGTGAAGTAGCGATTCTGGTTCGCGAAAGTGTGTACTGTGAGGAGATCGCTTTGAATTCTGAATTACAAGCTGTTGCTGTGCGTTTCGCTATTCCTCTTCTGGTCACTGTCTGTTCTATCTATCTTCCGCCAAACGACATTGTCGATATGAGTGATATCGTTGATTTAATTGATAAATCGCCTGCTACATTCATTCTTATGGGCGATTTCAACGCCCATAATCCTGAATGGGGATCAAGATCTCTTAATCAACGCGGTAGACTTTTGGAACACCTATTCACCGCAAATACACATGTCATCTTAAATGATGGTAGTATGACACATTTTTCTGCCGCGTGGAGGTCTTTCACTGCGATTGATCTAACGATCTGTTCTGCAGCAATAGCACCATTGTTTGACTAGCATGTGCACTCGGACTTGCATCAAAGTGACCACTTTCCGATCATTCTGAAAGTTTTGCAGGGCTCAGATTCTGATACTCGATGTCCAAAATGGGCTTTAACGCGAGCGGATTGGAATCTATTCTCGGAGTTGGCTGTATTTCCTGAAAATGATTTCGTTAACGTGGACGCCCATGTTCGGTATTTCACGGATGCAATCAAGTCTGCTGCGCAAGAAAGTATTCCTTTAACACCAGTTCATTCTAATAGAATAACCGTTCCCTGGTGGAACGAAGAATGCTAGATTGCTATCCGAGAAAAACGACGTATTTTTCGCCAATTCAGGCGATTTCCAACCACCGAGAATATGATCCATTACTTCCAAGCCAAGGCAAAAGCTAGAAGAATTGTTCGGAAGAGTAAGAAAGCGTCATGGCAGAAATAAATTTCTTCCATTACAACCTCCACTCCAGTTTCTAAAGTATGGGAGAAGGTCAGAAAACTAACTGGCCGCTCAAAATCTAGAACTATTTCTGGCCTAAAAATCAATGGCAAAGTCATTACCTGTTGGTCTGATGTATAGCATCCACTTTCGCGGATACTTCAAGCTCCAATCATTACCCAGCTGAGTTACTCGCTCGAAAATCAATCTTGGAACGTCAATGTCTCAATTTTGTTTCTCCGGGCGACGAAATATACAATCTTTCTTTCAGCATGGATGAACTTGAAAATGCGATTTCAGATTCTCACGACAGCGCTCCTGGGCCTGATTCTATTCACTACCAGATGTTTCGCCATTTGGATCCTGCTGGAAGAAACTTTCTTTTACTAATGTATAATCGCATTTGATTTTCCGGTATCTGCCCAACACCATGGCGTGATGCGATTATTGTACCTATTCCAAAGCCTGGAAAAGACAAAACACTGCCATTTATCTATCGCTCAGTCTCGCTTACCAGTTGTGTCTGCAAGCTCATGGAACGCATGATCAACAGGCGTCTTGATTGGTTCCTGGATTCAAACAATCTGCTGGATAACATCCAGTGCGGCTTCCGCCGTTACCGTTAGACAGCAGACCACCTGGTAAAACTTGAATCAACCATCCGGGATGCTTTTCTCAACAAGCAATATATGGTAGCTGTGTTTTTTGATATTGCCCGTGCCTATGATACCTCTTGGCGTTTTAGTATTATGCGCATTTTACACTCCTGGGGTTTGAGAGGTAATCTTCCCATATTTCTTGAAAGCTTTCTTTCCTTAAGGAAGTTTCAGGTTCGTGTGGGAAATGACCTCTCCAACATTTTTACTCAAGAAAACGGAGTACCGCAAGGGTCTATTCTGAGTGTCACGTTGTTTGCCGTGGCCATCAACGGTGTTGCACAATGTATTCGTTCACCTGTGCTGGGATCCCTGTACGTGGACGACTTGGCGATTTTCTGCAGTTCTCGCAATATGGCTTCCATAGAGCGGCAGCTGCAGTTCACAATCAATCGTCTTCATACCTGGGCTACTGAGCAAGGTTTCGTTTTTTCTGCGGCCAACACAGAGTGCATTCACTTTTGTCAACGCCGTCACCTTCACTTAGATCCTGTTCTCTCTCTCAACGGTACTGATCTTCCATTTGTGGAAACTCCGTTTTCTTTGTCTTCTATTTGACAAGAAGCTTAACTGGCGTGCCCATCTTGTGGGTTTCATGGCAAAATGTCGGCTTTCCCTAAATTTGTTGCGAGTTCTTTCTTCCAAATCATGGGGTGCCGATAGAATTTCTATGCTGCGCCTGTATCGAGCTTTGATACGTTCCAAGCTGGACTACGGCTGTATCGCTTACGTTTCTGCCAGGCCATCCGTTATCTAGACGATTGATACGATACACCATACTGGTATTCGTCTAGCTACTGGTGCTTTTCGAACCAGCCCAATACCAAGTGTATTGTGCAAAGCTGGCGAGCCTTCTCTGTATGATCGTCGCAGGCTTTTGACCATGAACTACACGGCAGCCTTGAAGTCGAAACCTGGTTTTTGACACGGTCTTTGATCAACAGTTTGCGGAGATTTATGACAGAAGGGCTCGTTCGGTGGGTTCCTTTTCTATCAGATCTCGCAATACTTTTGGAGAAGTAAATTTTGAACTTCCTTCAACATCAGACGCTTCTAGCAGCCTCTTTCCACCTTGGACATTCGTCCGTCCGAATACCAACTATGCGCTTTTAAAGCTGGATCGATCCGCTACTCCACCCATTTTGTTCCAACGTGAGTTTGCTCGAGTCATTGCCAACTATCGGCAATGGATTCGCATTTACACCGATGGTTCCAAGAGCAACGACAGGGTTGCATGTGCTTATATATCGGCAAGAGGTGCATGTGAGTTTCGTCTTCACAAACTCTCGTCCGCATACACGACAGAGCTGTATGCACTATACCAAGCACTTCTCTATATTTGCAGACTCGCACGTAATTCTTTTGTTATTGTGTCAGACTCAATGAGCGCTTTGAAAGCGATTGATTCTTTGTACCCTAAACATCCTCTCTTGCAGCAGATACAAGCAACCCTGATGACACTATTGTCAAAAGGGTCTATCGTGCGCTTTACTTGGGTACCGAGTCATGTTGGTATTCGCGGGAATGAAGCAGCTGATGCAGCAGCTAAGCGAGCTTTGTCCTAGGCCACCATTGATTGTGATTGGGTGCTTTCTGATGACCTAAAAGGTTATTTTAAGCATCCGATCATGGTTCAGTGGCAGGAAACGTGGAGTCATATAGTTTCCAACAAGCTTAAAAATGTTAAGCACAACGTAAGGCCATGGGATTCTTCCCATAGGGCATCCCGAAAGGAGGAGGTCGCTGTGGCGAGACTCCGGATAGGGTACACCTGGTGGACGCATGGTCATCTTCTGCGCCGTGAGGAGGCTCCGATGTGCGAAACGTGTGACACTGCTTTGACAGTGGTGCACGTTTTGTTGGAGTGCTCCCAGTTTACCAAGCAGCGAAACAGGGCGGGTCTGTCACTTGACCTGTCGGTGGCCCTTGGTGACCATTCTACACTCTTTGAAAGGGTCTTCCTGTTCCTCAGGAATACAGGTCTATTTGCCTTTATTTAAAAGTGCTAGCTTTGTCTTTAATTTTATTTATACACGTATTTTTTTTAGCACTCAATAATATATTACAATATCATTTTATTTTACAATTTTAAACCTGTACATCTCATTTATTTATATATAATTTTTGAATCCGCTTTATTAATAATTTACATTTAATAGATTTTAAGTTTATAATTTAATTTTTACACAATATATATTTGAAATGTAAGTTTATTTCATAATATAGCTTATGGCGTGAATAGCCCTAGAGGATGATACGCCTTTAAATTTTAAAACTACCAACCTACCTACTTCGAGGAGAAGAAGCACCTAGTTTGGTCTTCATTTTCACTGTTAATTTTGGTGCCGCTTCCCTGCATCCGCTCCGCGCAGCCGCAAATCTACATTATTTGTGGGGAAACGTCATCTCATAAAAGTTGGTAAAAATGTTGTTGCCATATTAAATAACTGTCTTGATTTAAAAAGTTTCAAATGCAGTCCAGAATTAAAAAGAATTTCGTAGTAGAAATGTCACTAATACAATTTTGTTCACTGTTTTTGTCCAAATTTACTAACGTTTCCCCAGCGGCTGCCTCGGGGGGCCCGACGGTAGGTGCCGGACTACAGGAGGCGCGGAGCGGTGATGCGTTGGTCTCATCGTCGACGTCGGATGCTAGTTTACTAGGAGGTTGGAAGGCATCCTCGAAACCTACAACCGCTGCCTCGATGGCCGGTTTCGGATCAGCGACTTAGGCTTCCACAGGAACTCATTCCTCTTTTTGGGGTACCCACGTGGATTCCTGGTCTTCTACCTAAAGCAATACAAACTTACATGTTAGATTTCTCAATCATTCATTTACAAACATTTTTAAAATCGACTCAATTAATTAAAAATCTCGCATTTATATAAATAATCACTTACCTCCTCCTTCCGGCACGAAAAACAAAAATTGCCCATTATCAAAACGTGTTGGTAAGTTCGAAAAATTGTAAGAAAAAAACAATAAAAATATAAATTTGGCACACATTAAATTTAAAACTAATATTTTAATTATAAATATTTATACCAAAAATACACCTACAAAATACTAAAATATGATTTATTTGCGATTGGAAATATTAATAAATAATCATTTAAAAATAGTCCAAACCTAAATCATATTCTATAGAGTCATTAAATGATTATAATTCGCAAAAATTGAATATTTATTCATACAAACTCGCTATAAAGTGATTACAATTAGTTTTAAAAATAAACTTCTACTATTTTATTCATTTTAATGGAAATTTACTCACCAAAAAAAATTCGCGTGAAGCAAAATTTAAGTGTTTTTTCAAAGTGATTTCCATGGATACATTTTTACTTTCTTATGCGTAGTATAAGTAAGTATTGTAATCATGAAAAATTTCGAACTCGAGTTTTGAACGGAAATATACGTTTTTACCTTCCCTGAATCAATTCCAACTATTATTGGAATGACGTCCATCTGTGTGTGTGTGTGTGTCTGTGTGTGTGTATGCGAGCGTTCTACAGCCCAAACGGCTAAAGGGAAAATTTTGAAATTTTAAACTTAAGATTTGTATGTGCCTGGTACGAAAACCTCTTATTTTTGAAACCAATATTCCGACTGGAAGTGCATGTTTACTCTAGTCATTTTTTGCAGTTTCTGCAATTTTGCGAACAAAAATTAATGATATTTATATTTAGCACAACTTTTGGTGAATCTTTTTTCCAAAAAAGTAATGGTTTCAAAATAAATTTCTGTTTGTTATGTATATTGTTACATAAATCGTATCATCTGCGCCTGTCAATTGTTTAACAAAATAGACTTAAGGAATTTGAAGTTTGACATTTAATATTTATTCTAAGAAATATATGTAGTGCACAAGCGGTCTAAAAGTTAGAACAAATATTATAAATTAGAAAAATGAAGTAACTACGATGTGGTTTAACCCATATGCGTATAAGAAAGTTCGGTGCATGACACTGCAGTTGTTTCAATGGGTTTTTAGTCGATTTTATTCAGTATTCCTAATTGGATTGAAATAATAAAATGTATAAAGAAAGGTAAAATAATACTGCTAAGCATAACGAACATATCAAAAATATCAATGTACTAATCATAACAGTGAAAAGTGACGAATAAAAATATTAGAGAACATCAAATTATTGTGATTAGAATCTAAACTAAATTATGTTTTCTTCAAATATATTAAAAAAATATTGTTTTATTTTAAATTTGAAAAAAGTACATACAAACATAACCTGGAATACATATACGATTTTAGCCTGATTATATGAGAAATAATGTTTCATTTTAACATAATATTCAACTTTTAATAATATAAAAACGAAATTAGCGTCTTACTCCACATTTCCTTTTCTACGAACCATATCGTTATTTAAAACTTGGACGAAGTATAAAACGTTTATTTCTAAAGAACTTAAATGTTTAAATAATATTCTAAATAATGACCCAAAATCAACAAGTTTAAAAATGCCAGAGAGAACCTGAAAAATGCGTTAAAATATGTTTACCACTCAGTGTTGCCAGTTGGTAATTAAATGACATCGGTTCGAGATCGAAATTATCGTTGGCAACCCTGTATATTTTACTAAACTATGTATTTTTTTACTCGAATTTTGGTGATGGATCACAATATTCTGATTCATGTTAAATTGGAGCGAGTTTTAGTGAAGGCCACGATATTCTGAAGCGGAAATAGAATAATGACTTTGTATAAATTAAAATATCAAAGTCGTTATTCTCGCTTCTCTATTCATGATTCAGAATGTTCTGGTCTTCAGTAAAAATCGTAACAATTTTGTATTTTCTGCAGCCTGCATCGCAGTTTTAATACATATTTCCCGCCACCCGTTTAGTTCTAGCTCCATGCGCCATGAATATACTCTTACAGTATATATAGAATATACTCTTACAGCGCTTCCTTTTAGAGTCGACGATCTATGAGTGGTTTAAAATTGCTTCTCTTATTATTTTGTAAGTATTTTTATATTAATAATATATGTATTACTTATCCTATATGTATTGAAGTTTACAATTGCATATGCTATATTACCTATTATTTATAATGATGAAGAATAAAAGCATTTTAGGTTATGTTTCACGAAAATATATTTTCGTGAAATTTAGCCTAAAATGTTTTTATTCTTTAAAACTTAACCAAGTGTTATTATTCATTACTAATAAAATTTTTCACCTTATAGCTTAATATAAAATATTCTTAATTGTCACGAACCGCTTTTTTAAATTGTTGATTATTGTTCAACACTTATTTAGTTATTTAGTTATTTAGTTATTTAGTTATTTAGTTATTTAGTTATTTAGTTATTTAGTTATTTAGTTATTTAGTTATTTAGTTATTTAGTTATTTAGTTATTTAGTTATTTAGTTATTTAGTTATTTAGTTATTTAGTTATTTAGTTATTTAGTTATTTAGTTATTTAGTTATTTAGTTATTTAGTTATTTAGTTATTTAGTTATTTAGTTATTTAGTTATTTAGTTATTTAGTTATTTAGTTATTTAGTTATTTAGTTATTTAGTTATTTAGTTATTTAGTTATTTAGTTATTTAGTTATTTAGTTATTTAGTTATTTAGTTATTTAGTTATTTAGTTATTTAGTTATTTAGTTATTTAGTTATTTAGTTATTTAGTTATTTAGTTATTTAGTTATTTAGTTATTTAGTTATTTAGTTATTTAGTTATTTAGTTATTTAGTTATTTAGTTATTTAGTTATTTAGTTATTTAGTTATTTAGTTATTTAGTTATTTAGTTATTTAGTTATTTAGTTATTTAGTTATTTAGTTATTTAGTTATTTAGTTATTTAGTTATTTAGTTATTTAGTTATTTAGTTATTTAGTTATTTAGTTATTTAGTTATTTAGTTATTTAGTTATTTAGTTATTTAGTTATTTAGTTATTTAGTTATTTAGTTATTTAGTTATTTAGTTATTTAGTTATTTAGTTATTTAGTTATTTAGTTATTTAGTTATTTAGTTATTTAGTTATTTAGTTATTTAGTTATTTAGTTATTTAGTTATTTAGTTATTTAGTTATTTAGTTATTTAGTTATTTAGTTATTTAGTTATTTAGTTATTTAGTTATTTAGTTATTTAGTTATTTAGTTATTTAGTTATTTAGTTATTTAGTTATTTAGTTATTTAGTTATTTAGTTATTTAGTTATTTAGTTATTTAGTTATTTAGTTATTTAGTTATTTAGTTATTTAGTTATTTAGTTATTTAGTTATTTAGTTATTTAGTTATTTAGTTATTTAGTTATTTAGTTATTTAGTTATTTAGTTATTTAGTTATTTAGTTATTTAGTTATTTAGTTATTTAGTTATTTAGTTATTTAGTTATTTAGTTATTTAGTTATTTAGTTATTTAGTTATTTAGTTATTTAGTTATTTAGTTATTTAGTTATTTAGTTATTTAGTTATTTAGTTATTTAGTTATTTAGTTATTTAGTTATTTAGTTATTTAGTTATTTAGTTATTAGTTATTTAGTTATTTAGTTATTTAGTTATTTAGTTATTTAGTTATTTAGTTATTTAGTTATTTAGTTATTTAGTTATTTAGTTATTTAGTTATTTTTTTATTTAGTTATTTAGTTATTTAGTTATTTAGTATTATTATTAGTTATTTAGTTATTTAGTTATTTAGTTATTTAGTTATTTAGTTATTTAGTTATTTAGTTATTTAGTTATTTAGTATTAGTTATTAGTTATTAGTATTTAGTTATTTAGTTATTTAGTTATTAGTTATTTAGTTATTTAGTTATTTAGTTATTAGTTATTTAGTTATTTAGTTATTTAGTTATTTAGTTATTTAGTTATTTAGTTATTTAGTTATTTAGTTATTTAGTTATTTAGTTATTTAGTTATTTAGTTATTTAGTTATTTAGTTATTTAGTTATTTAGTTATTTAGTTATTTAGTTATTTAGTTATTTAGTTATTTAGTTATTTAGTTATTTAGTTATTTAGTTATTTAGTTATTTAGTTATTTAGTTATAGTTATATAGTTATTTAGTTATTTAGTTATTTAGTTATTTAGTTATTTAGTTATTTAGTTATTTAGTTATTTAGTTATTTAGTTATTTAGTTATTTAGTTATTTAGTTATTTAGTTATTTAGTTATTTAGTAGTAAGTTATATGTTATTTAGTTATTTAGTATTTAGTTATTTAGTTTATTTAGTTATTTAGTTATTTAGTTATATTAGTTATTTAGTTATTTAGTTATTTAGTTATTTAGTTATTTAGTTATTTAGTTATTTAGTTATTTAGTTATTTAGTTATTTAGTTATTTAGTTATTTAGTTATTTAGTATTTAGTTTTAGTTATTTAGTTATTTAGTTATTTAGTTATTTAGTTATTAGTTATTTAGTTATTTAGTTATTTAGTTATTTAGTTATTTAGTTATTTAGTTATTAGTTATTTAGTTATTTAGTTATTTAGTTATTTAGTTATTTAGTTATTTAGTTATTTAGTTATTTAGTTATTTAGTTATTTAGTTATTTAGTTATTTAGTTATTTAGTTATTAGTATTAGTTATTTTAGTTATTTAGTTATTTAGTTATTTAGTTATTTAGTTATTTAGTTATTTAGTTATTTTAGTTATTTAGTTATTTAGTTATTTAGTTATTTAGTTATTTAGTTATTTAGTTATTTAGTTATTTAGTTATTTAGTTATTTAGTTATTTAGTTATTTAGTTATTTAGTTATTTAGTTATTTAGTTATTTAGTTATTTAGTTATTTAGTTATTTAGTATATTTAGTTATTTAGTTATTTAGTTATTTAGTTATTTAGTTATTTAGTTATTTAGTATTATTTAGTTATTTAGTTATTTAGTTTTAGTTATTTAGTTATTTAGTTATTTAGTTATTTAGTTATTTAGTTATTAGTTATTTAGTTATTTAGTTATTTAGTTATTTAGTTATTTAGTTATTTAGTTATTTAGTTATTTAGTTATTTAGTTATTTAGTATTTAGTTATTAGTTATTTAGTTATTTAGTTATTTAGTTATTTAGTTATTTAGTTATTTAGTTATTTAGTTATTTTAGTTATTTAGTTATTTAGTTTAGTTTTAGTTATTTAGTTATTTAGTTATTAGTTATTTAGTTATTTAGTTATTTAGTTATTTAGTTATTTAGTTATTTAGTTATTTAGTTATTTAGTTATTTAGTTATTTAGTTATTTAGTTATTTAGTTATTTAGTTATTTAGTTATTTAGTATTTAGTTATTTAGTTATTTAGTTATTTAGTTATTTAGTTATTTAGTTATTTAGTTATTTAGTTATTTAGTTATTTAGTTATTTAGTTATTTGTTATTTAGTTATTTAGTTATTAGTTAGTTATTAGTTATTTAGTTATTTAGTTATTTAGTTATTTAGTATTAGTTATTTAGTTATTTAGTTAGTTTAGTTATTTAGTTATTTAGTTATTTAGTTATTTAGTTATTTAGTTATTTAGTTATTTAGTATTTAGTTATTTAGTTATTTAGTTATTTAGTTATTTAGTTATTTAGTTATTTAGTTATTTAGTTATTTAGTTATTTAGTTATTTAGTTATTTAGTTATTTAGTTATTTAGTTATTTAGTTATTTAGTTATTTAGTTATTTAGTTATTTAGTTATTTAGTTATTTAGTTATTTAGTTATTTAGTTATTAGTTATTTAGTTATTTAGTTATTTAGTTATTTAGTTATTTAGTTTTAGTTATTTAGTTATTTAGTTATTTAGTTATTTAGTTATTTAGTTATTTAGTTATTTAGTTATTTAGTTATTTAGTTATTTAGTTATTAGTATTTAGTTATTAGTTATTTAGTTTTTAGTTATTTAGTTATTTAGTTATAGTTATTTAGTTATTTAGTTATTTAGTTATTTAGTTATTTAGTTATTTAGTTATTTAGTTATTTAGTTATTTAGTTATTTAGTTATTTAGTTATTTAGTTATTTAGTTATTTAGTTTTTAAGTTATTTAGTTATTTAGTTATTTAGTTATTTAGTTATTTAGTTATTTAGTTATTTAGTTATTAGTTATTTAGTTATTAGTTATTTAGTTAGTAGTATTAGTTATTTAGTTATTTAGTTATTTAGTTATTTAGTTATTTAGTTATTTAGTTATTTAGTTATTTAGTTATTTAGTTATTTAGTTATTTAGTTATTTAGTTATTTAGTTATTTAGTTATTTAGTTATTTAGTTATTTAGTTATTTAGTTATTTAGTTATTTAGTTATTTAGTTATTTAGTTTTTAGTTATTTAGTTATTTAGTTATTTAGTTTATTTAGTTATTTAGTTATTTAGTTAGTTATTTAGTTATTTAGTTATTTAGTTATTTAGTTATTTAGTTATTTAGTTATTTAGTTATTAGTTATTGTATTTAGTTATTTAGTTATTTAGTTATTTAGTTATTTAGTTATTTAGTTATTTAGTTATTTAGTTATTTAGTTATTTGTTATTTAGTTATTTAGTTATTTAGTTATTTAGTTATTTAGTATTTAGTTATTTAGTTATTTAGTTATTTAGTTATTATTTAGTTATTTAGTTATTTAGTTATTTAGTTATTTAGTTATTTAGTTATTAGTTATTTAGTTATTTTAGTTATTTAGTTATTTAGTATTTAGTTATTTAGTTATTTAGTTATTTAGTTATTTAGTTATTTAGTTATTTAGTTATTTAGTTATTTAGTATTTAGTTATTAGTATTTAGTTATTTAGTTATTTAGTTATTTAGTTATTTAGTTATTTAGTTATTTAGTTATTTAGTTATTTAGTTATTTAGTTATTTAGTTATTAGTTATTTAGTTATTTAGTTATTAGTTATTGTTATTTAGTTATTTAGTTTTTTTAGTTATTTAGTTATTTAGTTATTTAGTTATTAGTTATTTAGTTATTTAGTTATTTAGTTATTTAGTTATTTAGTTATTTAGTTATTTAGTTATTTAGTTATTTAGTTATTTAGTTATTTAGTTATTTAGTTATTTAGTTATTTAGTTATTTAGTTATTTAGTTATTTAGTTATTTAGTTATTTAGTTATTTAGTTATTTAGTTATTTAGTTATTTAGTTATTTAGTTATTTAGTTATTTAGTTTATTTAGTTATTTAGTTATTTAGTTATTAGTTATTTAGTTATTTAGTTATTTAGTTAGTTATTTAGTTATTTAGTATTTAGTTATTTAGTTATTTTTTAGTTATTTAGTTATTTAGTTATTTAGTTATTAGTTATTTAGTTATTTAGTTATTTAGTTATTTAGTTATGTATTTAGTTATTTAGTTATTTAGTTATTTAGTTATTTAGTTATTTAGTTATTTAGTTATTTAGTTATTTAGTTATTTAGTTATAGTTATTTAGTTATTTAGTTATTTATTTAGTTATTAGTTATTAGTTATTTAGTTATTTAGTTATTATTAGTTATTTATTAGTTATTTAGTTATTTAGTTATTTAGTATTTAGTTATTTAGTTATTAGTTATTTAGTTATTTAGTTATTTAGTTATTTAGTTATTTAGTTATTTAGTATTTTAGTTATTTAGTTATTTAGTTATTTAGTTATTTAGTTATTTAGTTATTTAGTTATTTAGTTATTTAGTTATTTAGTTATTAGTTATTTAGTTATTTAGTTATTTAGTTATTTAGTTATTTAGTTATTTAGTTATTTAGTTATTTAGTTATTGTGGTTTTAGTTATTTAGTTATTTAGTTATTTAGTTATTTAGTTATTTAGTTATTTAGTTATTTAGTTATTTAGTTATTTAGTTATTTAGTTATTTAGTTATTTAGTTATTTAGTTATTTAGTTATTTTAGTATTTAGTTATTTAGTTATTTAGTTATTTAGTTATTTAGTTATTTAGTATTTAGTTATTTAGTTATTTAGTTATTTAGTTATTTAGTTATTTAGTTATTTAGTTATTTAGTTATTTAGTTATTTAGTTATTTTTATTTAGTTATTTAGTTATTAGTTATTTAGTTATTAGTTATTTAGTTATTTAGTTATTTAGTTATTTAGTTATTTAGTTATTTAGTTATTTAGTTATTTAGTTATTTAGTTATTTAGTTATTTAGTTATTTAGTTATTTAGTTATTTAGTTATTTAGTTATTTAGTTATTTAGTTATTTAGTTATTTAGTTATTTAGTTATTTAGTTATTTGTTATTTAGTTATTTAGTTATTTAGTTATTTAGTTATTTAGTTATTTAGTTATTAGTTATTTAGTTATTTAGTTATTTAGTTATTTAGTTATTTAGTTATTTAGTTATTTAGTTATTTAGTTATTAGTTATTTAGTTATTTAGTTATTTAGTTATTTAGTTATTTAGTTATTTAGTTATTTAGTTATTTAGTTATTTAGTTATTTAGTTATTTAGTTATTTAGTTATTTAGTTATTTAGTTATTTAGTTATTTAGTTATTTAGTTATTTAGTTATTTAGTTATTTAGTTATTTAGTATTTAGTATTTAGTTATTTAGTTATTTAGTTATTTAGTTATTTAGTTATTTAGTTATTTAGTTATTTAGTTATTTAGTTATTTAGTTATTTAGTTATTTAGTTATTTAGTTATTTAGTTATTTAGTTATTTAGTTATTTAGTTATTTAGTTATTTAGTTATTTAGTTATTTAGTTTAGTATTTAGTTATTTAGTTATTTAGTATTAGTATTTAGTTATTTAGTTATTTAGTTATTTAGTTATTTAGTTATTTAGTTATTTAGTTATTAGTTATTTAGTTATTTAGTTATTTAGTTATTAGTTATTTAGTTATTTAGTTATTTAGTTATTTAGTTATTAGTTATTTAGTTATTTAGTTATTTAGTTATTTAGTTATTTAGTTATTTAGTTATTTAGTTATTTAGTTATTAGTTATTTAGTTATTTAGTTATTTAGTTATTTAGTTATTTAGTTATTTAGTTATTTAGTTATTTAGTTATTTAGTTATTTAGTTATTTAGTTATTTAGTTATTTAGTTATTTAGTTATTTAGTTATTTAGTTATTTTAGTTATTTAGTTATTTAGTTATTTAGTTATTTAGTTATTTAGTTATTTAGTTATTTAGTTATTTAGTTATTTAGTTATTTAGTTATTTAGTTATTTAGTTATTTAGTTATTTAGTTATTTAGTTATTTAGTTATTTAGTTATTTAGTTATTTAGTTATTTAGTTATTTAGTTATTTAGTTATTTAGTTATTTAGTTATTTAGTTATTTAGTTATTTAGTTATTTAGTTATTTAGTTATTTAGTTATTTAGTTATTTAGTTATTTAGTTATTTAGTTATTTGGTTATTTAGTTATTTAGTTATTTAGTTATTTAGTTATTTAGTTATTTAGTTATTTAGTTATTTAGTTATTTAGTTATTTAGTTATTTAGTTATTTAGTTATTTAGTTATTTAGTTATTTAGTTATTTAGTTATTTAGTTATTTAGTTATTTAGTTATTTAGTTATTTAGTTATTTAGTTATTTAGTTATTTAGTTATTTAGTTATTTAGTTATTTAGTTATTTAGTTATTTAGTTATTTAGTTATTTAGTTATTTAGTTATTTAGTTATTTAGTTATTTAGTTATTTAGTTATTTAGTTATTTAGTTATTTAGTTATTTAGTTATTTAGTTATTTAGTTATTTAGTTATTTAGTTATTTAGTTATTTAGTTATTTAGTTATTTAGTTATTTAGTTATTTAGTTATTTAGTTATTTAGTTATTTAGTTATTTAGTTATTTAGTTATTTAGTTATTTAGTTATTTAGTTATTTAGTTATTTAGTTATTTAGTTATTTAGTTATTTAGTTATTTAGTTATTTAGTTATTTAGTTATTTAGTTATTTAGTTATTTAGTTATTTAGTTATTTAGTTATTTAGTTATTTAGTTATTTAGTTATTTAGTTATTTAGTTATTTAGTTATTTAGTTATTTAGTTATTTAGTTATTTAGTTATTTAGTTATTCAGTTATTTAGTTATTTAGTTATTTAGTTATTTAGTTATTTAGTTATTTAGTTATTTAGTTATTTAGTTATTTAGTTATTTAGTTATTTAGTTATTTAGTTATTTAGTTATTTAGTTATTTAGTTATTTAGTTATTTAGTTATTTAGTTATTTAGTTATTTAGTTATTTAGTTATTTAGTTATTTAGTTATTTAGTTATTTAGTTATTTAGTTATTTAGTTATTTAGTTATTTAGTTATTTAGTTATTTAGTTATTTAGTTATTTAGTTATTTAGTTATTTAGTTATTTAGTTATTTAGTTATTTAGTTATTTAGTTATTTAGTTATTTAGTTATTTAGTTATTTAGTTATTTAGTTATTTAGTTATTTAGTTATTTAGTTATTTAGTTATTTAGTTATTTAGTTATTTAGTATTTAGTTATTTAGTTATTTAGTTATTTAGTTATTTAGTTATTTAGTTATTTAGTTATTTAGTTATTTAGTTATTTAGTTATTTAGTTATTTAGTTATTTAGTTATTTAGTTATTTAGTTATTTAGTTATTTAGTTATTTAGTTATTTAGTTATTTAGTTATTTAGTTATTTAGTTATTTAGTTATTTAGTTATTTAGTTATTTAGTTATTTAGTTATTTAGTTATTTAGTTATTTAGTTATTTAGTTATTTAGTTATTTAGTTATTTAGTTATTTAGTTATTTAGTTATTTAGTTATTTAGTTATTTAGTTATTTAGTTATTTAGTTATTTAGTTATTTAGTTATTTAGTTATTTAGTTATTTAGTTATTTAGTTATTTAGTTATTTAGTTATTTAGTTATTTAGTTATTTAGTTATTTAGTTATTTAGTTATTTAGTTATTTAGTTATTTAGTTATTTAGTTATTTAGTTATTTAGTTATTTAGTTATTTAGTTATTTAGTTATTTAGTTATTTAGTTATTTAGTTATTTAGTTATTTAGTTATTTAGTTATTTAGTTATTTAGTTATTTAGTTATTTAGTTATTTAGTTATTTAGTTATTTAGTTATTTAGTTATTTAGTTATTTAGTTATTTAGTTATTTAGTTATTTAGTTATTTAGTTATTTAGTTATTTAGTTATTTAGTTATTTAGTTATTTAGTTATTTAGTTATTTAGTTATTTAGTTATTTAGTTATTTAGTTATTTAGTTATTTAGTTATTTAGTTATTTAGTTATTTAGTTATTTAGTTATTTAGTTATTTAGTTATTTAGTTATTTAGTTATTTAGTTATTTAGTTATTTAGTTATTTAGTTATTTAGTTATTTAGTTATTTAGTTATTTAGTTATTTAGTTATTTAGTTATTTAGTTATTTAGTTATTTAGTTATTTAGTTATTTAGTTATTTAGTTATTTAGTTATTTAGTTATTTAGTTATTTAGTTATTTAGTTATTTAGTTATTTAGTTATTTAGTTATTTAGTTATTTAGTTATTTAGTTATTTAGTTATTTAGTTATTTAGTTATTTAGTTATTTAGTTATTTAGTTATTTAGTTATTTAGTTATTTAGTTATTTAGTTATTTAGTTATTCAGTTATTTAGTTATTTAGTTATTTAGTTATTTAGTTATTTAGTTATTTAGTTATTTAGTTATTTAGTTATTTAGTTATTTAGTTATTTAGTTATTTAGTTATTTAGTTATTTAGTTATTTAGTTATTTAGTTATTTAGTTATTTAGTTATTTAGTTATTTAGTTATTTAGTTATTTAGTTATTTAGTTATTTAGTTATTTAGTTATTTAGTTATTTAGTTATTTAGTTATTTAGTTATTTAGTTATTTAGTTATTTAGTTATTTAGTTATTTAGTTATTTAGTTATTTAGTTATTTAGTTATTTAGTTATTTAGTTATTTAGTTATTTAGTTATTTAGTTATTTAGTTATTTAGTTATTTAGTTATTTAGTTATTTAGTTATTTAGTTATTTAGTTATTTAGTTATTTAGTTATTTAGTTATTTAGTTATTTAGTTATTTAGTTATTTAGTTATTTAGTTATTTAGTTATTTAGTTATTTAGTTATTTAGTTATTTAGTTATTTAGTTATTTAGTTATTTAGTTATTTAGTTATTTAGTTATTTAGTTATTTAGTTATTTAGTTATTTAGTTATTTAGTTATTTAGTTATTTAGTTATTTAGTTATTTAGTTATTTAGTTATTTAGTTATTTAGTTATTTAGTTATTTAGTTATTTAGGTTATTTAGTTATTTAGTTATTTAGTTATTTAGTTATTTAGTTATTTAGTTATTTAGTTATTTAGTTATTTAGTTATTTAGTTATTTAGTTATTTAGTTATTTAGTTATTTAGTTATTTAGTTATTTAGTTATTTAGTTATTTAGTTATTTAGTTATTTAGTTATTTAGTTATTTAGTTATTTAGTTATTTAGTTATTTAGTTATTTAGTTATTTAGTTATTTAGTTATTTAGTTATTTAGTTATTTAGTTATTTAGTTATTTAGTTATTTAGTTATTTAGTTATTTAGTTATTTAGTTATTTAGTTATTTAGTTATTTAGTTATTTAGTTATTTAGTTATTTAGTTATTTAGTTATTTAGTTATTTAGTTATTTAGTTATTTAGTTATTTAGTTATTTAGTTATTTAGTTATTTAGTTATTTAGTTATTTAGTTATTTAGTTATTTAGTTATTTAGTTATTTAGTTATTTAGTTATTTAGTTATTTAGTTATTTAGTTATTTAGTTATTTAGTTATTTAGTTATTTAGTTATTTAGTTATTTAGTTATTTAGTTATTTAGTTATTTAGTTATTTAGTTATTTAGTTATTTAGTTATTTAGTTATTTAGTTATTTAGTTATTTAGTTATTTAGTTATTTAGTTATTTAGTTATTTAGTTATTTAGTTATTTAGTTATTTAGTTATTTAGTTATTTAGTTATTTAGTTATTTAGTTATTTAGTTATTTAGTTATTTAGTTATTTAGTTATTTAGTTATTTAGTTATTTAGTTATTTAGTTATTTAGTTATTTAGTTATTTAGTTATTTAGTTATTTAGTTATTTAGTTATTTAGTTATTTAGTTATTTAGTTATTTAGTTATTTAGTTATTTAGTTATTTAGTTATTTAGTTATTTAGTTATTTAGTTAGTTATTTAGTTATTTAGTTATTTAGTTATTTAGTTATTTAGTTATTTAGTTATTTAGTTATTTAGTTATTTAGTTATTTAGTTATTTAGTTATTTAGTTATTTAGTTATTTAGTTATTTAGTTATTTAGTTATTTAGTTATTTAGTTATTTAGTTATTTAGTTATTTAGTTATTTAGTTATTTAGTTATTTAGTTATTTAGTTATTTAGTTATTTAGTTATTTAGTTATTTAGTTATTTAGTTATTTAGTTATTTAGTTATTTAGTTATTTAGTTATTTAGTTATTTAGTTATTTAGTTATTTAGTTATTTAGTTATTTAGTTATTTAGTTATTTAGTTATTTAGTTATTTAGTTATTTAGTTATTTAGTTATTTAGTTATTTAGTTATTTAGTTATTTAGTTATTTAGTTATTTAGTTATTTAGTTATTTAGTTATTTAGTTATTTAGTTATTTAGTTATTTAGTTATTTAGTTATTTAGTTATTTAGTTATTTAGTTATTTAGTTATTTAGTTATTTAGTTATTTAGTTATTTAGTTATTTAGTTATTTAGTTATTTAGTTATTTAGTTATTTAGTGATTTAGTTATTTAGTTATTTAGTTATTTAGTTATTTAGTTATTTAGTTATTTAGTTATTTAGTTATTTAGTTATTTAGTTATTTAGTTATTTAGTTATTTAGTTATTTAGTTATTTAGTTATTTAGTTATTTAGTTATTTAGTCATTTAGTTATTTAGTTATTTAGTTATTTAGTTATTTAGTTATTTAGTTATTTAGTTATTTAGTTATTTAGTTATTTAGTTATTTAGTTATTTAGTTATTTAGTTATTTAGTTATTTAGTTATTTAGTTATTTAGTTATTTAGTTATTTAGTTATTTAGTTATTTAGTTATTTAGTTATTTAGTTATTTAGTTATTTAGTTATTTAGTTATTTAGTTATTTAGTTATTTAGTTATTTAGTTATTTAGTTATTTAGTTATTTAGTTATTTAGTTATTTAGTTATTTAGTTATTTAGTTATTTAGTTATTTAGTTATTTAGTTATTTAGTTATTTAGTTATTTAGTTATTTAGTTATTTAGTTATTTAGTTATTTAGTTATTTAGTTATTTAGTTATTTAGTTATTTAGTTATTTAGTTATTTAGTTATTTAGTTATTTAGTTATTTAGTTATTTAGTTCTTTAGTTATTTAGTTATTTAGTTATTTAGTTATTTAGTTATTTAGTTATTTAGTTATTTAGTTATTTAGTTATTTAGTTATTTAGTTATTTAGTTATTTAGTTATTTAGTTATTTAGTTATTTAGTTATTTAGTTATTTAGTTATTTAGTTATTTAGTTATTTAGTTATTTAGTTATTTAGTTATTTAGTTATTTAGTTATTTAGTTATTTAGTTATTTAGTTATTTAGTTATTTAGTTATTTAGTTATTTAGTTATTTAGTTATTTAGTTATTTAGTTATTTAGTTATTTAGTTATTTAGTTATTTAGTTATTTAGTTATTTAGTTATTTAGTTATTTAGTTATTTAGTTATTTAGTTATTTAGTTATTTAGTTATTTAGTTATTTAGTTATTTAGTTATTTAGTTATTTAGTTATTTAGTTATTTAGTTATTTAGTTATTTAGTTATTTAGTTATTTAGTTATTTAGTTATTTAGTTATTTAGTTATTTAGTTATTTAGTTATTTAGTTATTTAGTTATTTAGTTATTTAGTTATTTAGTTATTTAGTTATTTAGTTATTTAGTTATTTAGTTATTTAGTTATTTAGTTATTTAGTTATTTAGTTATTTCGTTATTTAGTTATTTAGTTATTTAGTTATTTAGTTATTTAGTTATTTAGTTATTTAGTTATTTAGTTATTTAGTTATTTAGTTATTTAGTTATTCAGTTATTTAGTTATTTAGTTATTTAGTTATTTAGTTATTTAGTTATTTAGTTATTTAGTTATTTAGTTATTTAGTTATTTAGTTATTTAGTTATTTAGTTATTTAGTTATTTAGTTATTTAGTTATTTAGTTATTTAGTTATTTAGTTATTTAGTTATTTAGTTATTTAGTTATTTAGTTATTTAGTTATTTAGTTATTTAGTTATTTAGTTATTTAGTTATTTAGTTATTTAGTTATTTAGTTATTTAGTTATTTAGTTATTTAGTTATTTAGTTATTTAGTTATTTAGTTATTTAGTTATTTAGTTATTTAGTTATTTAGTTATTTAGTTATTTAGTTATTTAGTTATTTAGTTATTTAGTTATTTAGTTATTTAGTTATTTAGTTATTTAGTTATTTAGTTATTTAGTTATTTAGTTATTTAGTTATTTAGTTATTTAGTTATTTAGTTATTTAGTTATTTAGTTATTTAGTTATTTAGTTATTTAGTTATTTAGTTATTTAGTTATTTAGTTATTTAGTTATTTAGTTATTTAGTTATTTAGTTATTTAGCTATTTAGTTATTTAGTTATTTAGTTATTTAGTTATTTAGTTATTTAGTTATTTAGTTATTTAGTTATTTAGTTATTTAGTTATTTAGTTATTTAGTTATTTAGTTATTTAGTTATTTAGTTATTTAGTTATTTAGTTATTTAGTTATTTAGTTATTTAGTTATTTAGTTATTTAGTTATTTAGTTATTTAGTTATTTAGTTATTTAGTTATTTAGTTATTTAGTTATTTAGTTATTTAGTTATTTAGTTATTTAGTTATTTAGTTATTTAGTTATCTAGTTATTTAGTTATTTAGTTATTTAGTTATTTAGTTATTTAGTTATTTAGTTATTTAGTTATTTAGTTATTTAGTTATTTAGTTATTTAGTTATTTAGTTATTTAGTTATTTAGTTATTTAGTTATTTAGTTATTTAGTTATTTAGTTATTTAGTTATTTAGTTATTTAGTTATTTAGTTATTTAGTTATTTAGTTATTTAGTTATTTAGTTATTTAGTTATTTAGTTATTTAGTTATTTAGTTATTTAGTTATTTAGTTATTTAGTTATTTAGTTATTTAGTTATTTAGTTATTTAGTTATTTAGTTATTTAGTTATTTAGTTATTTAGTTATTTAGTTATTTAGTTATTTAGTTATTTAGTTATTTAGTTATTTAGTTATTTAGTTATTTAGTTATTTAGTTATTTAGTTATTTAGTTATTTAGTTATTTAGTTATTTAGTTATTTAGTTATTTAGTTATTTAGTTATTTAGTTATTTAGTTATTTAGTTATTTAGTTATTTAGTTATTTAGTTATTTAGTTATTTAGTTATTTAGTTATTTAGTTATTTAGTTATTTAGTTATTTAGTTATTTAGTTATTTAGTTATTTAGTTATTTAGTTATTTAGTTATTTAGTTATTTAGTTATTTAGTTATTTAGTTATTTAGTTATTTAGTTATTTAGTTATTTAGTTATTTAGTTATTTAGTTATTTAGTTATTTAGTTATTTAGTTATTTAGTTATTTAGTTATTTAGTTATTTAGTTATTTAGTTATTTAGTTATTTAGTTATTTAGTTATTTAGTTATTTAGTTATTTAGTTATTTAGTTATTTAGTTATTTAGTTATTTAGTTATTTAGTTATTTAGTTATTTAGTTATTTAGTTATTTAGTTATTTAGTTATTTAGTTATTTAGTTATTTAGTTATTTAGTTATTTAGTTATTTAGTTATTTAGTTATTTAGTTATTTAGTTATTTAGTTATTTAGTTATTTAGTTATTTAGTTATTTAGTTATTTAGTTATTTAGTTATTTAGTTATTTAGTTATTTAGTTATTTAGTTATTTAGTTATTTAGTTATTTAGTTATTTAGTTATTTAGTTATTTAGTTATTTAGTTATTTAGTTATTTAGTTATTTAGTTATTTAGTTATTTAGTTATTTAGTTATTTAGTTATTTAGTTATTTAGTTATTTAGTTATTTAGTTATTTAGTTATTTAGTTATTTAGTTATTTAGTTATTTAGTTATTTAGTTATTTAGTTATTTAGTTATTTAGTTATTTAGTTATTTAGTTATTTAGTTATTTAGTTATTTAGTTATTTAGTTATTTAGTTATTTAGTTATTTAGTTATTTAGTTATTTAGTTATTTAGTTATTTAGTTATTTAGTTATTTAGTTATTTAGTTATTTAGTTATTTAGTTATTTAGTTATTTAGTTATTTAGTTATTTAGTTATTTAGTTATTTAGTTATTTAGTTATTTAGTTATTTAGTTATTTAGTTATTTAGTTATTTAGTTATTTAGTTATTTAGTTATTTAGTTATTTAGTTATTTAGTTATTTCGTTATTTAGTTATTTAGTTATTTAGTTATTTAGTTATTTAGTTATTTAGTTATTTAGTTATTTAGTTATTTAGTTATTTAGTTATTTAGTTATTTAGTTATTTAGTTATTTAGTTATTTAGTTATTTAGTTATTTAGTTATTTAGTTATTTAGTTATTTAGTTATTTAGTTATTTAGTTATTTAGTTATTTAGTTATTTAGTTATTTAGTTATTTAGTTATTTAGTTATTTAGTTATTTAGTTATTTAGTTATTTAGTTATTTAGTTATTTAGTCATTTAGTTATTTAGTTATTTAGTTATTTAGTTATTTAGTTATTTAGTTATTTAGTTATTTAGTTATTTAGTTATTTAGTTATTTAGTTATTTAGTTATTTAGTTATTTAGTTATTTAGTTATTTAGTTATTTAGTTATTTAGTTATTTAGTTATTTAGTTATTTAGTTATTTAGTTATTTAGTTATTTAGTTATTTAGTTATTTAGTTATTTAGTTATTTAGTTATTTAGTTATTTAGTTATTTAGTTATTTAGTTATTTAGTTATTTAGTTATTTAGTTATTTAGTTATTTAGTTATTTAGTTATTTAGTTATTTAGTTATTTAGTTATTTAGTTATTTAGTTATTTAGTTATTTAGTTATTTAGTTATTTAGTTACTTAGTTATTTAGTTATTTAGTTATTTAGTTATTTAGTTATTTAGTTATTTAGTTATTTAGTTATTTAGTTATTTAGTTATTTAGTTATTTAGTTATTTAGTTATTTAGTTATTTAGTTATTTAGTTATTTAGTTATTTAGTTATTTAGTTATTTAGTTATTTAGTTATTTAGTTATTTAGTTATTTAGTTATTTAGTTATTTAGTTATTTAGTTATTTAGTTATTTAGTTATTTAGTTATTTAGTTATTTAGTTATTTAGTTATTTAGTTATTTAGTTATTTAGTTATTTAGTTATTTAGTTATTTAGTTATTTAGTTATTTAGTTATTTAGTTATTTAGTTATTTAGTTATTTAGTTATTTAGTTATTTAGTTATTTAGTTATTTAGTTATTTAGTTATTTAGTTATTTAGTTATTTAGTTATTTAGTTATTTAGTTATTTAGTTATTTAGTTATTTAGTTATTTAGTTATTTAGTTATTTAGTTATTTAGTTATTTAGTTATTTAGTTATTTAGTTATTTAGTTATTTAGTTATTTAGTTATTTAGTTATTTAGTTATTTAGTTATTTAGTTATTTAGTTATTTAGTTATTTAGTTATTTAGTTATTTAGTTATTTAGTTATTTAGTTATTTAGTTATTTAGTTATTTAGTTATTTAGTTATTTAGTTATTTAGTTATTTAGTTATTTAGTTATTTAGTTATTTAGTTATTTAGTTATTTAGTTATTTAGTTATTTAGTTATTTAGTTATTTAGTTATTTAGTTATTTAGTTATTTAGTTATTTAGTTATTTAGTTATTTAGTTATTTAGTTATTTAGTTATTTAGTTATTTAGTTATTTAGTTATTTAGTTATTTAGTTATTTAGTTATTTAGTTATTTAGTTATTTAGTTATTTAGTTATTTAGTTATTTAGTTATTTAGTTATTTAGTTATTTAGTTATTTAGTTATTTAGTTATTTAGTTATTTAGTTATTTAGTTATTTAGTTATTTAGTTATTTAGTTATTTAGTTATTTAGTTATTTAGTTATTTAGTTATTTAGTTATTTAGTTATTTAGTTATTTAGTTATTTAGTTATTTAGTTATTTAGTTATTTAGTTATTTAGTTATTTAGTTATTTAGTTATTTAGTTATTTAGTTATTTAGTTATTTAGTTATTTAGTTATTTAGTTATTTAGTTATTTAGTTATTTAGTTATTTAGTTATTTAGTTATTTAGTTATTTAGTTATTTAGTTATTTAGTTATTTAGTTATTTAGTTATTTAGTTATTTAGTTATTTAGTTATTTAGTTATTTAGTTATTTAGTTATTTAGTTATTTAGTTATTTAGTTATTTAGTTATTTAGTTATTTAGTTATTTAGTTATTTAGTTATTTAGTTATTTAGTTATTTAGTTATTTAGTTATTTAGTTATTTAGTTATTTAGTTATTTAGTTATTTAGTTATTTAGTTATTTAGTTATTTAGTTATTTAGTTATTTAGTTATTTAGTTATTTAGTTATTTAGTTATTTAGTTATTTAGTTATTTAGTTATTTAGTTATTTAGTTATTTAGTTATTTAGTTATTTAGTTATTTAGTTATTTAGTTATTTAGTTATTTAGTTATTTAGTAATTTAGTTATTTAGTTATTTAGTTATTTAGTTATTTAGTTATTTAGTTATTTAGTTATTTAGTTATTTAGTTATTTAGTTATTTAGTTATTTAGTTATTTAGTTATTTAGTTATTTAGTTATTTAGTTATTTAGTTATTTAGTTATTTAGTTATTTAGTTATTTAGTTATTTAGTTATTTAGTTATTTAGTTATTTAGTTATTTAGTTATTTAGTTATTTAGTTATTTAGTTATTTAGTTATTTAGTTATTTAGTTATTTAGTTATTTAGTTATTTAGTTATTTAGTTATTTAGTTATCTAGTTATTTAGTTATTTAGTTATTTAGTTATTTAGTTATTTAGTTATTTAGTTATTTAGTTATTTAGTTATTTAGTTATTTAGTTATTTAGTTATTTAGTTATTTAGTTATTTAGTTATTTAGTTATTTAGTTATTTAGTTATTTAGTTATTTAGTTATTTAGTTATTTAGTTATTTAGTTATTTAGTTATTTAGTTATTTAGTTATTTAGTTATTTAGTTATTTAGTTATTTAGTTATTTAGTTATTTAGTTATTTAGTTATTTAGTTATTTAGTTATTTAGTTATTTAGTTATTTAGTTATTTAGTTATTTAGTTATTTAGTTATTTAGTTATTTAGTTATTTAGTTATTTAGTTATTTAGTTATTTAGTTATTTAGTTATTTAGTTATTTAGTTATTTAGTTATTTAGTTATTTAGTTATTTAGTTATTTAGTTATTTAGTTATTTAGTTATTTAGTTATTTAGTTATTTAGTTATTTAGTTATTTAGTTATTTAGTTATTTAGTTATTTAGTTATTTAGTTATTTAGTTATTTAGTTATTTAGTTATTTAGTTATTTAGTTATTTAGTTATTTAGTTATTTAGTTATTTAGTTATTTAGTTATTTAGTTATTTAGTTATTTAGTTATTTAGTTATTTAGTTATTTAGTTATTTAGTTATTTAGTTATTTAGTTATTTAGTTATTTAGTTATTTAGTTATTTAGTTATTTAGTTATTTAGTTATTTAGTTATTTAGTTATTTAGTTATTTAGTTATTTAGTTATTTAGTTATTTAGTTATTTAGTTATTTAGTTATTTAGTTATTTAGTTATTTAGTTATTTAGTTATTTAGTTATTTAGTTATTTAGTTATTTAGTTATTTAGTTATTTAGTTATTTAGTTATTTAGTTATTTAGTTATTTAGTTATTTAGTTATTTCGTTATTTAGTTATTTAGTTATTTAGTTATTTAGTTATTTAGTTATTTAGTTATTTAGTTATTTAGTTATTTAGTTATTTAGTTATTTAGTTATTTAGTTATTTAGTTATTTAGTTATTTAGTTATTTAGTTATTTAGTTATTTAGTTATTTAGTTATTTAGTTATTTAGTTATTTAGTTATTTAGTTATTTAGTTATTTAGTTATTTAGTTATTTAGTTATTTAGTTATTTAGTTATTTAGTTATTTAGTTATTTAGTTATTTAGTTATTTAGTTATTTAGTTATTTAGTTATTTAGTTATTTAGTTATTTAGTTATTTAGTTATTTAGTTATTTAGTTATTTAGTTATTTAGTTATTTAGTTATTTAGTTATTTAGTTATTTAGTTATTTAGTTATTTAGTTATTTAGTTATTTAGTTATTTAGTTATTTAGTTATTTAGTTATTTAGTTATTTAGTTATTTAGTTATTTAGTTATTTAGTTATTTAGTTATTTAGTTATTTAGTTATTTAGTTATTTAGTTATTTAGTTATTTAGTTATTTAGTTATTTAGTTATTTAGTTATTTAGTTATTTAGTTATTTAGTTATTTAGTTATTTAGTTATTTAGTTATTTAGTTATTTAGTTATTTAGTTATTTAGTTATTTAGTTATTTAGTTATTTAGTTATTTAGTTATTTAGTTATTTAGTTATTTAGTTATTTAGTTATTTAGTTATTTAGTTATTTAGTTATTTAGTTATTTAGTTATTTAGTTATTTAGTTATTTAGTTATTTAGTTATTTAGTTATTTAGTTATTTAGTTATTTAGTTATTTAGTTATTTAGTTATTTAGTTATTTAGTTATTTAGTTATTTAGTTATTTAGTTATTTAGTTATTTAGTTATTTAGTTATTTAGTTATTTAGTTATTTAGTTATTTAGTTATTTAGTTATTTAGTTATTTAGTTATTTAGTTATTTAGTTATTTAGTTATTTAGTTATTTAGTTATTTAGTTATTTAGTTATTTAGTTATTTAGTTATTTAGTTATTTAGTTATTTAGTTATTTAGTTATTTAGTTATTTAGTTATTTAGTTATTTAGTTATTTAGTTATTTAGTTATTTAGTTATTTAGTTATTTAGTTATTTAGTTATTTAGTTATTTAGTTATTTAGTTATTTAGTTATTTAGTTATTTAGTTATTTAGTTATTTAGTTATTTAGTTATTTAGTTATTTAGTTATTTAGTTATTTAGTTATTTAGTTATTTAGTTATTTAGTTATTTAGTTATTTAGTTATTTAGTTATTTAGTTATTTAGTTATTTAGTTATTTAGTTATTTAGTTATTTAGTTATTTAGTTATTTAGTTATTTAGTTATTTAGTTATTTAGTTATTTAGTTATTTAGTTATTTAGTTATTTAGTTATTTAGTTATTTAGTTATTTAGTTATTTAGTTATTTAGTTATTTAGTTATTTAGTTATTTAGTTATTTAGTTATTTAGTTATTTAGTTATTTAGTTATTTAGTTATTTAGTTATTTAGTTATTTAGTTATTTAGTTATTTAGTTATTTAGTTATTTAGTTATTTAGTTATTTAGTTATTTAGTTATTTAGTTATTTAGTTATTTAGTTATTTAGTTATTTAGTTATTTAGTTATTTAGTTATTTAGTTATTTAGTTATTTAGTTATTTAGTTATTTAGTTATTTAGTTATTTAGTTATTTAGTTATTTAGTTATTTAGTTATTTAGTTATTTAGTTATTTAGTTATTTAGTTATTTAGTTATTTAGTTATCTAGTTATTTAGTTATTTAGTTATTTAGTTATTTAGTTATTTAGTTATTTAGTTATTTAGTTATTTAGTTATTTAGTTATTTAGTTATTTAGTTATTTAGTTATTTAGTTATTTAGTTATTTAGTTATTTAGTTATTTAGTTATTTAGTTATTTAGTTATTTAGTTATTTAGTTATTTAGTTATTTAGTTATTTAGTTATTTAGTTATTTAGTTATTTAGTTATTTAGTTATTTAGTTATTTAGTTATTTAGTTATTTAGTTATTTAGTTATTTAGTTATTTAGTTATTCAGTTATTTAGTTATTTAGTTAATTAGTTATTTAGTTATTTAGTTATTTAGTTATTTAGTTATTTAGTTATTTAGTTATTTAGTTATTTAGTTATTTAGTTATTTAGTTATTTAGTTATTTAGTTATTTAGTTATTTAGTTATTTAGTTATTTAGTTATTTAGTTATTTAGTTATTTAGTTATTTAGTTATTTAGTTATTTAGTTATTTAGTTATTTAGTTATTTAGTTATTTAGTTATTTAGTTATTTAGTTATTTAGTTATTTAGTTATTTAGTTATTTAGTTATTTAGTTATTTAGTTATTTAGTTATTTAGTTATTTAGTTATTTAGTTATTTAGTTTAAGTATTTACGTTATTAGTTATTTAGTTATTTAGTTATTTAGTTAATTTAGTTATTTAGTTATTAGTTATTTAGTTATTTAGTTATTTAGTTATTTAGTTATTTAGTTATTTAGTTATTTAGTTATTTAGTTATTTAGTATTTAGTTAATTAGTTATTTAGTTATTTAGTTACTTTAGTTATTTAGTTTATAGTTATTAGTTATTTAGTTATATAGTTATTTATATATTTAGTTCTTTAGTTATTTCGTTATTTAGTTATTTAGTTATTTAGTTATTTAGTTATTTAGTTATTTAGTTATTTAGTTATTTAGTTATTTAGTTATTTAGTTATTTAGTTATTTAGTTATTTAGTTATTTAGTTATTTAGTTAATTAGTTATTTAGTTATTTAGTTATTTGTTATCTTAGTTATTTAGTTATTTACGTTATTAGTTATTTAGTTATTTAGTTATTTAGTTATTTAGTTATAGTCTATAGTTATTAGTTCTTTAGTTATTTAGTTAATCGTTATTTAGTTATTTAGTTATTTAGTTCTTAGTTATTTAGTTATTTAGTTATTAGTTATTTAGTTATTAGTTATTTAGTTATATTAGTTATTTAGTTATTTAGTTATTTAGTTATTAGTTCTTTAGTTATTTAGTTATTTAGTTATTTAGTTATTTAGTTATTTAGTTAATTAGTTATTTAGTTATATAGTTATTTAGTTATTTACGTTAATTTAGTCTAATTTAGTTATTTAGTTATTTAGTTATTTAGTTATTTAGTTATTTAGTTATTTAGTTATTTAGTTATTTAGTTATTTAGTTATTTAGTTATTTAGTTATTTAGTTATTTAGTTATTTAGTTATTTAGTTATTTAGTTATTTAGTTATTTCGTTATTTAGTTATTTAGTTATTTAGTTATTTAGTTATTTAGTTATTTAGTTATTTAGTATATATTAGTTATTTAGTTATTTAGTTATTTAGTTATTTAGTTATTTAGTTATTTAGTTATTTAGTTATTTAGTTATTTAGTTATTTAGTTATTTAGTTATTTAGTTATTTAGTTATTTAGTTATTTAGTTATTTAGTTATTTAGTTATTTAGTTATTTAGTTATTTAGTTATTTAGTTATTTAGTTATTTAGTTATTTAGTTATTTAGTTATTTAGTTATTTAGTTATTTAGTTATTTAGTTATTTAGTTATTTAGTTATTTAGTTATTTAGTTATTTAGTTATTTAGTTATTTAGTTATTTAGTTATTTAGTTATTTAGTTATTTAGTTATTTAGTTATTTAGTTATTTAGTTATTTAGTTATTTAGTTATTTAGTTATTTAGTTATTTAGTTATTTAGTTATTTAGTTATTTAGTTATTTAGTTATTTAGTTATTTAGTTATTTAGTTATTTAGTTATTTAGTTATTTAGTTATTTAGTTATTTAGTTATTTAGCTATTTAGTTATTTAGTTATTTAGTTATTTAGTTATTTAGTTATTTAGTTATTTAGTTATTTAGTTATTTAGTTATTTAGTTATTTAGTTATTTAGTTATTTAGTTATTTAGTTATTTAGTTATTTAGTTATTTAGTTATTTAGTTATTTAGTTATTTAGTTATTTAGTTATTTAGTTATTTAGTTATTTAGTTATTTAGTTATTTAGTTATTTAGTTATTTAGTTATTTAGTTATTTAGTTATTTAGTTATTTAGTTATTTAGTTATTTAGTTATTTAGTTATTTAGTTATTTAGTTATTTAGTTATTTAGTTATTTAGTTATTTAGTTATTTAGTTATTTAGTTATTTAGTTATTTAGTTATTTAGTTATTTAGTTATTTAGTTATTTAGTTATTTAGTTATTTAGTTATTTAGTTATTTAGTTATTTAGTTATTTAGTTATTTAGTTATTTAGTTATTTAGTTATTTAGTTATTTAGTTATTTAGTTATTTAGTTATTTAGTTATTTAGTTATTTAGTTATTTAGTTATTTAGTTATTTAGTTATTTAGTTATTTAGTTATTTAGTTATTTAGTTATTTAGTTATTTAGTTATTTAGTTATTTAGTTATTCAGTTATTTAGTTATTTAGTTATTTAGTTATTTAGTTATTTAGTTATTTAGTTATTTAGTTATTTAGTTATTTAGTTATTTAGTTATTTAGTTATTTAGTTATTTAGTTATTTAGTTATTTAGTTATTTAGTTATTTAGTTATTTAGTTATTTAGTTATTTAGTTATTTAGTTATTTAGTTATTTAGTTATTTAGTTATTTAGTTATTTAGTTATTTAGTTATTTAGTTATTTAGTTATTTAGTTATTTAGTTATTTAGTTATTTAGTTATTTAGTTATTTAGTTATTTAGTTATTTAGTTATTTAGTTATTTAGTTATTTAGTTATTTAGTTATTTAGTTATTTAGTTATTTAGTTATTTAGTTATTTAGTTATTTAGTTATTTAGTTATTTAGTTATTTAGTTATTTAGTTATTTAGTTATTTAGTTATTTAGTTATTTAGTTATTTAGTTATTTAGTTATTTAGTTATTTAGCTATTTAGTTATTTAGTTATTTAGTTATTTAGTTATTTAGTTATTTAGTTATCTAGTTATTTAGTTATTTAGTTATTTAGTTATTTAGTTATTTAGTTATTTAGTTATTTAGTTATTTAGTTATTTAGTTATTTAGTTATTTAGTTATTTAGTTATTTAGTTATTTAGTTATTTAGTTATTTAGTTATTTAGTTATTTAGTTATTTAGTTATTTAGTTATTTAGTTATTTAGTTATTTAGTTATTTAGTTATTTAGTTATTTAGTTATTTAGTTATTTAGTTATTTAGTTATTTAGTTATTTAGTTATTTAGTTATTTAGTTATTTAGTTATTTAGTTATTTAGTTATTTAGTTATTTAGTTATTTAGTTATTTAGTTATTTAGTTATTTAGTTATTTAGTTATTTAGTTATTTAGTTATTTAGTGATTTAGTTATTTAGTTATTTAGTTATTTAGTTATTTAGTTATTTAGTTATTTAGTTATTTAGTTATTTAGTTATTTAGTTATTTAGTTATTTAGTTATTTAGTTATTTAGTTATTTAGTTATTTAGTTATTTAGTTATTTAGTTATTTAGTTATTTAGTTATTTAGTTATTTAGTTATTTAGTTATTTAGTTATTTAGTTATTTAGTTATTTAGTTATTTAGTTATTTAGTTATTTAGTTATTTAGTTATTTAGTTATTTAGTTATTTAGTTATTTAGTTATTTAGTTATTTAGTTATTTAGTTATTTAGTTATTTAGTTATTTAGTTATTTAGTTATTTAGTTATTTAGTTATTTAGTTATTTAGTTATTTAGTTATTTAGTTATTTAGTTATTTAGTTATTTAGTTATTTAGTTATTTAGTTATTTAGTTATTTAGTTATTTAGTTATTTAGTTATTTAGTTATTTAGTTATTTAGTTATTTAGTTATTTAGTTATTTAGTTATTTAGTTATTTAGTTATTTAGTTATTTAGTTATTTAGTTATTTAGTTATTTAGTTATTTAGTTATTTAGTTATTTAGTTATTTAGTTATTTAGTTATTTAGTTATTTAGTTATTTAGTTATTTAGTTATTTAGTTATTTAGTTATTTAGTTATTTAGTTATTTAGTTATTTAGTTATTTAGTTATTTAGTTATTTAGTTATTTAGTTATTTAGTTATTTAGTTATTTAGTTATTTAGTTATTTAGTTATTTAGTTATTTAGTTATTTAGTTATTTAGTTATTTAGTTATTTAGTTATTTAGTTATTTAGTTATTTAGTTATTTAGTTATTTAGTTATTTAGTTATTTAGTTATTTAGTTATTTAGTTATTTAGTTATTTAGTTATTTAGTTATTTAGTTATTTAGTTATTTAGTTATTTAGTTATTTAGTTATTTAGTTATTTAGTTATTTAGTTATTTAGTTATTTAGTTATTTAGTTATTTAGTTATTTAGTTATTTAGTTATTTAGTTATTTAGTTATTTAGTTATTTAGTTATTTAGTTATTTAGTTATTTAGTTATTTAGTTATTTAGTTATTTAGTTATTTAGTTATTTAGTTATTTAGTTATTTAGTTATTTAGTTATTTAGTTATTTAGTTATTTAGTTATTTAGTTATTTAGTTATTTAGTTATTTAGTTATTTAGTTATTTAGTTATTTAGTTATTTAGTTATTTAGTTATTTAGTTATTTAGTTATTTAGTTATTTAGTTATTTAGTAGTTATTTAGTTATTTAGTTATTTAGTTATTTAGTTATTTAGTTATTTAGTTATTTAGTTATTTAGTTATTTAGTTATTTAGTTATTTAGTTATTTAGTTATTTAGTTATTTAGTTATTTAGTTATTTAGTTATTTAGTTATTTAGTTATTTAGTTATTTAGTTATTTAGTTATTTAGTTATTTAGTTATTTAGTTATTTAGTTATTTAGTTATTTAGTTATTTAGTTATTTAGTTATTTAGTTATTTAGTTATTTAGTTATTTAGTTATTTAGTTATTTAGTTATTTAGTTATTTAGTTATTTAGTTATTTAGTTATTTAGTTATTTAGTTATTTAGTTATTTAGTTATTTAGTTATTTAGTTATTTAGTTATTTAGTTATTTAGTTATTTAGTTATTTAGTTATTTAGTTATTTAGTTATTTAGTTATTTAGTTATTTAGTTATTTAGTTGTTATTTAGTTATTTAGTTATTTAGTTATTTAGTTATTTAGTTATTTAGTTATTTAGTTATTTAGTTATTTAGTTATTTAGTTATTTAGTTATTTAGTTATTTAGTTATTTAGTTATTTAGTTATTTAGTTATTTAGTTATTTAGTTATTTAGTTATTTAGTTATTTAGTTATTTAGTTATTTAGTTATTTAGTTATTTAGTTATTTAGTTATTTAGTTATTTAGTTATTTAGTTATTTAGTTATTTAGTTATTTAGTTATTTAGTTATTTAGTTATTTAGTTATTTAGTTATTTAGTTATTTAGTTATTTAGTTATTTAGTTATTTAGTTATTTAGTTATTTAGTTATTTAGTTATTTAGTTATTTAGTTATTTAGTTATTTAGTTATTTAGTTATTTAGTTATTTAGTTATTTAGTTATTTAGTTATTTAGTTATTTAGTTATTTAGTTATTTAGTTATTTAGTTATTTAGTTATTTAGTTATTTAGTTATTTAGTTATTTAGTTATTTAGTTATTTAGTTATTTAGTTATTTAGTTATTTAGTTATTTAGTTATTTAGTTATTTAGTTATTTAGTTATTTAGTTATTTAGTTATTTAGTTATTTAGTTATTTAGTTATTTAGTTATTTAGTTATTTAGTTATTTAGTTATTTAGTTATTTAGTTATTTAGTTATTTAGTTATTTAGTTATTTAGTTATTTAGTTATTTAGTTATTTAGTTATTTAGTTATTTAGTTATTTAGTTATTTAGTTATTTAGTTATTTAGTTATTTAGTTATTTAGTTATTTAGTTATTTAGTTATTTAGTTATTTAGTTATTTAGTTATTTAGTTATTTAGTTATTTAGTTATTTAGTTATTTAGTTATTTAGTTATTTAGTTATTTAGTTATTTAGTTATTTAGTTATTTAGTTATTTAGTTATTTAGTTATTTAGTTATTTAGTTATTTAGTTATTTAGTTATTTAGTTATTTAGTTATTTAGTTATTTAGTTATTTAGTTATTTAGTTATTTAGTTATTTAGTTATTTAGTTATTTAGTTATTTAGTTATTTAGTTATTTAGTTATTTAGTTATTTAGTTATTTAGTTTTTAGTTATTTAGTTATTTAGTTATTTAGTTATTTAGTTATTTAGTTATTTAGTTATTTAGTTATTTAGTTATTTAGTTATTTAGTTATTTAGTTATTTAGTTATTTAGTTATTTAGTTATTTAGTTATTTAGTTATTTAGTTATTTAGTTATTTAGTTATTTAGTTATTTAGTTATTTAGTTATTTAGTTATTTAGTTATTTAGTTATTTAGTTATTTAGTTATTTAGTTATTTAGTTATTTAGTTATTTAGTTATTTAGTTATTTAGTTATTTAGTTATTTAGTTATTTAGTTATTTAGTTATTTAGTTATTTAGTTATTTCGTTATTTAGTTATTTAGTTATTTAGTTATTTAGTTATTTAGTTATTTAGTTATTTAGTTATTTAGTTATTTAGTTATTTAGTTATTTAGTTATTTAGTTATTTAGTTATTTAGTTATTTAGTTATTTAGTTATTTAGTTATTTAGTTATTTAGTTATTTAGTTATTTAGTTATTTAGTTATTTAGTTATTTAGTTATTTAGTTATTTAGTTATTTAGTTATTTAGTTATTTAGTTATTTAGTTATTTAGTTATTTAGTTATTTAGTTATTTAGTTATTTAGTTATTTAGTTATTTAGTTATTTAGTTATTTAGTTATTTAGTTATTTAGTTATTTAGTTATTTCGTTATTTAGTTATTTAGTTATTTAGTTATTTAGTTATTTAGTTATTTAGTTATTTAGTTATTTAGTTATTTAGTTATTTAGTTATTTAGTTATTTAGTTATTTAGTTATTTAGTTATTTAGTTATTTAGTTATTTAGTTATTTAGTTATTTAGTTATTTAGTTATTTAGTTATTTAGTTATTTAGTTATTTAGTTATTTAGTTATTTAGTTATTTAGTTATTTAGTTATTTAGTTATTTAGTTATTTAGTTATTTAGTTATTTAGTTATTTAGTTATTTAGTTATTTAGTTATTTAGTTATTTAGTTATTTAGTTATTTAGTTATTTAGTTATTTAGTTATTTAGTTATTTAGTTATTTAGTTATTTAGTTATTTAGTTATTTAGTTATTTAGTTATTTAGTTATTTAGTTATTTAGTTATTTAGTTATTTAGTTATTTAGTTATTTAGTTATTTAGTTATTTAGTTATTTAGTTATTTAGTTATTTAGTTATTTAGTTATTTAGTTATTTAGTTATTTAGTTATTTAGTTATTTAGTTATTTAGTTATTTAGTTATTTAGTTATTTAGTTATTTAGTTATTTAGTTATTTAGTTATTTAGTTATTTAGTTATTTAGTTATTTAGTTATTTAGTTATTTAGTTATTTAGTTATTTAGTTATTTAGTTATTTAGTTATTTAGTTATTTAGTTATTTAGTTATTTAGTTATTTAGTTATTTAGTTATTTAGTTATTTAGTTATTTAGTTATTTAGTTATTTAGTTATTTAGTTATTTAGTTATTTAGTTATTTAGTTATTTAGTTATTTAGTTATTTAGTTATTTAGTTATTTAGTTATTTAGTTATTTAGTTATTTAGTTATTTAGTTATTTAGTTATTTAGTTATTTAGTTATTTAGTTATTTAGTTATTTAGTTATTTAGTTATTTAGTTATTTAGTTATTTAGTTATTTAGTTATTTAGTTATTTAGTTATTTAGTTATTTAGTTATTTAGTTATTTAGTTATTTAGTTATTTAGTTATTTAGTTATTTAGTTATTTAGTTATTTAGTTATTTAGTTATTTAGTTATTTAGTTATTTAGTTATTTAGTTATTTAGTTATTTAGTTATTTAGTTATTTAGTTATTTAGTTATTTAGTTATTTAGTTATTTAGTTATTTAGTTATTTAGTTATTTAGTTATTTAGTTATTTAGTTATTTAGTTATTTAGTTATTTAGTTATTTAGTTATTTAGTTATTTAGTTATTTAGTTATTTAGTTATTTAGTTATTTAGTTATTTAGTTATTTAGTTATTTAGTTATTTAGTTATTTAGTTATTTAGTTATTTAGTTATTTAGTTATTTAGTTATTTAGTTATTTAGTTATTTAGTTATTTAGTTATTTAGTTATTTCGTTATTTAGTTATTTAGTTATTTAGTTATTTAGTTATTTAGTTATTTAGTTATTTAGTTATTTAGTTATTTAGTTATTTAGTTATTTAGTTATTTAGTTATTTAGTTATTTAGTTATTTAGTTATTTAGTTATTTAGTTATTTAGTTATTTAGTTATTTAGTTATTTAGTTATTTAGTTATTTAGTTATTTAGTTATTTAGTTATTTAGTTATTTAGTTATTTAGTTATTTAGTTATTTAGTTATTTAGTTATTTAGTTATTTAGTTATTTAGTTATTTAGTTATTTAGTTATTTAGTTATTTAGTTATTTAGTTATTTAGTTATTTAGTTATTTAGTTATTTAGTTATTTAGTTATTTAGTTATTTAGTTATTTAGTTATTTAGTTATTTAGTTATTTAGTTATTTAGTTATTTAGTTATTTAGTTATTTAGTTATTTAGTTATTTAGTTATTTAGTTATTTAGTTATTTAGTTATTTAGTTATTTAGTTATTTAGTTATTTAGTTATTTAGTTATTTAGTTATTTAGTTATTTAGTTATTTAGTTATTTAGTTATTTAGTTATTTAGTTATTTAGTTATTTAGTTATTTAGTTATTTAGTTATTTAGTTATTTAGTTATTTAGTTATTTAGTTATTTAGTTATTTAGTTATTTAGTTATTTAGTTATTTAGTTATTTAGTTATTTAGTTATTTAGTTATTTAGTTATTTAGTTATTTAGTTATTTAGTTATTTAGTTATTTAGTTATTTAGTTATTTAGTTATTTAGTTATTTAGTTATTTAGTTATTTAGTTATTTAGTTATTTAGTTATTTAGTTATTTAGTTATTTAGTTATTTAGTTATTTAGTTATTTAGTTATTTAGTTATTTAGTTATTTAGTTATTTAGTTATTTAGTTATTTAGTTATTTAGTTATTTAGTTATTTAGTTATTTAGTTATTTAGTTATTTAGTTATTTAGTTATTTAGTTATTTAGTTATTTAGTTATTTAGTTATTTAGTTATTTAGTTATTTAGTTATTTAGTTATTTAGTTATTTAGTTATTTAGTTATTTAGTTATTTAGTTATTTAGTTATTTAGTTATTTAGTTATTTAGTTATTTAGTTATTTAGTTATTTAGTTATTTAGTTATTTAGTTATTTAGTTATTTAGTTATTTAGTTATTTAGTTATTTAGTTATTTAGTTATTTAGTTATTTAGTTATTTAGTTATTTAGTTATTTAGTTATTTAGTTATTTAGTTATTTAGTTATTTAGTTATTTAGTTATTTAGTTATTTAGTTATTTAGTTATTTAGTTATTTAGTTATTTAGTTATTTAGTTATTTAGTTATTTAGTTATTTAGTTATTTAGTTATTTAGTTATTTAGTTATTTAGTTATTTAGTTATTTAGTTATTTAGTTATTTAGTTATTTAGTTATTTAGTTATTTAGTTATTTAGTTATTTAGTTATTTAGTTATTTAGTTATTTAGTTATTTAGTTATTTAGTTATTTAGTTATTTAGTTATTTAGTTATTTAGTTATTTAGTTATTTAGTTATTTAGTTATTTAGTTATTTAGTTATTTAGTTATTTAGTTATTTAGTTATTTAGTTATTTAGTTATTTAGTTATTTAGTTATTTAGTTATTTAGTTATTTAGTTATTTAGTTATTCAGTTATTTAGTTATTTAGTTATTTAGTTATTTAGTTATTTAGTTATTTAGTTATTTAGTTATTTAGTTATTTAGTTATTTAGTTATTTAGTTATTTAGTTATTTAGTTATTTAGTTATTTAGTTATTTAGTTATTTAGTTATTTAGTTATTTAGTTATTTAGTTATTTAGTTATTTAGTTATTTAGTTATTTAGTTATTTAGTTATTTAGTTATTTAGTTATTTAGTTATTTAGTTATTTAGTTATTTAGTTATTTAGTTATTTAGTTATTTAGTTATTTAGTTATTTAGTTATTTAGTTATTTAGTTATTTAGTTATTTAGTTATTTAGTTATTTAGTTATTTAGTTATTTAGTTATTTAGTTATTTAGTTATTTAGTTATTTAGTTATTTAGTTATTTAGTTATTTAGTTATTTAGTTATTTAGTTATTTAGTTATTTAGTTATTTAGTTATTTAGTTATTTAGTTATTTAGTTATTTAGTTATTTAGTTATTTAGTTATTTAGTTATTTAGTTATTTAGTTATTTAGTTATTTAGTTATTTAGTTATTTAGTTATTTAGTTATTTAGTTATTTAGTTATTTAGTTATTTAGTTATTTAGTTATTTAGTTATTTAGTTATTTAGTTATTTAGTTATTTAGTTATTTAGTTATTTAGTTATTTAGTTATCTAGTTATTTAGTTATTTAGTTATTTAGTTATTTAGTTATTTAGTTATTTAGTTATTTAGTTATTTAGTTATTTAGTTATTTAGTTATTTAGTTATTTAGTTATTTAGTTATTTAGTTATTTAGTTATTTAGTTATTTAGTTATTTAGTTATTTAGTTATTTAGTTATTTAGTTATTTAGTTATTTAGTTATTTAGTTATTTAGTTATTTAGTTATTTAGTTATTTAGTTATTTAGTTATTTAGTTATTTAGTTATTTAGTTATTTAGTTATTTAGTTATTTAGTTATTTAGTTATTTAGTTATTTAGTTATTTAGTTATTTAGTTATTTAGTTATTTAGTTATTTAGTTATTTAGTTATTTAGTTATTTAGTTATTTAGTTATTTAGTTATTTAGTTATTTAGTTATTTAGTTATTTAGTTATTTAGTTATTTAGTTATTTAGTTATTTAGTTATTTAGTTATTTAGTTATTTAGTTATTTAGTTATTTAGTTATTTAGTTATTTAGTTATTTAGTTATTTAGTTATTTAGTTATTTAGTTATTTAGTTATTTAGTTATTTAGTTATTTAGTTATTTAGTTATTTAGTTATTTAGTTATTTAGTTATTTAGTTATTTAGTTATTTAGTTATTTAGTTATTTAGTTATTTAGTTATTTAGTTATTTAGTTATTTAGTTATTTAGTTATTTAGTTATTTAGTTATTTAGTTATTTAGCTATTTAGTTATTTAGTTATTTAGTTATTTAGTTATTTAGTTATTTAGTTATTTAGTTATTTAGTTATTTAGTTATTTAGTTATTTAGTTATTTAGTTATTTAGTTATTTAGTTATTTAGTTATTTAGTTATTTAGTTATTTAGTTATTTAGTTATTTAGTTATTTAGTTATTTAGTTATTTAGTTATTTAGTTATTTAGTTATTTAGTTATTTAGTTATTTAGTTATTTAGTTATTTAGTTATTTAGTTATTTAGTTATTTAGTTATTTAGCTATTTAGTTATTTAGTTATTTAGTTATTTAGTTATTTAGTTATTTAGTTATTTAGTTATTTAGTTATTTAGTTATTTAGTTATTTAGTTATTTAGTTATTTAGTTATTTAGTTATTTAGTTATTTAGTTATTTAGTTATTTAGTTATTTAGTTATTTAGTTATTTAGTTATTTAGTTATTTAGTTATTTAGTTATTTAGTTATTTAGTTATTTAGTTATTTAGTTATTTAGTTATTTAGTTATTTAGTTATTTAGTTATTTAGTTATTTAGTTATTTAGTTATTTAGTTATTTAGTTATTTAGTTATTTAGTTATTTAGTTATTTAGTTATTTAGTTATTTAGTTATTTAGTTATTTAGTTATTTAGTTATTTAGTTATTTAGTTATTTAGTTATTTAGTTATTTAGTTATTTAGTTATTTAGTTATTTAGTTATTTAGTTATTTAGTTATTTAGTTATTTAGTTATTTAGTTATTTAGTTATTTAGTTATTTAGTTATTTAGTTATTTAGTTATTTAGTTATTTAGTTATTTAGTTATTTAGTTATTTAGTTATTTAGTTATTTAGTTATTTAGTTATTTAGTTATTTAGTTATTTAGTTATTTAGTTATTTAGTTATTTAGTTATTTAGTTATTTAGTTATTTAGTTATTTAGTTATTTAGTTATTTAGTTATTTAGTTATTTAGTTATTTAGTTATTTAGTTATTTAGTTATTTAGTTATTTAGTTATTTAGTTATTTAGTTATTTAGTTATTTAGTTATTTAGTTATTTAGTTATTTAGTTATTTAGTTATTTAGTTATTTAGTTATTTAGTTATTTAGTTATTTAGTTATTTAGTTATTTAGTTATTTAGTTATTTAGTTATTTAGTTATTTAGTTATTTAGTTATTTAGTTATTTAGTTATTTAGTTATTGTAGTTGTTTAGTTATTTAGTTATTTAGTTATTTAGTTATTTAGTTATTTAGTTATTTAGTTATTTAGTTATTTAGTTATTTAGTTATTTAGTTATTTAGTTATTTAGTTATTTAGTTATTTAGTTATTTAGTTATTTAGTTATTTAGTTATTTAGTTATTTAGTTATTTAGTTATTTAGTTATTTAGTTATTTAGTTATTTAGTTATTTAGTTATTTAGTTATTTAGTTATTTAGTTATTTAGTTATTTAGTTATTTAGTTATTTAGTTATTTAGTTATTTAGTTATTTAGTTATTTAGTTATTTAGTTATTTAGTTATTTAGTTATTTAGTTATTTAGTTATTTAGTTATTTAGTTATTTAGTTATTTAGTTATTTAGTTATTTAGTTATTTAGTTATTTAGTTATTTAGTTATTTAGTTATTTAGTTATTTAGTTATTTAGTTATTTAGTTATTTAGTTATTTAGTTATTTAGTTATTTAGTTATTTAGTTATTTAGTTATTTAGTTATTTAGTTATTTAGTTATTTAGTTATTTAGTTATTTAGTTATTTAGTTATTTAGTTATTTAGTTATTTAGTTATTTAGTTATTTAGTTATTTAGTTATTTAGTTATTTAGTTATTTAGTTATTTAGTTATTTAGTTATTTAGTTATTTAGTTATTTAGTTATTTAGTTATTTAGTTATTTAGTTATTTAGTTATTTAGTTATTTAGTTATTTAGTTATTTAGTTATTTAGTTATTTAGTTATTTAGTTATTTAGTTATTTAGTTATTTAGTTATTTAGTTATTTAGTTATTTAGTTATTTAGTTATTTAGTTATTTAGTTATTTAGTTATTTAGTTATTTAGTTATTTAGTTATTTAGTTATTTAGTTATTTAGTTATTTAGTTATTTAGTTATTTAGTTATTTAGTTATTTAGTTATTTAGTTATTTAGTTATTTAGTTATTTAGTTATTTAGTTATTTAGTTATTTAGTTATTTAGTTATTTAGTTATTTAGTTATTTAGTTATTTAGTTATTTAGTTATTTAGTTATTTAGTTATTTAGTTATTTAGTTATTTAGTTATTTAGTTATTTAGTTATTTAGTTATTTAGTTATTTAGTTATTTAGTTATTTAGTTATTTAGTTATTTAGTTATTTAGTTATTTAGTTATTTAGTTATTTAGTTATTTAGTTATTTAGTTATTTAGTTATTTAGTTATTTAGTTATTTAGTTATTTAGTTATTTAGTTATTTAGTTATTTAGTTATTTAGTTATTTAGTTATTTAGTTATTTAGTTCTTTAGTTATTTAGTTATTTAGTTATTTAGTTATTTAGTTATTTAGTTATTTAGTTATTTAGTTATTTAGTTATTTAGTTATTTAGTTATTTAGTTATTTAGTTATTTAGTTATTTAGTTATTTAGTTATTTAGTTATTTAGTTATTTAGTTATTTAGTTATTTAGTTATTTAGTTATTTAGTTATTTAGTTATTTAGTTATTTAGTTATTTAGTTATTTAGTTATTTAGTTATTTAGTTATTTAGTTATTTAGTTATTTAGTTATTTAGTTATTTAGTTATTTAGTTATTTAGTTATTTAGTTATTTAGTTATTTAGTTATTTAGTTATTTAGTTATTTAGTTATTTAGTTATTTAGTTATTTAGTTATTTAGTTATTTAGTTATTTAGTTATTTAGTTATTTAGTTATTTAGTTATTTAGTTATTTAGTTATTTAGTTATTTAGTTATTTAGTTATTTAGTTATTTAGTTATTTAGTTATTTAGTTATTTAGTTATTTAGTTATTTAGTTATTTAGTTATTTAGTTATTTAGTTATTTAGTTATTTAGTTATTTAGTTATTTAGTTATTTAGTTATTTAGTTATTTAGTTATTTAGTTATTTAGTTATTTAGTTATTTAGTTATTTAGTTATTTAGTTATTTAGTTATTTAGTTATTTAGTTATTTAGTTATTTAGTTATTTAGTTATTTAGTTATTTAGTTATTTAGTTATTTAGTTATTTAGTTATTTAGTTATTTAGTTATTTAGTTATTTAGTTATTTAGTTATTTAGTTATTTAGTTATTTAGTTATTTAGTTATTTAGTTATTTAGTTATTTAGTTATTTAGTTATTTAGTTATTTAGTTATTTAGTTATTTAGTTATTTAGTTATTTAGTTATTTAGTTATTTAGTTATTTAGTTATTTAGTTATTTAGTTATTTAGTTATTTAGTTATTTAGTTATTTAGTTATTTAGTTATTTAGTTATTTACTTATTTAGTTATTTAGTTATTTAGTTATTTAGTTATTTAGTTATTTAGTTATTTAGTTATTTAGTTATTTAGTTATTTAGTTATTTAGTTATTTAGTTATTTAGTTATTTAGTTATTTAGTTATTTAGTTATTTAGTTATTTAGTTATTTAGTTATTTAGTTATTTAGTTATTTAGTTATTTAGTTATTTAGTTATTTAGTTATTTAGTTATTTAGTTATTTAGTTATTTAGTTATTTCGTTATTTAGTTATTTAGTTATTTAGTTATTTAGTTATTTAGTTATTTAGTTATTTAGTTATTTAGTTATTTAGTTATTTAGTTATTTAGTTATTTAGTTATTTAGTTATTTAGTTATTTAGTTATTTAGTTATTTAGTTATTTAGTTATTTAGTTATTTAGTTATTTAGTTATTTAGTTATTTAGTTATTTAGTTATTTAGTTATTTAGTTATTTAGTTATTTAGTTATTTAGTTATTTAGTTATTTAGTTATTTAGTTATTTAGTTATTTAGTTATTTAGTTATTTAGTTATTTAGTTATTTAGTTATTTAGTTATTTAGTTATTTAGTTATTTAGTTATTTAGTTATTTAGTTATTTAGTTATTTAGTTATTTAGTTATTTAGTTATTTAGTTATTTAGTTATTTAGTTATTTAGTTATTTAGTTATTTAGTTATTTAGTTATTTAGTTATTTAGTTATTTAGTTATTTAGTTATTTAGTTATTTAGTTATTTAGTTATTTAGTTATTTAGTTATTTAGTTATTTAGTTATTTAGTTATTTAGTTATTTAGTTATTTAGTTATTTAGTTATTTAGTTATTTAGTTATTTAGTTATTTAGTTATTTAGTTATTTAGTTATTTAGTTATTTAGTTATTTAGTTATTTAGTTATTTAGTTATTTAGTTATTTAGTTATTTAGTTATTTAGTTATTTAGTTATTTAGTTATTTAGTTATTTAGTTATTTAGTTATTTAGTTATTTAGTTATTTAGTTATTTAGTTATTTAGTTATTTAGTTATTTAGTTATTTAGTTATTTAGTTATTTAGTTATTTAGTTATTTAGTTATTTAGTTATTTAGTTATTTAGTTATTTAGTTATTTAGTTATTTAGTTATTTAGTTATTTAGTTATTTAGTTATTTAGTTATTTAGTTATTTAGTTATTTAGTTATTTAGTTATTTAGTTATTTAGTTATTTAGTTATTTAGTTATTTAGTTATTTAGTTATTTAGTTATTTAGTTATTTAGTTATTTAGTTATTTAGTTATTTAGTTATTTAGTTATTTAGTTATTTAGTTATTTAGTTATTTAGTTATTTAGTTATTTAGTTATTTAGTTATTTAGTTATTTAGTTATTTAGTTATTTAGTTATTTAGTTATTTAGTTATTTAGTTATTTAGTTATTTAGTTATTTAGTTATTTAGTTATTTAGTTATTTAGTTATTTAGTTATTTAGTTATTTAGTTATTTAGTTATTTAGTTATTTAGTTATTTAGTTATTTAGTTATTTAGTTATTTAGTTATTTAGTTATTTAGTTATTTAGTTATTTAGTTATTTAGTTATTTAGTTATTTAGTTATTTAGTTATTTAGTTATTTAGTTATTTAGTTATTTAGTTATTTAGTTATTTAGTTATTTAGTTATTTAGTTATTTAGTTATTTAGTTATTTAGTTATTTAGTTATTTAGTTATTTAGTTATTTAGTTATTTAGTTATTTAGTTATTTAGTTATTTAGTTATTTAGTTATTTAGTTATTTAGTTATTTAGTTATTTAGTTATTTAGTTATTTAGTTATTTAGTTATTTAGTTATTTAGTTATTTAGTTATTTAGTTATTTAGTTATTTAGTTATTTAGTTATTTAGTTATTTAGTTATTTAGTTATTTAGTTATTTAGTTATTTAGTTATTTAGTTATTTAGTTATTTAGTTATTTAGTTATTTAGTTATTTAGTTATTTAGTTATTTAGTTATTTAGTTATTTAGTTATTTAGTTATTTAGTTATTTAGTTATTTAGTTATTTAGTTATTTAGTTATTTAGTTATTTAGTTATTTAGTTATTTAGTTATTTAGTTATTTAGTTATTTAGTTATTTAGTTATTTAGTTATTTAGTTATTTAGTTATTTAGTTATTTAGTTATTTAGTTATTTAGTTATTTAGTTATTTAGTTATTTAGTTATTTAGTTATTTAGTTATTTAGTTATTTAGTTATTTAGTTATTTAGTTATTTAGTTATTTAGTTATTTAGTTATTTAGTTATTTAGTTATTTAGTTATTTAGTTATTTAGTTATTTAGTTATTTAGTTATTTAGTTATTTAGTTATTTAGTTATTTAGTTATCTAGTTATTTAGTTATTTAGTTATTTAGTTATTTAGTTATTTAGTTATTTAGTTATTTAGTTATTTAGTTATTTAGTTATTTAGTTATTTAGTTATTTAGTTATTTAGTTATTTAGTTATTTAGTTATTTAGTTATTTAGTTATTTAGTTATTTAGTTATTTAGTTATTTAGTTATTTAGTTATTTAGTTATTTAGTTATTTAGTTATTTAGTTATTTAGTTATTTAGTTATTTAGTTATTTAGTTATTTAGTTATTTAGTTATTTAGTTATTTAGTTATTTAGTTATTTAGCTATTTAGTTATTTAGTTATTTAGTTATTTAGTTATTTAGTTATTTAGTTATTTAGTTATTTAGTTATTTAGTTATTTAGTTATTTAGTTATTTAGTTATTTAGTTATTTAGTTATTTAGTTATTTAGTTATTTAGTTATTTAGTTATTTAGTTATTTAGTTATTTAGTTATTTAGTTATTTAGTTATTTAGTTATTTAGTTATTTAGTTATTTAGTTATTTAGTTATTTAGTTATTTAGTTATTTAGTTATTTAGTTATTTAGTTATTTAGTTATTTAGTTATTTAGTTATTTAGTTATTTAGTTATTTAGTTATTTAGTTATTTAGTTATTTAGTTATTTAGTTATTTAGTTATTTAGTTATTTAGTTATTTAGTTATTTAGTTATTTAGTTATTTAGTTATTTAGTTATTTAGTTATTTAGTTATTTAGTTATTTAGTTATTTAGTTATTTAGTTATTTAGTTATTTAGTTATTTAGTTATTTAGTTATTTAGTTATTTAGTTATTTAGTTATTTAGTTATTTAGTTATTTAGTTATTTAGTTATTTAGCTATTTAGTTATTTAGTTATTTAGTTATTTAGTTATTTAGTTATTTAGTTATTTAGTTATTTAGTTATTTAGTTATTTAGTTATTTAGTTATTTAGTTATTTAGTTATTTAGTTATTTAGTTATTTAGTTATTTAGTTATTTAGTTATTTAGTTATTTAGTTATTTAGTTATTTAGTTATTTAGTTATTTAGTTATTTAGTTATTTAGTTATTTAGTTATTTAGTCATTTAGTTATTTAGTTATTTAGTTATTTAGTTATTTAGTTATTTAGTTATTTAGTTATTTAGTTATTTAGTTATTTAGTTATTTAGTTATTTAGTTATTTAGTTATTTAGTTATTTAGTTATTTAGTTATTTAGTTATTTAGTTATTTAGTTATTTAGTTATTTAGTTATTTAGTTATTTAGTTATTTAGTTATTTAGTTATTTAGTTATTTAGTTATTTAGTTATTTAGTTATTTAGTTATTTAGTTATTTAGTTATTTAGTTATTTAGTTATTTAGTTATTTAGTTATTTAGTTATTTAGTTATTTAGTTATTTAGTTATTTAGTTATTTAGTTATTTAGTTATTTAGTTATTTAGTTATTTAGTTATTTAGTTATTTAGTTATTTAGTTATTTAGTTATTTAGTTATTTAGTTATTTAGTTATTTAGTTATTTAGTTATTTAGTTATTTAGTTATTTAGTTATTTAGTTATTTAGTTATTTAGTTATTTAGTTATTTAGTTATTTAGTTATTTAGTTATTTAGTTATTTAGTTATTTAGTTATTTAGTTATTTAGTTATTTAGTTATTTAGTTATTTAGTTATTTAGTTATTTAGTTATTTAGTTATTTAGTTATTTAGTTATTTAGTTATTTAGTTATTTAGTTATTTAGTTATTTAGTTATTTAGTTATTTAGTTATTTAGTTATTTAGTTATTTAGTTATTTAGTTATTTAGTTATTTAGTTATTTAGTTATTTAGTTATTTAGTTATTTAGTTATTTAGTTATTTAGTTATTTAGTTATTTAGTTATTTAGTTATTTAGTTATTTAGTTATTTAGTTATTTAGTTATTTAGTTATTTAGTTATTTAGTTATTTAGTTATTTAGTTATTTAGTTATTTAGTTATTTAGTTATTTAGTTATTTAGTTATTTAGTTATTTAGTTATTTAGTTATTTAGTTATTTAGTTATTTAGTTATTTAGTTATTTAGTTATTTAGTTATTTAGTTATTTAGTTATTTAGTTATTTAGTTATTTAGTTATTTAGTTATTTAGTTATTTAGTTATTTAGTTATTTAGTTATTTAGTTATTTAGTTATTTAGTTATTTAGTTATTTAGTTATTTAGTTATTTAGTTATTTAGTTATTTAGTTATTTAGTTATTTAGTTATTTAGTTATTTAGTTATTTAGTTATTTAGTTATTTAGTTATTTAGTTATTTAGTTATTTAGTTATTTAGTTATTTAGTTATTTAGTTATTTAGTTATTTAGTTATTTAGTTATTTAGTTATTTAGTTATTTAGTTATTTAGTTATTTAGTTATTTAGTTATTTAGTTATTTAGTCATTTAGTTATTTAGTTATTTAGTTATTTAGTTATTTAGTTATTTAGTTATTTAGTTATTTAGTTATTTAGTTATTTAGTTATTTAGTTATTTAGTTATTTAGTTATTTAGTTATTTAGTTATTTAGTTATTTAGTTATTTAGTTATTTAGTTATTTAGTTATTTAGTTATTTAGTTATTTAGTTATTTAGTTATTTAGTTATTTAGTTATTTAGTTATTTAGTTATTTAGTTATTTAGTTATTTAGTTATTTAGTTATTTAGTTATTTAGTTATTTAGTTATTTAGTTATTTAGTTATTTAGTTATTTCGTTATTTAGTTATTTAGTTATTTAGTTATTTAGTTATTTAGTTATTTAGTTATTTAGTTATTTAGTTATTTAGTTATTTAGTTATTTAGTTATTTAGTTATTTAGTTATTTAGTTATTTAGTTATTTAGTTATTTAGTTATTTAGTTATTTAGTTATTTAGTTATTTAGTTACTTAGTTATTTAGTTATTTAGTTATTTAGTTATTTAGTTATTTAGTTACTTAGTTATTTAGTTATTTAGTTATTTAGTTATTTAGTTATTTAGTTATTTAGTTATTTAGTTATTTAGTTATTTAGTTATTTAGTTATTTAGTTATTTAGTTATTTAGTTATTTAGTTATTTAGTTATTTAGTTATTTAGTTATTTAGTTATTTAGTTATTTAGTTATTTAGTTATTTAGTTATTTAGTTATTTAGTTATTTAGTTATTTAGTTATTTAGTTATTTAGTTATTTAGTTATTTAGTTATTTAGTTATTTAGTTATTTAGTTATTTAGTTATTTAGTTATTTAGTTATTTAGTTATTTAGTTATTTAGTTATTTAGTTATTTAGTTATTTAGTTATTTAGTTATTTAGTTATTTAGTTATTTAGTTATTTAGTTATTTAGTTATTTAGTTATTTAGTTATTTAGTTATTTAGTTATTTAGTTATTTAGTTATTTAGTTATTTAGTTATTTAGTTATTTAGTTATTTAGTTATTTAGTTATTTAGTTATTTAGTTATTTAGTTATTTAGTTATTTAGTTATTTAGTTATTTAGTTATTTAGTTATTTAGTTATTTAGTTATTTAGTTATTTAGTTATTTAGTTATTTAGTTATTTAGTTATTTAGTTATTTAGTTATTTAGTTATTTAGTTATTTAGTTATTTAGTTATTTAGTTATTTAGTTATTTAGTTATTTAGTTATTTAGTTATTTAGTTATTTAGTTATTTAGTTATTTAGTTATTTAGTTATTTAGTTATTTAGTTATTTAGTTATTTAGTTATTTAGTTATTTAGTTATTTAGTTATTTAGTTATTTAGTTATTTAGTTATTTAGTTATTTAGTTATTTAGTTATTTAGTTATTTAGTTATTTAGTTATTTAGTTATTTAGTTATTTAGTTATTTAGTTATTTAGTTATTTAGTTATTTAGTTATTTAGTTATTTAGTTATTTAGTTATTTAGTTATTTAGTTATTTAGTTATTTAGTTATTTAGTTATTTAGTTATTTAGTTATTTAGTTATTTAGTTATTTAGTTATTTAGTTATTTAGTTATTTAGTTATTTAGTTATTTAGTTATTTAGTTATTTAGTTATTTAGTTATTTAGTTATTTAGTTATTTAGTTATTTAGTTATTTAGTTATTTAGTTATTTAGTTATTTAGTTATTTAGTTATTTAGTTATTTAGTTATTTAGTTATTTAGTTATTTAGTTATTTAGTTATTTAGTTATTTAGTTATTTAGTTATTTAGTTATTTAGTTATTTAGTTATTTAGTTATTTAGTTATTTAGTTATTTAGTTATTTAGTTATTTAGTTATTTAGTTATTTAGTTATTTAGTTATTTAGTTATTTAGTGATTTAGTTATTTAGTTATTTAGTTATTTAGTTATTTAGTTATTTAGTTATTTAGTTATTTAGTTATTTAGTTATTTAGTTATTTAGTTATTTAGTTATTTAGTTATTTAGTTATTTAGTTATTTAGTTATTTAGTTATTTAGTTATTTAGTTATTTAGTTATTTAGTTATTTAGTTATTTAGTTATTTAGTTATTTAGTTATTTAGTTATTTAGTTATTTAGTTATTTAGTTATTTAGTTATTTAGTTATTTAGTTATTTAGTTATTTAGTTATTTAGTTATTTAGTTATTTAGTTATTTAGTTATTTAGTTATTTAGTTATTTAGTTATTTAGTTATTTAGTTATTTAGTTATTTAGTTATTTAGTTATTTAGTTATTTAGTTATTTAGTTATTTAGTTATTTAGTTATTTAGTTATTTAGTTATTTAGTTATTTAGTTATTTAGTTATTTAGTTATTTAGTTATTTAGTTATTTAGTTATTTAGTTATTTAGTTATTTAGTTATTTAGTTATTTAGTTATTTAGTTATTTAGTTATTTAGTTATTTAGTTATTTAGTTATTTAGTTATTTAGTTATTTAGTTATTTAGTTATTTAGTTATTTAGTTATTTAGTTATTTAGTTATTTAGTTATTTAGTTATTTAGTTATTTAGTTATTTAGTTATTTAGTTATTTAGTTATTTAGTTATTTAGTTATTTAGTTATTTAGTTATTTAGTTATTTAGTTATTTAGTTATTTAGTTATTTAGTTATTTAGTTATTTAGTTATTTAGTTATTTAGTTATTTAGTTATTTAGTTATTTAGTTATTTAGTTATTTAGTTATTTAGTTATTTAGTTATTTAGTTATTTAGTTATTTAGTTATTTAGTTATTTAGTTATTTAGTTATTTAGTTATTTAGTTATTTAGTTATTTAGTTATTTAGTTATTTAGTTATTTAGTTATTTAGTTATTTAGTTATTTAGTTATTTAGTTATTTAGTTATTTAGTTATTTAGTTATTTAGTTATTTAGTTATTTAGTTATTTAGTTATTTAGTTATTTAGTTATTTAGTTATTTAGTTATTTAGTTATTTAGTTATTTAGTTATTTAGTTATTTAGTTATTTAGTTATTTAGTTATTTAGTTATTTAGTTATTTAGTTATTTAGTTATTTAGTTATTTAGTTATTTAGTTATTTAGTTATTTAGTTATTTAGTTATTTAGTTATTTAGTTATTTAGTTATTTAGTTATTTAGTTATTTAGTTATTTAGTTATTTAGTTATTTAGTTATTTAGTTATTTAGTTATTTAGTTATTTAGTTATTTAGTTATTTAGTTATTTAGTTATTTAGTTATTTAGTTATTTAGTTATTTAGTTATTTAGTTATTTAGTTATTTAGTTATTTAGTTATTTAGTTATTTAGTTATTTAGTTATTTAGTTATTTAGTTATTTAGTTATTTAGTTATTTAGTTATTTAGTTATTTAGTTATTTAGTTATTTAGTTATTTAGTTATTTAGTTATTTAGTTATTTAGTTATTTAGTTATTTAGTTATTTAGTTATTTAGTTATTTAGTTATTTAGTTATTTAGTTATTTAGTTATTTAGTTATTTAGTTATTTAGTTATTTAGTTATTTAGTTATTTAGTTATTTCGTTATTTAGTTATTTAGTAATTTAGTTATTTAGTTATTTAGTTATTTAGTTATTTAGTTATTTAGTTATTTAGTTATTTAGTTATTTAGTTATTTAGTTATTTAGTTATTTAGTTATTTAGTTATTTAGTTATTTAGTTATTTAGTTATTTAGTTATTTAGTTATTTAGTTATTTAGTTATTTAGTTATTTAGTTATTTAGTTATTTAGTTATTTAGTTATTTAGTTATTTAGTTATTTAGTTATTTAGTTATTTAGTTATTTAGTTATTTAGTTATTTAGTTATTTAGTTATTTAGTTATTTAGTTATTTAGTTATTTAGTTATTTAGTTATTTAGTTATTTAGTTATTTAGTTATTTAGTTATTTAGTTATTTAGTTATTTAGTTATTTAGTTATTTAGTTATTTAGTTATTTAGTTATTTAGTTATTTAGTTATTTAGTTATTTAGTTATTTAGTTATTTAGTTATTTAGTTATTTAGTTATTTAGTTATTTAGTTATTTAGTTATTTAGTTATTTAGTTATTTAGTTATTTAGTTATTTAGTTATTTAGTTATTTAGTTATTTAGTTATTTAGTTATTTAGTTATTTAGTTATTTAGTTATTTAGTTATTTAGTTATTTAGTTATTTAGTTATTTAGTTATTTAGTTATTTAGTTATTTAGTTATTTAGTTATTTAGTTATTTAGTTATTTAGTTATTTAGTTATTTAGTTATTTAGTTATTTAGTTATTTAGTTATTTAGTTATTTAGTTATTTAGTTATTTAGTTATTTAGTTATTTAGTTATTTAGTTATTTAGTTATTTAGTTATTTAGTTATTTAGTTATTTAGTTATTTAGTTATTTAGTTATTTAGTTATTTAGTTATTTAGTTATTTAGTTATTTAGTTATTTAGTTATTTAGTTATTTAGTTATTTAGTTATTTAGTTATTTAGTTATTTAGTTATTTAGTTATTTAGTTATTTAGTTATTTAGTTATTTAGTTATTTAGTTATTTAGTTATTTAGTTATTTAGTTATTTAGTTATTTAGTTATTTAGTTATTTAGTTATTTAGTTATTTAGTTATTTAGTTATTTAGTTATTTAGTTATTTAGTTATTTAGTTATTTAGTTATTTAGTTATTTAGTTATTTAGTTATTTAGTTATTTAGTTATTTAGTTATTTAGTTATTTAGTTATTTAGTTATTTAGTTATTTAGTTATTTAGTTATTTAGTTATTTAGTTATTTAGTTATTTAGTTATTTAGTTATTTAGTTATTTAGTTATTTAGTTATTTAGTTATTTAGTTATTTAGTTATTTAGTTATTTAGTTATTTAGTTATTTAGTTATTTAGTTATTTAGTTATTTAGTTATTTAGTTATTTAGTTATTTAGTTATTTAGTTATTTAGTTATTTAGTTATTTAGTTATTTAGTTATTTAGTTATTTAGTTATTTAGTTATTTAGTTATTTAGTTATTTAGTTATTTAGTTATTTAGTTATTTAGTTATTTAGTTATTTAGTTATTTAGTTATTTAGTTATTTAGTTATTTAGTTATTTAGTTATTTAGTTATTTAGTTATTTAGTTATTTAGTTATTTAGTTATTTAGTTATTTAGTTATTTAGTTATTTAGTTATTTAGTTATTTAGTTATTTAGTTATTTAGTTATTTAGTTATTTAGTTATTTAGTTATTTAGTTATTTAGTTATTTAGTTATTTAGTTATTTAGTTATTTAGTTATTTAGTTATTTAGTTATTTAGTTATTTAGTTATTTAGTTATTTAGTTATTTAGTTATTTAGTTATTTAGTTATTTAGTTATTTAGTTATTTAGTTATTTAGTTATTTAGTTATTTAGTTATTTAGTTATTTAGTTATTTAGTTATTTAGTTATTTAGTTATTTAGTTATTTAGTTATTTAGTTATTTAGTTATTTAGTTATTTAGTTATTTAGTTATTTAGTTATTTAGTTATTTAGTTATTTAGTTATTTAGTTATTTAGTTACTTAGTTATTTAGTTATTTAGTTATTTAGTTATTTAGTTATTTAGTTATTTAGTTATTTAGTTATTTAGTTATTTAGTTATTTAGTTATTTAGTTATTTAGTTATTTAGTTATTTAGTTATTTAGTTATTTAGTTATTTAGTTATTTAGTTATTTAGTTATTTAGTTATTTA
>CALYJB010000126.1:0-22500 GCA_944738965.1 Nebria brevicollis
AAATATTATAAATTAGAAAAATAAAATAACTACGATTTGGTTTAGCCCATATGCGTATAAGAAAGTTCGGTGCATGACACTGCAGATGTTTAATGATTACAATACTTACTTATACTTCGTATAACATAGTAGAAATAACCCTACACTTAGTAGTATATACCATGAATAAATTTGTATGGTTTTTACTTTCTTATACGCAGTATAAGTATTATAATCATGAAAAATTTCGAACTCGGGATTTTAACCGAAATATACGTTTTGACCTTCCCTGAATGGATTCCGACTATTTTTGGTATGACGTCCGTCTGTGTGTGTGTGTGTGTGTGTGTGTGTGTGTGTGTGTGTGTGTTCGTGTGTGTGTGTGTGTGTATGTGTGTGTTTGTGTGTGTGTGTGTGTATGTGTATGTTCTCTACAGCCTAAACGGTTGAAGCTAAAATTATGAAACTTTAAACTTAAGATTTGCATATGCCTGGTGTGTGCACCTCTTATTTTTGAATTAAAATATTCAAAGCGGAAGTGCCTGTTTACTCTAGTCATATTTTGCAGTTTCTGCAATTACTCAAAAATGGTTACAGTTACAGAAAAATTGTATGAACAAAAATCAAAGGTATTTATATTTAACACAACTTTTGTTGGAATTTTTTTTTCAAAAAGGGTACTGGTTTCAAAATAAATTTCTGCTTATTATATAAATTTTTACATAAATCGTATCATCTGCGCCTGTCAATTGTTTAACAAAATAGACTTAAATAATTAGAAGTTTGACATTTAATATTTATTCAAAGAAATATATTTAGTGTAAAAGCAATCTAAAGGTTAAAACAAATAGTATAAATTAGATAAATAATGAAACTACGATGTGATTTAACCCATATGCGTATAAGAAAGTTCGGTACATGACCTTGCAGATGTTTTTATTTCATTCCCACTCACACAGAATACGCATATGTGTGTTTGTGTCCCATTCACTGATTATATGGGAAACACGATAATATATTTTGTTTTATATTTATATAATTAACAATATTACTAATATTATATTTATAAATTCATAAACAAATTTAAAAATGTTGTAAAACTAAATTTAAACCAAAAGAATCGGTATTTATAGAAATATAAAGGCACTTGATAAGTTTCACAATAATTGTGAAACTTATCAAGTGCCTTTATATTTCTATAAATATTGAAAAATGTTTCACCAAGTGCCCACCAACGAAAGTGTTAATCTAATCAAAAGAATCGGCTTATATTTAGTGAAAATTTAAAGAATAATTCCAAAAGGATTAAAATGCACAGAAAAATAAAATGTTTTAAAAATAAAATCTGTTGTCTGTTCTATCTCCTCCAAAGATATATTCTATATTTACCACTAAATAGTACTGAATTTAAAATGGAGAACATAGGCGGTGGCAGAAAACCCGTTACATTTTTTCACATCTTTACAATCTTTCGCCATTCAACTCTATCCTTGCACACCTCTTTCGCTTCATTCATATTCATACATGCTCTTATATTCCGCTTGCTCGCAACTTTCTTCTCACGCAGCTCATTCTCAATCATGTTTATCCATTTACTCCGAGGAGATCATCGCATTCTCACATCATTCATCTCTACCACATAAATCATTTTTGTTAATTTTAAATTCGGAATTTATTCGATATGGCAATATAATCTCATTTTACTCGCAACTATTTTAGGTACATTTTTCTCATACACCCACGTATTCCGCTTTCTGTCTCTCCTAGATACACCACAAATAGCTCTTAAAAATTGCATTTTCACAGCAGTTACACGATTTTTATGCTTGGTTTGCCAAACCTAACATTCACTACCATACATCAAGGATGACAAGTACACCATTGTATACGCATAATCTTGCATCCTTAAAAATATTAAAATTTTTCGCAAACATTCCTAGAGCTAATAAAATCTTACAGCCAGCAGACACTCTTCTTTCAATCTCGTAATCATACTTTTCATCACTAAAAATATTCAAAATGTTATTAATAGCAAATTCCAGAGATACATGAAAATTGCACGTTACAATTCATGACATGCACTGCGCTCTTTTAGTAGCAGTTGAAACTAAAATTAACATGTGTTGGTATAGGAGAAGTTTAAAAATGTACCTTTCTCTTAAATTCGGAAGAATTGTGTAACAACAAAAATTATACATATTCTCCAATACACGAACAAGAAAGTAAGATTGTTTTTATCCCGGAATTCATTCCAAAAATATCAAAAAAAAAAAATTGATTCTAGTAGAAGTTGTTCGCAAAATGTATTACATTTTTTTGTGCAATTAAAATAAAATCATTATAAATGAAAACTATCTTACTAGGGTAAAACGACCAGTAGTGGCACAGTTAAGAAAATTCTCTACTTTTTTGAGGGTTAAAAAAAATGTGGTTAATATAATTATATAATAATTGAAATTTTTTAAAGTTTAAGTGTTTTATAAAGTAAAATAAAAAAATTAAATTGTTTATTGATGTTTTAGGTAATTTTGTTCACAATTTATAATTTGATGTTAAAATGCCAGTTATGGTACAGTGGCTGCCTTTAAGAAAACAGTCCTTTCTAATAGTAGCACGGCAAATATAGTTATAAATTTATATATTTTAGCTTGGATTTCCTAAAATTTAGGTATATATTTATAAAAAAAAACACTTGCAGTAGCTTTATTTTATAAATTTTTAAATTATAGAGGTAGGTACTATACCTATCTAAAGCTAAATTTAATATTTATAAAGTTCTAAATTATAAATGTAGACAACAATATTATTCTTTATCTATAATGCAAATGATATTTTAATTAAATACTAATTTTTAATTGAAATATTAAAATTACTTATAAATAGGTATATTACATCAAAATTTTTAATACTTTTCTTGCATTAAAATTTTGTGAACAATGAAAAATTGAAATCTTTTCTAGTTTTATTTTTTTAGATAAGAATACTTTTCATCTTGTAATTTCAGATGAAAGTATTTTTTCAAGTGTACCGGGTGGGGCAAAACAACCTCCCTAGTTTTGCAAGTGAATTAAAGAAAAAGGAGTCGAGATACAAAAAATTTATTTCAATAAAATAAAGTAGTTACATGGCCAGTTTTATCTTATGTAGTTTTAGAAATCATATCGGCCAAGTGTTGTCCTTCATTGTCTACACACTGCTGCAAGCGACTTCTGAAGTTTTGCATAACCCTTTCAAGCATTTATTCAGGTATACGGCGAATTTCCGTGCGGATTGTCTCCTCTCAGGGAGACAAAGCACGCGGGGAACATTTCCTTCAAAACCAGCATTGATGCCCGCGCTGTGTGGGCTGTGGCTTCCCCCCCGTCCTGCTGAAACCAGACATTCTCGAGACCAAGTTCTTTAAGAGCAGGGGCAAAAAAATTCTGGAGCATGTTCATATAGCGCCCAGAATTGACGGTAACTGCCCGATTTCTTTCCTGTAGTAAAAGTAAGGCCCGATAATCCCTATTCGGGAAACTGCGCACCAAACTGTGACACGATCACTATGCAGAGGCTTCTCGTGGATCACTCTCGGATTGTTTTCGCACCAATATCGAAAATTTTGTTTATTTACACCGCCAGAAAGATGGAAATGTGCTGGGCGGCGATTACAGACTCCTTTTCGCGTATGTATGCTTCCACGGCAAAAGCGCGCTGCTCGTTCGTCCACATTGTGTTTACGACTGAATCCTTTTGTAACACATACACACGGCATATCTTTCTGCCGCCATTCACGCCATTCCTACCCTGTTACGACCTCTGCTAGCTTCACAATTCTCTGTTGAAACTAGGGAGGTTGTTTTGCCCCACCTGTATAAGAGGTTTTGGTTCTAATTCTTGATTTTTCACACTTCTTTTTACCCTTTTTATTAATGGTGTCATTGTTTTTACCAGTTTTCACTAAAATAAAAATAATTTATTCAAACGAATACAAAAATAAATTAAATAGGTCATGTTTTAGATTTTTATTTTTTATGAGATAAACAATAAAATTTCAGTGTACGTATAATGTAAATAATAACTGATACATACCTTTTAAAGAATTATTTATCTGTAGTTAAAATTTGTTCTTGTTATAAGAAATATGTAAAAACATTAATATTCTAACCTCACTTGCTTACTGTCAGAGAGTCTCTGTTTACTATTTTATTTATAGCAGCGGCCGCTCAATAGAAAAGCGCTGTAAGCATAAAGTGTTTTTTTATTGGTGGCTCTTCCAAATTTCATACCAATTAATGAACACGTGTTTTTAATATTAAAAAATAAAAAAAAGTCAATATTCAACATTTGAAATGTTTCGATGAACTATTCATTTAGTTTATTTAACCAGGTACATATTAAAAAAATACATTTTTCTAGTAAATATGATTGTAATTGCTTAAGCTATGGTAACCGTAAACTAACTAGAAATGGCTGTGAAAAGTACAATTTTGATATCGCTAAACAATATTCGTTTTTTTTTAATTAATAATTTTAAAATGGACGTTCTAAAGGTTTTTTCTTGTTTAAAACTATATATAAATATTTAAATCGTTGTTATACCTACGCATTTGCACAGTTTTAAACGTATAAAACCAAGTTTTTGATACCTGTGCCATTACTAGCGATGTGCCGAAACTGGTCGTTTTACCCTATACCTATTTATAAGTAATTTTAATATTTCGATTAAAAATTATTATTTAATTAAAATATCATTTGCATTATAGATAAAGAATAATATTGTTGTCTACATTTATAATTTAGAACTTTATAAATATTAAATTTAGCTTTAGATAGGTATAGTCCCTACCTCTATAATTTAAAAATTTATAAAATAAAGCTACTGCAAGTGTTTTTTTATAAATATATACTTAAATTTTAGGAAATCCAAGCTAAAATATATAAATTTTTAACTATATTTGCCGTGCTACTACTAGAAAGGACTGTTCTCTTAAAGGCAACCACCGTGCCAAAACTGGCATTTTAACATCGAATTATAAATTGTGAACAAAATTACCTAAAACATCAATAAACAATTTAATTTTTTTTTTAACTTTATAAAACACTTAAACTTTAAAAATTTTCAATTATTATATAAATATATTATCCATATTTTTTTTAATCCTCAAAAGAGTAGAGAATTTTCTCAACAGTGCCAAAACTGGTCGTTTTACCCTAAGTATTATTTTAATTAAAAAATAAAAATAAATAATGTTGAAAATGAAATGAAAATGCTTGACTACCGTTCTAGAGGTCCGTGGTTCGATTCTTGGCTGCGAACGATCCAACTTTTATTTTATTTTCGGATCGAGGCAGGTTTTTTGCAAGCCTCTAAACGTTTAATTAGCAGCCTAGTATATATACAGGCCCTAGTTGAAGCGTAAAATCACTCTACACCGAGTATCTGAACCGTGGCTTTCCTGGTCGATACCTAGTGATCCGAGATTTTACCGAGATTGTCTTGACCGTGGTTTTCCTGGTCGACACCGAGGTTTCCAAACCGCGTGGTGAGTACGAGACGTTTGCGTACGTCATCCACACCGTTTCTTTCCGTTCTTTTCACGCCTAGAGGCAGCCGTGGTTCTCCTGGCAGTAGCTAGGTGTAGTTTCCGACCGTTTTCATTAACCGTTCTTTTTACCGGTTCGCGATATTTTCATTCGCATAGCCTCGCGTTACTTTTACGGTGCCTAGTAGCAGCCGTGGGTCTCCTGGCAGTAGCTAGGAGTAGTTTCCGACCGTTTTTATCAACCGTTCTTTTTACCGGTTCGCGATATTTACATTCGCGTGGCTTCGCGTTACTTTTACCTTGCCTAGCAGCAGCCGTGGTTCTCCTGGCAGTAGCTAGGTGTAGTTTCCGACCGTTTTTATTCACCGTTCTTTTTACTGGTTCGCGATATTTTCGTTCGCGTGGCTTCGCGTTACTTTTACCGTGCCTAGCAGCAGCCGTGGTTCTCCTGGCAGCAGCTTGGTATATTTTTCAAACCGTTTCTGTTGGCCGTTCTTTTACCGGTTCGCGATATTCTCGTTCGCGTAACTCCGCGTTACTTTTACCGTGCCTAGCAGCAGTTGTGGTTCTCCTGGCAGCAGCTTGGTATAATTTCCGACCGTTTCTGTTAGGCGTTCTTTTACCGGTTCGCGATATTCTCGCTCCCGTAGCTTCGCGTTACTTTTCCCCTCTCTAGTGGCAGCTGTGGCTCTCCTAGTGGTAACTAGACGCGATTACCAGCCGTTTCACCAACCGGTAATTTTACCGGTTCGCGATTTTTGTTCTATTTAGTCTCTAGGGCGAATACTACACCGTTCCCTACTAGCGGACATGTTACCGGCCCGTGCCATGTCGGGATTTTAGCCATAACTTCGACCATACTCCGTCACCGGCACCGACAGAGTCCTCTGTATTTTCTTTGGGGTGAAACCAAGGGTTAAATAAAAGCCACGATATAAATAAATCGCAAGTTTTCTTTCAACAACCCTGAACCTTCCCACTGCAGCTATCCCCGGCAGCCCCTCTAGTAAGTGCGACCGTAAAGCCGTATCCGCTGAAGACGCCCGAGCACCAGGCAACCAGAACACACGAAAGAGGGACATTGTATACATACATATATATATATATATATATATATATATATATATATATATATATATATATATATATATATATATATATATAAATATATATATATATATATATATATATATATATATATATATATATTTATATATATATATATATATATATATATATATATATATATATATATATATAAATATATATATATATATATATATATATATATATATATATATATATATATATATATATATATATATATATATATATTGTAACGCCTCGCTAAAATTTGAATTTTTAATTTCTTCCCGCTAATAACAATTGGTACAGTATTACAATATAATAATTATATTTAAATATTTAAAACCTTAGTAAAAGTATATTATACTCGCTGAGTATAAGTTTACATTTTTGTTCTGTTTAGTCTGGCAATAATTATTTCACACCCTCAAGTGTTAGTTAGGCCAGACGCTATAAAAATCCAAGGACACGCGCCGCGGTTCACAGCCAGCCGAGGCCACCGTTTGTTTAGAGAAGAAATAGCTGGATGATAGAGATTTCACACGACTTCGGAGTGGGATAATTTAACCTCCGCCGATTCGTGAGGACGATACAACGCTACCACCGTGGCGAGACCTCGTGATCACACCAGCTCGTCTTCGCATTGGTCACTGGGAGAAAACAGCCCTAACAATAATCTTTCGTTTTTGTCTTTCTTGTGTATGTTCACTAGCTAACCTTCATCCCACCACCGTGTTGGACCCTAAGGAGGGATGCCATGAAGAAGGCATAAGAACCCTGGCAACAGTCATCAACAGAAGAATGAGTCGATATTGAGTCAGAGAAGGAAGTCCACCCGGAGCCCAGACCAGCCAAGCCAAAGCCGACCCGCCACCAGCCCAGAGCCGAGGCCAGTCCGCCCGCCAGAGTCAGTCACCAAGCCCGAGCCTAGCCCGCCGACCCGGCAACCGACAGCCCGCTGCCCGGCGAACGACCGCACGAGTCCCGAGCCACCCGCCTAGCTGATGCCCGGTAACATACGTCGCACGGCCCGCATCAACACGGCATTGCCCACATATATTTATCAAACGTCACATACACAATTTTGAGTAACTATAGCCCGCCCGTAACGTAAAGTAATATCCAATACTACCCGATTATGATTATTATTTGTTAAACGTTATTCAGTACAGAAATGACAATCTCTTTATGATTTCTTGATTTTAATAAGGACGTTATGTTTGCATACGTTTCTTGAGCTCAACGTACATCCCTACTGATTATTCTTATTAAATAACTACCACCAATAGTTGACCGATGTCTAGCTGCCCAACGACCAAGTTCACTGATGCCAAAATGCTATAGCCCCAATCATGCCACACATATCTATTTTATCGTCGTGTTAGGCCTGTAGTAACGATTCTCACAAGCCCAAGAAGGCAGAGAACGGATACGTACGCTAACAATTACCGTGTATAGCATCATTCAGTGACTCGTCGAATAAATGTGATATCGGTTGCATTTGGTGATATCTTGCAAACATATATTTCATTGAATCAGTAGCCATGTGCTGGGGGAGCGAGACTCAGATGTCTAACTGACGAGCCCGACCTTTTGCATTCGATCCATGAAAACATAACTAAAAACTGTTGTAATATAAACTATTCTTTGCGTGATGTTGACAATAAAACTATCTGTTGTGATATGCACTCTTTTATTTCAAATGTGACCTTTTCCTTTCCAATCTGTGACGATTTCAGATCCGAATTGTATTACTATCAAACACAACGTAGGGGAATAACAGACGATCACACCCAGGCCAAACACTCATTTTACACACATTCAAATCTTGCGCGTTTATATTTTACCGTTAGGCAACCAACTTAACATTCATGTAGGTACACTAGCAAACACAAATTATACACAACTGCCGCGTTACATAAAAGTAAATTTTGGTGCCGTGACCAGGATCTGAAGTTTTTCAAAAGTCACAGAATGGATTAGGGAGAGGTTTTCTAGCCGTGTTGATTTATTTAATTAATGTGTTCTTTACAGACATCATTTGGTCCTACCACGGACAAAATCAAAATTAATTTATAAATTTATTTTCAGCACTTGGGGAGGGGTGTAGTTAGTTTTATTAATCATTTCTATAATTATTAGCTATGATGGACCCAGCTGAGTCCGCCACCACGACAGAGCGACCCACAGTATCCGACCCCACGAGTATTCCAACGGACAACCAGGAGGACGATGTGATCTACGTAGGTGTTGATATGGCCGACTCTCTGAAGACGTGGAGAGAGGAGCAGATCCAAGTCCAGACCCGTTATGAGACCACCATGAAGGATATCCTGGGGGAGTTGACCAATACATTAAAGGAGATGACTGGACGTATCGCCGAAGCACTAGCATCAGCCCCATCATCCAGTGAAGTAAACGGCATGACGTCGATTAGTTCTGTCACTCCGATGGACAATAACAGCCCGAACGACGTCGTACCGTCCATAAGTCGTGCTGCGGCTGTCCGACAACCGACTCAACACTCAGAGCCATCACTCCAAGCGCCCACACCCACCACGTCAAGTATGTTGGGTTTCGTACCACCCGAGTCCATGCCATTGCCACCATGGACCTGGACAACATCTTCGGAGCGATTACTTCCCGTTCTTCCGAAGTTTGGTGGGGATTCGCGTGCGTTGCATCCCGTGCGATTTCTGGAAGCTTTAGACCGCTATTTCCGTCGTATGAAGGTACCGGCGGAACATCAGTTGGAAATCACCCGAGACTGTCTTGTGGGGGAGGTAACTCATTGGGCGGAGATATACGCGGGGTATTGGACCGGTTATGAAGATTTCAAAGTGGATTTCCTTCATACTTATTGGTCCGAGACCATGCAGAACCGGCTTCGTCACAACATCAGCACCGCTCGATGGGATTGCAAGAAGCACCCACGTATGATGGACCACCTCGCTTATTTCGTGAGCCAGGCGAAGATGTTGAACACCGCCATTCCAGAGAATATCTTTGTCGCGGAGATGATACGTCACTTTCCGGTTCATTTGCAGTCATTGTGGTATGCCATTGACCGTCACCGGATTACCGAACTAGCTGAATTCCTACGTAAACAAGAGACGACGACCCGTATCCACCTTGACCGGAAACCCTACGGCCCCCACACTCTCCGTACGAACGCTCACCTCGCCATCGAACCGCGACCCGAAATCTCAGGAATCAAACATAGAAAACCACCAGTGCTCTCTCCGAACTCCGTCGTCACTTTGTCCAAGGGTTCTGAAGGACAGAATTATCGCGCCGTACCTCCACCACCGAATAAACCGCAAGCGTTGATGGGAAACTGGCAACCGAGGAATTGAACGGCCGACAATTCTTAAGCATCGGTTCTCCGGCCATTCTTCAATTTCTGCACATCTCTCCTACAGCTGTCAGACTGTTATCTTCCATGGGGTGGCGATTAGGGTTGGGATTAGGTAAAACACACCAGGGCATATTAGAACCAATTCACGCGAGTTTCAGACACCAGCATACCGAACAACCATTAAATATTTCCCGTGATGACGACGACGCGTTACCCAGCTTGATTTGCGCCTCCATGTATCAAGACCTCCAGGATGTAGAGAATGGTGAACCGCAGGCTCCGACCACCACGTTGCCCGAAGTCACTTTACAGTTACCAACGGGAAATATTCAGGCTCTCATCGACACTGGCAGCGAAGTTACGTGTGTGTCTGAAAATCTTTGGTTGATGTTGCAGTCGCAAGGGTGCGTTCAACTTGTCTTACCGGTTACTTCAATCCAACTACGTGGAGCTATGGGGCAACGTAGCCAGCGCGTCACTAAGCAAGTCTATTTAGCAGCTCAATTAGGTTCGCAATCTACGTATTTTTGTTGTCTAGTAGTCCAACGTTTAATCAGACTGGTCATCATCGGAGCCGATTGGCTACACGAACATCAAGCTACCATTGATATCATCACGCAGACTTTAACATTTACTAATGGCAGAGTAACTTGTCAGACAGTTTCTTTTCAGCCGTATCCACAACAAGCGTGGACGCGGATATGGCATGTCAGCATATTTCAACCGAAACCACCGCCGTAGCGGCTGAATTAACTGCACCGTCTTCCATGTTGGAATCAGTTCAGGACCTGGTGGAGAAAACCAACGAAGTCAATCTACCAAGTGGGGCGAAAGATAGGCTTTTCGGCATTCTGAAGAAGTTTCACGGTGTTTTTTCGAGACGTCCGGGATTAACTTCTACCTATCAACACGAAATACTATTATACGATTCCACACCATTCGTCCGCAGATCATACCCAATTCCGTTTGCACTACGAGAATCTGTGGAAGGACAAATACGGGAAATGGTCGAGCTCGGAATTATAAAAAGAGAAGCGTCCGCATATTCCAGCCCAATGACCGTCACTGGAAAGAAAGATGGGTCCGCGCGCATTTGTTTAGACGCACGAACATTAAATGATCGAATGATAGCCGATTGTGAGACACCACCTAGTGCAGAGGACATCCTGCAACGATTCCATAACGCCCGGTTTCTAACTTCAATCGATCTACGTTCCTCTTATTGGCAGATACCACTCCATCCGAACAGCCGCCAATACACCGCCTTTTTGCACAACGGTCGTAGTTACACATACCAAGTATTACCATTTGGACTCAAAACCGCCGTAGCTAGCTTTTCACGGTGCATGGACCTTATCTTGGGGCCCGAGGTACGCGAGTACACCGTCAACTACATCGACGACTTGTTGATTGCATCACCCGATTTGTAGACCCACTTTTCCCATATTGAGCGAGTTTTGGAAAGGTTACGTCTCGCTGGCTTCACCGTTAACCTGGGTAAAACCCACTTCATCCAAAAAGAAGTAAAGTTCCTAGGACACATCTTGTCTTCGGAAGGAATCCGCCCCGATAACGACAAGGTAATAGCCATACAAAACTTTCCGACCCCAAGCAAAGTAAAGAATTTACGGGGATTCTTGGGCCTTTGTAACTTTTACCGCCGCTTCCACCAAACATATAGTGCGTGTACACGTCCGTTGCTCCACCTACTAAAGAAGGATGTGAAATGGCAGTGGGGTGAGAATGAGGAACGTAGTAAAACAACTCTTTCTGGAGCAGGTATTGTTACGTCATCCTCGACCGGATAAACCTTTTATTTTACAGACTGACAGTTCGGGATATGGAATCGGTGGCGTTTTGGCACAAGACGATGATGGAGAGTTGCGTCCGATCGGATTCGTGAGCCGTTCTTTGCGTGGACCGGAGCTCAATTACACCACTACGGAGAAGGAGTTATTAGGAGTAATATTCTGCTTACAGAAATTTCGGACACACATTCAGGGTGCTTCATTACTCATCCGAACCGACCACCAGGCCCTGACGTTTCTAAAACAATGCCGTTTGTTGAGTGAACGACTCACACGATGGGTGTTATTCATCCAACAATTTAACTTCGAGATCGAACACGTACCGGGACGATTAAATACTGTGGCGGATACGTTGTCCAGGTATCCATCCGATGTTATTAGTACAGCCGAATACGGAACTCGCAGTCCGATTATCGCAGCCTTTACCGTGGAGGGTACCCAAGAATTGCGGCGAGAACTCGGACATATCATCGAAAAACAACGCTAAGATGTGAAACTGGGCAGCATCATCAAACCAGCTCAGGTCGGATGAGATACCTCCTCAAACACAACGTATTCTAAAACAATATGTTTACAAAAATAATACTTTATTCCACCAGGATACGTTTCACCAACGGACGACTATCGCGGTGCCGGCTTGTTTAGTTGAAGAACTAGTACAACATTGCCACCAAGAACTTGGTCATTTCGGAACCGCCAAGATTTACGCCGTGATGAAGGGTTTATTTCACTTTCCGCGCATGGATCGCCTTAGCCGACGTATTTTGGGGAGGTGCGACCTCTGTCAGCGAACCAAATGGCCGAACTAACATACGGATGGACCTATGCACCCCATGCTGGCCAACAGGATGGGAGAGCTCGTCGCCGTCGACCTCTACAGACCACTACCAGCTGGACGTGCGGGGGTACAGTATGTCTTCGTGGCTATAGACATATTTTCAAAATTCGTTAAACTATACGCCGTAAAAAGAGCCACTGCGTCAGCGTGTGTGAACCGGATACTCAATGATTACCACCAGCTTATCCCAATTAAGACCATACTTAGTGATCATGGAACGCAATTTACGGCACGAATTTGGAAGAAACGCCTGCAAGACGCCGGCATCCGGGTAATTTATTCGTCTATCAGACACCCAGCGTCCAACCCGTCGGAGCGAGTCATGCGAGAATTGGGTCGTATGTTCCGTACCTATTGCCACGAACGACATACCACCTGGAGCGAGCGGCTGAAAGAAATCGAGGATTGTTTTAACACCGTGCCCTACACTAGCACGGGTTTCCCGCCACAGGAATTAATTACCGGACGTGTGCCCACGAGACTGCTAGACAACATCATATACCAATATTTACCTAGACCAGCCGAAACCGCCCTTGTGGACAAGCAGATCACAGCCCAGAATACCTTGCGACAGCGTGCTGAACAGCGAGCACGAGGCCAGAAACGAAGACATGGCGATGGGACTGTGTATCAGATGGGTGATTATGTTCTCCTTAAAACCAACCCCGTCGCAAATCCTACCAATAAACGTACGCCAAAATTTGAGTTATTGTTTGAAGGGCCTTATCTCGTGAATAATATTCCACATTTGAATGCATACCAACTTGTTGATCCTAAATCACAAGCCGTCAAAGGCGTGTACAATGCTGCCAACTTGAGACAGTATTTGCACTGATCAGTCAAAACATATAAAATTAAAATTAAAAAAAAAACATCCCTTAAAGTTGTACCAACCCTTAAGTAATTAAATTTGAACTCATTTGGCGCCATCAGACCTTTTCGAAATTGGACCGCAGCAATCAGTGACGACATAGTTTTTTTTCTTTTGCATATATAAACAAAAATTTTCAAGTGGGTTTAGGGTAGGAGAGGTGTTGCATATTTTTCTGGACGTTAGTTCCGAGCAACAAAGCCATCAGGATGAACACAAAAATTCAAGATTCCACCGTAAGACCCCAGAAGCCGAGAGCGCCGGTGCCGCTGTTCCCGTGGACGAAACCACGACCGATCGAGGTTTCATGGCGCGCGTCTGCACCACGTCCACCAACGCCCGGTAGAAGTATAGATTGGGCGAAGCTTGACCAAGCTCGAGAAGTGGCAAAGAAAATGAAACCAGCAAACCATCGGAGCCGCCTCCCAGACCAGGAAAATAGGCCACCCACCGACCCACGGAGACCACGGACTGTGGAAGGGAGGTGCCCTACCTGTGGGCATCCGCGGCCGTCGTCGAAGCGAGAACCACGCCAGGAGACGAGACGTCGAAGGACACCGAGGCAACGGAGAGAACGTCGCCGTGAGACCCATGGACGAGGGGAGCGTCGTACCGAGGGTGACCGCAAAAACAAAGTGAGTGATCGGCGAGTGCGACGGTGAGACAATCTTAAAACATTTGTTTTTTTTACTTTTTGACATTTATTTTTGTTATTCGTTAATTTTTTTTACTTTAACAGTTATTTTTTTTATTATTAGTTTAGTTTTTTACTCTAAGATTTATTTTAATTATTAGTTTATGTTTCGTTTTTCCTTTTGCTATTTGATATGGGGTTATCTTTAATTATAAATAATAACTGTTAAATATTTTTTGATACATTCTTCCCGTTTTTAATTCAATTACAAGTGCCTACAACAATGATATTAGGAAAATATGTTAGCGATGCTGCGTATTTTGTTTTCGGTCTTACCAATAGGTAACACACAATAACAAAAGGGGGAGTTTGTAACGCCTCGCTAAAATTTGAATTTTTAATTTCTTCCCGCTAATAACAATTGGTACAGTATTACAATGTAATAATTATATTTAAATATTTAATACCTTAGTAAAAGTATATTATACTCGCTGAGTATAAGTTTACATTTTTGTTCTGTTTAGTCTGGCAATAATTATTTCACACCCTCAAGTGTTAGTTAGGCCAGACGCTATAAAAATCCAAGGACACGCGCCGCGGTTCACAGCCAGCCGAGGCCACCGTTTGTTTAGAGAAGAAATAGCTGGATGATAGAGATTTCACACGACTTCGGAGTGGGATAATTTAACCTCCGCCGATTCGTGAGGACGATACAACGCTACCACCGTGGCGAGACCTCGTGATCACACCAGCTCGTCTTCGCATTGGTCACTGGGAGAAAACAGCCCTAACAATAATCTTTCGTTTTTGTCTTTCTTGTGTATGTTCACTAGCTAACCTTCACCCCACCACCGTGTTGGACCCTAAGGAGGGATGCCATGAAGAAGGCATAAGAACCCTGGCAACAGTCATCAACAGAAGAATGAGTCGATATTGAGTCAGAGAAGGAAGACCACCCGGAGCCCAGACCAGCCAAGCCAAAGCCGACCCGCCACCAGCCCAGAGCCGAGACCAGTCCGCCCGCCAGAGTCAGTCACCAAGCCCGAGCCTAGCCCGCCGACCCGGCAACCGACAGCCCGCTGCCCGGCGAACGACCGCACGAGTCCCGAGCCACCCGCCTAGCTGATGCCCGGTAACATACGTCGCACGGCCCGCATCAACACGGCATTGCCCACATATATTTATCAAACGTCACATACACAATTTTGAGTAACTATAGCCCGCCCGTAACGTAAAGTAATATCCAATACTACCCGATTATGATTATTATTTGTTAAACGTTATTCAGTACAGAAATGACAATCTCTTTATGATTTCTTGATTTTAATAAGGACGTTATGTTTGCATACGTTTCTTGAGCTCAACGTACATCCCTACTGATTATTCTTATTAAATAACTACCACCAATAGTTGACCGATGTCTAGCTGCCCAACGACCAAGTTCACTGATGCCAAAATGCTATAGCCCCAATCATGCCACACATATCTATTTTATCGTCGTGTTAGGCCTGTAGTAACGATTCTCACAAGCCCAAGAAGGCAGAGAACGGATACGTACGCTAACAATTACCGTGTATAGCATCATTCAGTGACTCGTCGAATAAATGTGATATCGGTTGCATTTGGTGATATCTTGCAAACATATATTTCATTGAATCAGTAGCCATGTGCTGGGGGAGCGAGACTCAGATGTCTAACTGACGAGCCCGACCTTTTGCATTCGATCCATGAAAACATAACTAAAAACTGTTGTAATATAAACTATTCTTTGCGTGATGTTGACAATAAAACTATCTGTTGTGATATGCACTCTTTTATTTCAAATGTGACCTTTTCCTTTCCAATCTGTGACGATTTCAGATCCGAATTGTATTACTACCAAACACAACGTAGGGGAATAACAGACGATCACACCCAGGCCAAACACTCATTTTACACACATTCAAATCTTGCGCGTTTATATTTTACCGTTAGGCAACCAACTTAACATTCATGTAGGTACACTAGCAAACACAAATTATACACAACTGCCGCGTTCCAATATATATATATATATATATATATATATATATATATATATATATATATATATATATATATATATATATATATATATATATAATATATATATATATATATATATATATATATATATATATAAATATATATAAATACCTGTATTTACTATCATGCGCTATCACCTTATTTAAATATATATATATATATATATATATATATATATATATATATATATATATATATATATATATATATATATATATACATAACTACAATATTAGTGCAGGTAGTGAACAACACATTTCATTTTTATTTAATTGATAAATCCTAGGTTTTATACGCTTTTTCCCTTATGGGGTACGACTTGAGCAACCGTACCCTATATATAATTATATATATATATATATATATATATATATATATATATATATATATATATATATATATATATATAATTATATATATATATATATATATAATTATATATATATATATATATATATATATATATATATATATATATATATATATAATATATATAATAAAAATATTTATAAATTGTTTCCCGTATTATCCGGTTCGAAGGACCATGTTCTTTGCTGTGATCTTTGGCACAATCTGATACATGATATTTCATATGTCAGGGTTTGTGCGGAACTACTTATTTTATTAAATCGTTCAATGTTATTGGAATATGTTTGACGAATAAAAATGTTTAACGCGAACATACATATACAACTTCTTTAATATTAAATTGTGAATATCAGTTACAATAAAAATACAAACTATTTTATCATGAATTCTTACTCTACTACATTCTCAACTCAACTATCATCTCCAAAAAACTTACTCTAACAAAAAGTTTTGTTCTTATATATAGGTATATCTTAACTTAAAGGTGGAGCAAACTTTACACATATTCTATTGGTTGATTTGCTGCATAAGGCGTTGACAGGGTGCACTGAGTTCGTGGGGTGGGAATCTTGCCAAATCGACATGTGGCTCGCATATTTTGGGGCCTTTCCTTACTCACAATTTATTGTTTAATTGCGGGTCTCTTGTTGCACTTAAACACTTTAGGGAACAACACATTTTTCCTTTAATTTTCCGAGAAACACATTTTTGGGTACTGATGGTTGCTTTACGTTGACTGATGGTCAGAAGATGTCGTGAATGCAATAAAGTAACAAAGGCCTGCAGTGGTACTTGTCTAAACTTATACATCCCGCCGGCCTTGAACGGACCCGTTCAATACAGGTATATTAAAAAATGTTTACACACATCATGAAGTCCAAAACAGTAGGAACACTATAGAATATGGTAAGTCAATATTAGTTTATTGGCAAGGGCGCAATTCGAGTGATGCACCGTTTATATATTTCCGATCGTGACTTTATAGTCACTACTCGTACCTTGCCGTCCTCACCAGGAAACGCTTCGATGACACGCCCAAGAGGCCAGTGTAGTGGTGGTGTATTATCTTCCTTCAGTAATACCATGGCACCAATCTTGATTTCGTCTGGTGATTGCAACTGCCATTTCGACCTTGTATTAAGTTGATTTAAATACTCCTTATACCATCGCTTCCAAAAATGTTGTTTGACATATTGAATGTGTTGCCAGTTAGATAGACGATTAATTGATTCATCCATTAAATTTGATTCAGGTATACTTGTGAATGTATCTCCTATAAGGAAGTGAGCAGGAGTAAGGGCACGTAAGTCGTTTGGATCTTCAGACAAAGGTGTAATAGGACGTGAGTTTAAAATTGCTTTAATTTCAGTCGTGTATGTTTCTAACTCTTCGTAGGTAAATAGTTTATCGCCTATTATTCTATAATAATGATGTTTGAAAGATTTTACCGCTGCCTCCCACAGTCCGCCAAAATGCGGCGACCTTGCTGGTATAAAATGCCAATTTATGCCTTGATTGGTTAGAAAATTAATAACGGTATCATTATGATTCTTTGATTGAATGAGTTTTGTTAAATTATCTAGCTCGTTTTTTGCTCCGACAAAATTAGTAGCATTATCTGAGTAAATATTTAAAGAACGTCCGCGTCGAGCAAAGAATCTTCGCAAACATCCTATGAATGACTCTGTAGTCAAGTCTGTTACTAATTCAATGTGAACGGCTTTTGTTGCAAAACATACAAAGATACATGAATAGATTTTTATTTTTCCACGATTTCTATATTTCTTTTCTTTTACATAAAACGGACCGCAATAATCGATTCCAGTATTCAAAAATGGACGTGTTTGAGTCACCCTGTTGCGAGGAAGATCTCCCATGAAATATGAACAATTTGTCGGTTTTACTCGAAAACAAGTTACGCATTTTTTAATAATATTTTTAACTGCATTTTTACCGTTAAGAGGCCAGTATTTCGATCTCACTGCTCTCAAAGTAGCTTGAGTCGCACTATGTAAATTCAATACGTGCTGCTCTCGTAGTATTAAGCCAGTAATGTGATGCTGTTTCGGTAGGACGATAGGGTGTTTTCCAGAATATGATAACATTGAATTTTTTAAACGCCCACCTACTCGGATAAGTCCGTTGTTGTCTATAAATGGATTCAGCGCGCGAAGGGTGCTAGTTGAACTAATGCAGTTATTTTTGTCTAATTGCCTGATATCGGTTTGAAAGCAATCCTTTTGAGTTAACTTTATAATTTTGATTAACGCGTTATTAAGTTCGCATGTCGTTAAATGACCTATTACTTTAGCTTTCTTTTTATTAAGATTATTCTTATACCGTAACACATAGGCTATAACTCGTTTTAATCTACCCATCGTCGAATATTTGTTTAACCAAGAATTAGTTTTAATCGCGGTTGTCAACGTGTGAGTGGGTTTCAGTTCGCATAACGGTACTAAGTGCATAGTGTTCTTTGGCCATTCGGATGTGTTATTCATTAGCCATCGTGGCCCTTCTCGCCACTGGTAATTTTCTACAAATTCAGCAGGTATTTGACCGCGTGACAACACATCGGCCATGTTTAGTTCTGAGGGCACGTGCCTCCAGTGCATTGTACCTGTAATATCTCTAATCTCCGATACCCTATTTGCAACAAAGGTCTTCAATAAGTATGGCTGAGTCTTAATCCATTGTAGTGTTATCGATGAGTCCGACCATAAAAATATTTCATCAATTCTTTTACAGATCCCATTTAAAACCGTTTTTATTAATCTAGAAAGTACTAACGCCGCACATAATTCTAATTTTGGTAATGTAATTGTTTTCAAAGGAGCTACTCGATTTTTTTAACATAATAAATTTATAACTGTTTCTATCCATAGATCTTATATACACGCAAGCACCGTATGCCTTTTCGCTCGCGTCACAAAACCCGTGAATCTCAGTACGAATTGCATCCTTTATCATTGTCTTTCTACAAAATTTAATTTCATTGAGGATCGAAAGCTGCTTTTTTTATATTAATCCATGCCGTGTGAATATTATGCGGTAATGACTCATCCCAACCAGCATTACATTGCCATAACCTTTGCATCAAAAGTTTTGCACAAACTATTACCGGACCTAATAAACCAATCGGATCGTATAATTGCGCAATATTTGACAACACGCTTCGTTTTGTGATTTTTGAATCAAGTTCTTCCGTGATTTTATATGTAATTTTGTCATCTAAAATCTCCCACTGAATTTCCAACGCTTTCATCTCTGAATTATTATTAGTTAATAAGTTTACATTAGACAATTCTTTGGACATTGAATCAATTACCTCTACGTTATTAGAAACCCATTTTCTAAGTGTAAACCCGCCTGCCTTTGTGATTCCTATTAATTCATCGTGTAATTTTTTAGCATTTTTAACAGTATCCGCTCCTGTCATCACGTCGTCAACATAACAATCACGTTTCAATACTATACTCGCATTCGGATATCGACCCTTTTCGTCGTCTGCTAATTGATTTAAGACTCGAGTTGCTGAGTGAGGTGCTGATGCGCTACCGAACCAAACAACCGGGATCACGAATGTTTTTAATTGCTCATTTTCTGTTTCACGCCACAGAATAAGTTGATACCGTGCATCTGTTTCACCTAAACGAATTTGTTTATACATTTTTTCAATGTCGGCTATCATAACCATTTGATGTGTTCGAAATCTAAGTATTATGTCAAAACTAGGGCTTTGTACAACTGCGCCTACCTGTAGACAATCATTTAAGGAAATACCTGTGCCAGTTTTTGTGGACGCGTTGTAAACTATTCTAACCTTGGTAGTCGAACTTGACTCCTTTACTACGGGGTGATGTGGCAAAAAACAATTTCCCTGTTGTATTTCATTTGAATTTATTTTTACCATATGTCCTAATGTGATGTCTTCGCGCATATTTTCAATGTATTGTGATTTTAAAGAGAAATTTTTAGCGAGTCGTCGTTCTAAAGAATAAAATTGTCTTTCTGCTTGCACGTATGATTTTCCTAAGTTTTTTTATTTTTTCAGTAAACGGTAATCGAACGACATACCGTCCAGTGACTGAATCGCGTTTTGTATTTTGTATAACATGCTCTATGACCTGGTATTTCAATTTGCCCTACACACAAGAGGTCGTAAAATATTTCCACTCCTAACAATGCGTCAATTTCCCTAGGCTCATAAAATTGCGGGTCGGCAAGAGGGATATTCCGAGGTATAGTTATGATACGTTTATCTATAAATTGATTTGGTAAATAATTGCATATTTGTGGTAAAACAAGAAACTCGACATTTTCATGATAATCGTTATATTTTGAGTGTATTTCCGCGTTAATCGAGTGTTTTATGCGCGTTTATAATTGATTCAAACCTTCAACCGGTAAATTTACATATTTGAATGGCAGTTTTAAACATTCCGCTAGCTTTTTTGTAATGAAGTGGGATTGCGATCCACTGTCTAACAATACGCGTGTTTGGAGCATGCTCCCGTTTTCACCCTTTATATTTATTAATGCGGTCGACAGTAGTACTTGAGTAGAGACTATCGCGCTATGAACTTTAATGCCTTCTGTAACAACGTTTGAGTCGTTACCCCTTTCGTCTTGCTTACTATCGTGATTTCTTTCAACATGAAGTAGCGTATTATGATTTTTACCGCATTTTTTACAACCTGACCATTTACATTCATTATTTCTGTGCCCGACGTTGAAATAATTAAAACACAAATTCGCGGATTTTATTTTATTAGCCCGATCTTTAACTTCCATTTTTTTTAAATACTTCGCAACCGATAAATTTATGAACTCCCTTACAGATAATGCATGTTGCTGCCTTTTGTGTTGCGGGAAATGCTTGTCTCTTAAATTGATTTCGCGACTTGGTTTGTATATTTGAATGGGTCGTATGATTGGTGTTTATCGCCGCTACCTGCAATATTTGACACCGCTGTTCTAAGAATTTCATGAAATCTTCCATTTTGGGCATTTCAGTTCCTGTTAAAGATTTTTCCCATTCTTTATGCGAATATCTATCCACTTTCGAAGTAAACGTATAAATTAAAAACGTATCCCAATTATCAACGGGTTCCTTTAATGATTTTAATGCACGTATGTGAATTCGTATAGTGTCTAATAGTTTTCTCAACTCATCTGCAGATTCTTTCGAAATACTGGGTAATTCCATTAATAATTTTACGTGATTTTGAATAATAATTCGTTTATTGTTAAAACGATCGTTCACTAAATTCCACGCGACGTCGTAATTTTCCGCGGTTGATTCTAACGCGTTGATGACCGACATAACCTCGTCTTTTAAACATGATCTCAAATAATGTAACTTTTGAATACTAGATAGATCTTCATTGTCATGGACCATTGATTTAAATGAATTATAAAAATCTAACCATCTTTCATATTTTCCATCAAAAGTTATTAGTTCGATTTTAGGTAAACGGATATTGTTTAAGTTTGGTGCTGAAACACTAGAACTAATAGAGTTTCTAGATTCAAGCATATCTCGCGCACGACTAATTGTTGCGTAATACAGGCTTTCGAATTCATCAAATTCATTTAATGGTTCATTTGCTATTTCGTCTATACTTGTTTGCACTATTTCAAAGTCATTTAAAACAGTTTCGAATTTTTCAAGGCGTACTTTAATTTCCGTTAATTTATTTGTATTTTGTATATCGTTTATAAAATGAATAAACTTAGTGAACTTTGTTTTAAGAACGGTTCTTCGTTTTTTCAACTGATGCAACTCATCAGGGTTCGTCATCGTTATTAACAAGTTATAATTTTAAGATAAACTCGACCGCTTATATTAAATACACGACTGAATGACTATAGGGATGGTTACGGATATGGATATCAAAGAGATATTGTTTCACACTTATCTGAATATAACGAAATAACGAGTGTGGTCCAAACGGATGTGATGTGA
>CALYJB010000127.1:0-31576 GCA_944738965.1 Nebria brevicollis
AAAATAACAAAATAACAAAATAACAAAATAACAAAATAACAAAATAACAAAATAACAAAATAACAAAATAACAAAATAACAAAATAACAAAATAACAAAATAACAAAATAACAAAATAACAAAATAACAAAATAACAAAATAACAAAATAACAAAATAACAAAATAACAAAATAACAAAATAACAAAATAACAAAATAACAAAATAACAAAATAACAAAATAACAAAATAACAAAATAACAAAATAACAAAATAACAAAATAACAAAATAACAAAATAACAAAATAACAAAATAACAAAATAACAAAATAACAAAATAACAAAATAACAAAATAACAAAATAACAAAATAACAAAATAACAAAATAACAAAATAACAAAATAACAAAATAACAAAATAACAAAATAACAAAATAACAAAATAACAAAATAACAAAATAACAAAATAACAAAATAACAAAATAACAAAATAACAAAATAACAAAATAACAAAATAACAAAATAACAAAATAACAAAATAACAAAATAACAAAATAACAAAATAACAAAATAACAAAATAACAAAATAACAAAATAACAAAATAACAAAATAACAAAATAACAAAATAACAAAATAACAAAATAACAAAATAACAAAATAACAAAATAACAAAATAACAAAATAACAAAATAACAAAATAACAAAATAACAAAATAACAAAATAACAAAATAACAAAATAACAAAATAACAAAATAACAAAATAACAAAATAACAAAATAACAAAATAACAAAATAACAAAATAACAAAATAACAAAATAACAAAATAACAAAATAACAAAATAACAAAATAACAAAATAACAAAATAACAAAATAACAAAATAACAAAATAACAAAATAACAAAATAACAAAATAACAAAATAACAAAATAACAAAATAACAAAATAACAAAATAACAAAATAACAAAATAACAAAATAACAAAATAACAAAATAACAAAATAACAAAATAACAAAATAACAAAATAACAAAATAACAAAATAACAAAATAACAAAATAACAAAATAACAAAATAACAAAATAACAAAATAACAAAATAACAAAATAACAAAATAACAAAATAACAAAATAACAAAATAACAAAATAACAAAATAACAAAATAACAAAATAACAAAATAACAAAATAACAAAATAACAAAATAACAAAATAACAAAATAACAAAATAACAAAATAACAAAATAACAAAATAACAAAATAACAAAATAACAAAATAACAAAATAACAAAATAACAAAATAACAAAATAACAAAATAACAAAATAACAAAATAACAAAATAACAAAATAACAAAATAACAAAATAACAAAATAACAAAATAACAAAATAACAAAATAACAAAATAACAAAATAACAAAATAACAAAATAACAAAATAACAAAATAACAAAATAACAAAATAACAAAATAACAAAATAACAAAATAACAAAATAACAAAATAACAAAATAACAAAATAACAAAATAACAAAATAACAAAATAACAAAATAACAAAATAACAAAATAACAAAATAACAAAATAACAAAATAACAAAATAACAAAATAACAAAATAACAAAATAACAAAATAACAAAATAACAAAATAACAAAATAACAAAATAACAAAATAACAAAATAACAAAATAACAAAATAACAAAATAACAAAATAACAAAATAACAAAATAACAAAATAACAAAATAACAAAATAACAAAATAACAAAATAACAAAATAACAAAATAACAAAATAACAAAATAACAAAATAACAAAATAACAAAATAACAAAATAACAAAATAACAAAATAACAAAATAACAAAATAACAAAATAACAAAATAACAAAATAACAAAATAACAAAATAACAAAATAACAAAATAACAAAATAACAAAATAACAAAATAACAAAATAACAAAATAACAAAATAACAAAATAACAAAATAACAAAATAACAAAATAACAAAATAACAAAATAACAAAATAACAAAATAACAAAATAACAAAATAACAAAATAACAAAATAACAAAATAACAAAATAACAAAATAACAAAATAACAAAATAACAAAATAACAAAATAACAAAATAACAAAATAACAAAATAACAAAATAACAAAATAACAAAATAACAAAATAACAAAATAACAAAATAACAAAATAACAAAATAACAAAATAACAAAATAACAAAATAACAAAATAACAAAATAACAAAATAACAAAATAACAAAATAACAAAATAACAAAATAACAAAATAACAAAATAACAAAATAACAAAATAACAAAATAACAAAATAACAAAATAACAAAATAACAAAATAACAAAATAACAAAATAACAAAATAACAAAATAACAAAATAACAAAATAACAAAATAACAAAATAACAAAATAACAAAATAACAAAATAACAAAATAACAAAATAACAAAATAACAAAATAACAAAATAACAAAATAACAAAATAACAAAATAACAAAATAACAAAATAACAAAATAACAAAATAACAAAATAACAAAATAACAAAATAACAAAATAACAAAATAACAAAATAACAAAATAACAAAATAACAAAATAACAAAATAACAAAATAACAAAATAACAAAATAACAAAATAACAAAATAACAAAATAACAAAATAACAAAATAACAAAATAACAAAATAACAAAATAACAAAATAACAAAATAACAAAATAACAAAATAACAAAATAACAAAATAACAAAATAACAAAATAACAAAATAACAAAATAACAAAATAACAAAATAACAAAATAACAAAATAACAAAATAACAAAATAACAAAATAACAAAATAACAAAATAACAAAATAACAAAATAACAAAATAACAAAATAACAAAATAACAAAATAACAAAATAACAAAATAACAAAATAACAAAATAACAAAATAACAAAATAACAAAATAACAAAATAACAAAATAACAAAATAACAAAATAACAAAATAACAAAATAACAAAATAACAAAATAACAAAATAACAAAATAACAAAATAACAAAATAACAAAATAACAAAATAACAAAATAACAAAATAACAAAATAACAAAATAACAAAATAACAAAATAACAAAATAACAAAATAACAAAATAACAAAATAACAAAATAACAAAATAACAAAATAACAAAATAACAAAATAACAAAATAACAAAATAACAAAATAACAAAATAACAAAATAACAAAATAACAAAATAACAAAATAACAAAATAACAAAATAACAAAATAACAAAATAACAAAATAACAAAATAACAAAATAACAAAATAACAAAATAACAAAATAACAAAATAACAAAATAACAAAATAACAAAATAACAAAATAACAAAATAACAAAATAACAAAATAACAAAATAACAAAATAACAAAATAACAAAATAACAAAATAACAAAATAACAAAATAACAAAATAACAAAATAACAAAATAACAAAATAACAAAATAACAAAATAACAAAATAACAAAATAACAAAATAACAAAATAACAAAATAACAAAATAACAAAATAACAAAATAACAAAATAACAAAATAACAAAATAACAAAATAACAAAATAACAAAATAACAAAATAACAAAATAACAAAATAACAAAATAACAAAATAACAAAATAACAAAATAACAAAATAACAAAATAACAAAATAACAAAATAACAAAATAACAAAATAACAAAATAACAAAATAACAAAATAACAAAATAACAAAATAACAAAATAACAAAATAACAAAATAACAAAATAACAAAATAACAAAATAACAAAATAACAAAATAACAAAATAACAAAATAACAAAATAACAAAATAACAAAATAACAAAATAACAAAATAACAAAATAACAAAATAACAAAATAACAAAATAACAAAATAACAAAATAACAAAATAACAAAATAACAAAATAACAAAATAACAAAATAACAAAATAACAAAATAACAAAATAACAAAATAACAAAATAACAAAATAACAAAATAACAAAATAACAAAATAACAAAATAACAAAATAACAAAATAACAAAATAACAAAATAACAAAATAACAAAATAACAAAATAACAAAATAACAAAATAACAAAATAACAAAATAACAAAATAACAAAATAACAAAATAACAAAATAACAAAATAACAAAATAACAAAATAACAAAATAACAAAATAACAAAATAACAAAATAACAAAATAACAAAATAACAAAATAACAAAATAACAAAATAACAAAATAACAAAATAACAAAATAACAAAATAACAAAATAACAAAATAACAAAATAACAAAATAACAAAATAACAAAATAACAAAATAACAAAATAACAAAATAACAAAATAACAAAATAACAAAATAACAAAATAACAAAATAACAAAATAACAAAATAACAAAATAACAAAATAACAAAATAACAAAATAACAAAATAACAAAATAACAAAATAACAAAATAACAAAATAACAAAATAACAAAATAACAAAATAACAAAATAACAAAATAACAAAATAACAAAATAACAAAATAACAAAATAACAAAATAACAAAATAACAAAATAACAAAATAACAAAATAACAAAATAACAAAATAACAAAATAACAAAATAACAAAATAACAAAATAACAAAATAACAAAATAACAAAATAACAAAATAACAAAATAACAAAATAACAAAATAACAAAATAACAAAATAACAAAATAACAAAATAACAAAATAACAAAATAACAAAATAACAAAATAACAAAATAACAAAATAACAAAATAACAAAATAACAAAATAACAAAATAACAAAATAACAAAATAACAAAATAACAAAATAACAAAATAACAAAATAACAAAATAACAAAATAACAAAATAACAAAATAACAAAATAACAAAATAACAAAATAACAAAATAACAAAATAACAAAATAACAAAATAACAAAATAACAAAATAACAAAATAACAAAATAACAAAATAACAAAATAACAAAATAACAAAATAACAAAATAACAAAATAACAAAATAACAAAATAACAAAATAACAAAATAACAAAATAACAAAATAACAAAATAACAAAATAACAAAATAACAAAATAACAAAATAACAAAATAACAAAATAACAAAATAACAAAATAACAAAATAACAAAATAACAAAATAACAAAATAACAAAATAACAAAATAACAAAATAACAAAATAACAAAATAACAAAATAACAAAATAACAAAATAACAAAATAACAAAATAACAAAATAACAAAATAACAAAATAACAAAATAACAAAATAACAAAATAACAAAATAACAAAATAACAAAATAACAAAATAACAAAATAACAAAATAACAAAATAACAAAATAACAAAATAACAAAATAACAAAATAACAAAATAACAAAATAACAAAATAACAAAATAACAAAATAACAAAATAACAAAATAACAAAATAACAAAATAACAAAATAACAAAATAACAAAATAACAAAATAACAAAATAACAAAATAACAAAATAACAAAATAACAAAATAACAAAATAACAAAATAACAAAATAACAAAATAACAAAATAACAAAATAACAAAATAACAAAATAACAAAATAACAAAATAACAAAATAACAAAATAACAAAATAACAAAATAACAAAATAACAAAATAACAAAATAACAAAATAACAAAATAACAAAATAACAAAATAACAAAATAACAAAATAACAAAATAACAAAATAACAAAATAACAAAATAACAAAATAACAAAATAACAAAATAACAAAATAACAAAATAACAAAATAACAAAATAACAAAATAACAAAATAACAAAATAACAAAATAACAAAATAACAAAATAACAAAATAACAAAATAACAAAATAACAAAATAACAAAATAACAAAATAACAAAATAACAAAATAACAAAATAACAAAATAACAAAATAACAAAATAACAAAATAACAAAATAACAAAATAACAAAATAACAAAATAACAAAATAACAAAATAACAAAATAACAAAATAACAAAATAACAAAATAACAAAATAACAAAATAACAAAATAACAAAATAACAAAATAACAAAATAACAAAATAACAAAATAACAAAATAACAAAATAACAAAATAACAAAATAACAAAATAACAAAATAACAAAATAACAAAATAACAAAATAACAAAATAACAAAATAACAAAATAACAAAATAACAAAATAACAAAATAACAAAATAACAAAATAACAAAATAACAAAATAACAAAATAACAAAATAACAAAATAACAAAATAACAAAATAACAAAATAACAAAATAACAAAATAACAAAATAACAAAATAACAAAATAACAAAATAACAAAATAACAAAATAACAAAATAACAAAATAACAAAATAACAAAATAACAAAATAACAAAATAACAAAATAACAAAATAACAAAATAACAAAATAACAAAATAACAAAATAACAAAATAACAAAATAACAAAATAACAAAATAACAAAATAACAAAATAACAAAATAACAAAATAACAAAATAACAAAATAACAAAATAACAAAATAACAAAATAACAAAATAACAAAATAACAAAATAACAAAATAACAAAATAACAAAATAACAAAATAACAAAATAACAAAATAACAAAATAACAAAATAACAAAATAACAAAATAACAAAATAACAAAATAACAAAATAACAAAATAACAAAATAACAAAATAACAAAATAACAAAATAACAAAATAACAAAATAACAAAATAACAAAATAACAAAATAACAAAATAACAAAATAACAAAATAACAAAATAACAAAATAACAAAATAACAAAATAACAAAATAACAAAATAACAAAATAACAAAATAACAAAATAACAAAATAACAAAATAACAAAATAACAAAATAACAAAATAACAAAATAACAAAATAACAAAATAACAAAATAACAAAATAACAAAATAACAAAATAACAAAATAACAAAATAACAAAATAACAAAATAACAAAATAACAAAATAACAAAATAACAAAATAACAAAATAACAAAATAACAAAATAACAAAATAACAAAATAACAAAATAACAAAATAACAAAATAACAAAATAACAAAATAACAAAATAACAAAATAACAAAATAACAAAATAACAAAATAACAAAATAACAAAATAACAAAATAACAAAATAACAAAATAACAAAATAACAAAATAACAAAATAACAAAATAACAAAATAACAAAATAACAAAATAACAAAATAACAAAATAACAAAATAACAAAATAACAAAATAACAAAATAACAAAATAACAAAATAACAAAATAACAAAATAACAAAATAACAAAATAACAAAATAACAAAATAACAAAATAACAAAATAACAAAATAACAAAATAACAAAATAACAAAATAACAAAATAACAAAATAACAAAATAACAAAATAACAAAATAACAAAATAACAAAATAACAAAATAACAAAATAACAAAATAACAAAATAACAAAATAACAAAATAACAAAATAACAAAATAACAAAATAACAAAATAACAAAATAACAAAATAACAAAATAACAAAATAACAAAATAACAAAATAACAAAATAACAAAATAACAAAATAACAAAATAACAAAATAACAAAATAACAAAATAACAAAATAACAAAATAACAAAATAACAAAATAACAAAATAACAAAATAACAAAATAACAAAATAACAAAATAACAAAATAACAAAATAACAAAATAACAAAATAACAAAATAACAAAATAACAAAATAACAAAATAACAAAATAACAAAATAACAAAATAACAAAATAACAAAATAACAAAATAACAAAATAACAAAATAACAAAATAACAAAATAACAAAATAACAAAATAACAAAATAACAAAATAACAAAATAACAAAATAACAAAATAACAAAATAACAAAATAACAAAATAACAAAATAACAAAATAACAAAATAACAAAATAACAAAATAACAAAATAACAAAATAACAAAATAACAAAATAACAAAATAACAAAATAACAAAATAACAAAATAACAAAATAACAAAATAACAAAATAACAAAATAACAAAATAACAAAATAACAAAATAACAAAATAACAAAATAACAAAATAACAAAATAACAAAATAACAAAATAACAAAATAACAAAATAACAAAATAACAAAATAACAAAATAACAAAATAACAAAATAACAAAATAACAAAATAACAAAATAACAAAATAACAAAATAACAAAATAACAAAATAACAAAATAACAAAATAACAAAATAACAAAATAACAAAATAACAAAATAACAAAATAACAAAATAACAAAATAACAAAATAACAAAATAACAAAATAACAAAATAACAAAATAACAAAATAACAAAATAACAAAATAACAAAATAACAAAATAACAAAATAACAAAATAACAAAATAACAAAATAACAAAATAACAAAATAACAAAATAACAAAATAACAAAATAACAAAATAACAAAATAACAAAATAACAAAATAACAAAATAACAAAATAACAAAATAACAAAATAACAAAATAACAAAATAACAAAATAACAAAATAACAAAATAACAAAATAACAAAATAACAAAATAACAAAATAACAAAATAACAAAATAACAAAATAACAAAATAACAAAATAACAAAATAACAAAATAACAAAATAACAAAATAACAAAATAACAAAATAACAAAATAACAAAATAACAAAATAACAAAATAACAAAATAACAAAATAACAAAATAACAAAATAACAAAATAACAAAATAACAAAATAACAAAATAACAAAATAACAAAATAACAAAATAACAAAATAACAAAATAACAAAATAACAAAATAACAAAATAACAAAATAACAAAATAACAAAATAACAAAATAACAAAATAACAAAATAACAAAATAACAAAATAACAAAATAACAAAATAACAAAATAACAAAATAACAAAATAACAAAATAACAAAATAACAAAATAACAAAATAACAAAATAACAAAATAACAAAATAACAAAATAACAAAATAACAAAATAACAAAATAACAAAATAACAAAATAACAAAATAACAAAATAACAAAATAACAAAATAACAAAATAACAAAATAACAAAATAACAAAATAACAAAATAACAAAATAACAAAATAACAAAATAACAAAATAACAAAATAACAAAATAACAAAATAACAAAATAACAAAATAACAAAATAACAAAATAACAAAATAACAAAATAACAAAATAACAAAATAACAAAATAACAAAATAACAAAATAACAAAATAACAAAATAACAAAATAACAAAATAACAAAATAACAAAATAACAAAATAACAAAATAACAAAATAACAAAATAACAAAATAACAAAATAACAAAATAACAAAATAACAAAATAACAAAATAACAAAATAACAAAATAACAAAATAACAAAATAACAAAATAACAAAATAACAAAATAACAAAATAACAAAATAACAAAATAACAAAATAACAAAATAACAAAATAACAAAATAACAAAATAACAAAATAACAAAATAACAAAATAACAAAATAACAAAATAACAAAATAACAAAATAACAAAATAACAAAATAACAAAATAACAAAATAACAAAATAACAAAATAACAAAATAACAAAATAACAAAATAACAAAATAACAAAATAACAAAATAACAAAATAACAAAATAACAAAATAACAAAATAACAAAATAACAAAATAACAAAATAACAAAATAACAAAATAACAAAATAACAAAATAACAAAATAACAAAATAACAAAATAACAAAATAACAAAATAACAAAATAACAAAATAACAAAATAACAAAATAACAAAATAACAAAATAACAAAATAACAAAATAACAAAATAACAAAATAACAAAATAACAAAATAACAAAATAACAAAATAACAAAATAACAAAATAACAAAATAACAAAATAACAAAATAACAAAATAACAAAATAACAAAATAACAAAATAACAAAATAACAAAATAACAAAATAACAAAATAACAAAATAACAAAATAACAAAATAACAAAATAACAAAATAACAAAATAACAAAATAACAAAATAACAAAATAACAAAATAACAAAATAACAAAATAACAAAATAACAAAATAACAAAATAACAAAATAACAAAATAACAAAATAACAAAATAACAAAATAACAAAATAACAAAATAACAAAATAACAAAATAACAAAATAACAAAATAACAAAATAACAAAATAACAAAATAACAAAATAACAAAATAACAAAATAACAAAATAACAAAATAACAAAATAACAAAATAACAAAATAACAAAATAACAAAATAACAAAATAACAAAATAACAAAATAACAAAATAACAAAATAACAAAATAACAAAATAACAAAATAACAAAATAACAAAATAACAAAATAACAAAATAACAAAATAACAAAATAACAAAATAACAAAATAACAAAATAACAAAATAACAAAATAACAAAATAACAAAATAACAAAATAACAAAATAACAAAATAACAAAATAACAAAATAACAAAATAACAAAATAACAAAATAACAAAATAACAAAATAACAAAATAACAAAATAACAAAATAACAAAATAACAAAATAACAAAATAACAAAATAACAAAATAACAAAATAACAAAATAACAAAATAACAAAATAACAAAATAACAAAATAACAAAATAACAAAATAACAAAATAACAAAATAACAAAATAACAAAATAACAAAATAACAAAATAACAAAATAACAAAATAACAAAATAACAAAATAACAAAATAACAAAATAACAAAATAACAAAATAACAAAATAACAAAATAACAAAATAACAAAATAACAAAATAACAAAATAACAAAATAACAAAATAACAAAATAACAAAATAACAAAATAACAAAATAACAAAATAACAAAATAACAAAATAACAAAATAACAAAATAACAAAATAACAAAATAACAAAATAACAAAATAACAAAATAACAAAATAACAAAATAACAAAATAACAAAATAACAAAATAACAAAATAACAAAATAACAAAATAACAAAATAACAAAATAACAAAATAACAAAATAACAAAATAACAAAATAACAAAATAACAAAATAACAAAATAACAAAATAACAAAATAACAAAATAACAAAATAACAAAATAACAAAATAACAAAATAACAAAATAACAAAATAACAAAATAACAAAATAACAAAATAACAAAATAACAAAATAACAAAATAACAAAATAACAAAATAACAAAATAACAAAATAACAAAATAACAAAATAACAAAATAACAAAATAACAAAATAACAAAATAACAAAATAACAAAATAACAAAATAACAAAATAACAAAATAACAAAATAACAAAATAACAAAATAACAAAATAACAAAATAACAAAATAACAAAATAACAAAATAACAAAATAACAAAATAACAAAATAACAAAATATCAAAATAACAAAATAACAAAATAACAAAATAACAAAATAACAAAATAACAAAATAACAAAATAACAAAATAACAAAATAACAAAATAACAAAATAACAAAATAACAAAATAACAAAATAACAAAATAACAAAATAACAAAATAACAAAATAACAAAATAACAAAATAACAAAATAACAAAATAACAAAATAACAAAATAACAAAATAACAAAATAACAAAATAACAAAATAACAAAATAACAAAATAACAAAATAACAAAATAACAAAATAACAAAATAACAAAATAACAAAATAACAAAATAACAAAATAACAAAATAACAAAATAACAAAATAACAAAATAACAAAATAACAAAATAACAAAATAACAAAATAACAAAATAACAAAATAACAAAATAACAAAATAACAAAATAACAAAATAACAAAATAACAAAATAACAAAATAACAAAATAACAAAATAACAAAATAACAAAATAACAAAATAACAAAATAACAAAATAACAAAATAACAAAATAACAAAATAACAAAATAACAAAATAACAAAATAACAAAATAACAAAATAACAAAATAACAAAATAACAAAATAACAAAATAACAAAATAACAAAATAACAAAATAACAAAATAACAAAATAACAAAATAACAAAATAACAAAATAACAAAATAACAAAATAACAAAATAACAAAATAACAAAATAACAAAATAACAAAATAACAAAATAACAAAATAACAAAATAACAAAATAACAAAATAACAAAATAACAAAATAACAAAATAACAAAATAACAAAATAACAAAATAACAAAATAACAAAATAACAAAATAACAAAATAACAAAATAACAAAATAACAAAATAACAAAATAACAAAATAACAAAATAACAAAATAACAAAATAACAAAATAACAAAATAACAAAATAACAAAATAACAAAATAACAAAATAACAAAATAACAAAATAACAAAATAACAAAATAACAAAATAACAAAATAACAAAATAACAAAATAACAAAATAACAAAATAACAAAATAACAAAATAACAAAATAACAAAATAACAAAATAACAAAATAACAAAATAACAAAATAACAAAATAACAAAATAACAAAATAACAAAATAACAAAATAACAAAATAACAAAATAACAAAATAACAAAATAACAAAATAACAAAATAACAAAATAACAAAATAACAAAATAACAAAATAACAAAATAACAAAATAACAAAATAACAAAATAACAAAATAACAAAATAACAAAATAACAAAATAACAAAATAACAAAATAACAAAATAACAAAATAACAAAATAACAAAATAACAAAATAACAAAATAACAAAATAACAAAATAACAAAATAACAAAATAACAAAATAACAAAATAACAAAATAACAAAATAACAAAATAACAAAATAACAAAATAACAAAATAACAAAATAACAAAATAACAAAATAACAAAATAACAAAATAACAAAATAACAAAATAACAAAATAACAAAATAACAAAATAACAAAATAACAAAATAACAAAATAACAAAATAACAAAATAACAAAATAACAAAATAACAAAATAACAAAATAACAAAATAACAAAATAACAAAATAACAAAATAACAAAATAACAAAATAACAAAATAACAAAATAACAAAATAACAAAATAACAAAATAACAAAATAACAAAATAACAAAATAACAAAATAACAAAATAACAAAATAACAAAATAACAAAATAACAAAATAACAAAATAACAAAATAACAAAATAACAAAATAACAAAATAACAAAATAACAAAATAACAAAATAACAAAATAACAAAATAACAAAATAACAAAATAACAAAATAACAAAATAACAAAATAACAAAATAACAAAATAACAAAATAACAAAATAACAAAATAACAAAATAACAAAATAACAAAATAACAAAATAACAAAATAACAAAATAACAAAATAACAAAATAACAAAATAACAAAATAACAAAATAACAAAATAACAAAATAACAAAATAACAAAATAACAAAATAACAAAATAACAAAATAACAAAATAACAAAATAACAAAATAACAAAATAACAAAATAACAAAATAACAAAATAACAAAATAACAAAATAACAAAATAACAAAATAACAAAATAACAAAATAACAAAATAACAAAATAACAAAATAACAAAATAACAAAATAACAAAATAACAAAATAACAAAATAACAAAATAACAAAATAACAAAATAACAAAATAACAAAATAACAAAATAACAAAATAACAAAATAACAAAATAACAAAATAACAAAATAACAAAATAACAAAATAACAAAATAACAAAATAACAAAATAACAAAATAACAAAATAACAAAATAACAAAATAACAAAATAACAAAATAACAAAATAACAAAATAACAAAATAACAAAATAACAAAATAACAAAATAACAAAATAACAAAATAACAAAATAACAAAATAACAAAATAACAAAATAACAAAATAACAAAATAACAAAATAACAAAATAACAAAATAACAAAATAACAAAATAACAAAATAACAAAATAACAAAATAACAAAATAACAAAATAACAAAATAACAAAATAACAAAATAACAAAATAACAAAATAACAAAATAACAAAATAACAAAATAACAAAATAACAAAATAACAAAATAACAAAATAACAAAATAACAAAATAACAAAATAACAAAATAACAAAATAACAAAATAACAAAATAACAAAATAACAAAATAACAAAATAACAAAATAACAAAATAACAAAATAACAAAATAACAAAATAACAAAATAACAAAATAACAAAATAACAAAATAACAAAATAACAAAATAACAAAATAACAAAATAACAAAATAACAAAATAACAAAATAACAAAATAACAAAATAACAAAATAACAAAATAACAAAATAACAAAATAACAAAATAACAAAATAACAAAATAACAAAATAACAAAATAACAAAATAACAAAATAACAAAATAACAAAATAACAAAATAACAAAATAACAAAATAACAAAATAACAAAATAACAAAATAACAAAATAACAAAATAACAAAATAACAAAATAACAAAATAACAAAATAACAAAATAACAAAATAACAAAATAACAAAATAACAAAATAACAAAATAACAAAATAACAAAATAACAAAATAACAAAATAACAAAATAACAAAATAACAAAATAACAAAATAACAAAATAACAAAATAACAAAATAACAAAATAACAAAATAACAAAATAACAAAATAACAAAATAACAAAATAACAAAATAACAAAATAACAAAATAACAAAATAACAAAATAACAAAATAACAAAATAACAAAATAACAAAATAACAAAATAACAAAATAACAAAATAACAAAATAACAAAATAACAAAATAACAAAATAACAAAATAACAAAATAACAAAATAACAAAATAACAAAATAACAAAATAACAAAATAACAAAATAACAAAATAACAAAATAACAAAATAACAAAATAACAAAATAACAAAATAACAAAATAACAAAATAACAAAATAACAAAATAACAAAATAACAAAATAACAAAATAACAAAATAACAAAATAACAAAATAACAAAATAACAAAATAACAAAATAACAAAATAACAAAATAACAAAATAACAAAATAACAAAATAACAAAATAACAAAATAACAAAATAACAAAATAACAAAATAACAAAATAACAAAATAACAAAATAACAAAATAACAAAATAACAAAATAACAAAATAACAAAATAACAAAATAACAAAATAACAAAATAACAAAATAACAAAATAACAAAATAACAAAATAACAAAATAACAAAATAACAAAATAACAAAATAACAAAATAACAAAATAACAAAATAACAAAATAACAAAATAACAAAATAACAAAATAACAAAATAACAAAATAACAAAATAACAAAATAACAAAATAACAAAATAACAAAATAACAAAATAACAAAATAACAAAATAACAAAATAACAAAATAACAAAATAACAAAATAACAAAATAACAAAATAACAAAATAACAAAATAACAAAATAACAAAATAACAAAATAACAAAATAACAAAATAACAAAATAACAAAATAACAAAATAACAAAATAACAAAATAACAAAATAACAAAATAACAAAATAACAAAATAACAAAATAACAAAATAACAAAATAACAAAATAACAAAATAACAAAATAACAAAATAACAAAATAACAAAATAACAAAATAACAAAATAACAAAATAACAAAATAACAAAATAACAAAATAACAAAATAACAAAATAACAAAATAACAAAATAACAAAATAACAAAATAACAAAATAACAAAATAACAAAATAACAAAATAACAAAATAACAAAATAACAAAATAACAAAATAACAAAATAACAAAATAACAAAATAACAAAATAACAAAATAACAAAATAACAAAATAACAAAATAACAAAATAACAAAATAACAAAATAACAAAATAACAAAATAACAAAATAACAAAATAACAAAATAACAAAATAACAAAATAACAAAATAACAAAATAACAAAATAACAAAATAACAAAATAACAAAATAACAAAATAACAAAATAACAAAATAACAAAATAACAAAATAACAAAATAACAAAATAACAAAATAACAAAATAACAAAATAACAAAATAACAAAATAACAAAATAACAAAATAACAAAATAACAAAATAACAAAATAACAAAATAACAAAATAACAAAATAACAAAATAACAAAATAACAAAATAACAAAATAACAAAATAACAAAATAACAAAATAACAAAATAACAAAATAACAAAATAACAAAATAACAAAATAACAAAATAACAAAATAACAAAATAACAAAATAACAAAATAACAAAATAACAAAATAACAAAATAACAAAATAACAAAATAACAAAATAACAAAATAACAAAATAACAAAATAACAAAATAACAAAATAACAAAATAACAAAATAACAAAATAACAAAATAACAAAATAACAAAATAACAAAATAACAAAATAACAAAATAACAAAATAACAAAATAACAAAATAACAAAATAACAAAATAACAAAATAACAAAATAACAAAATAACAAAATAACAAAATAACAAAATAACAAAATAACAAAATAACAAAATAACAAAATAACAAAATAACAAAATAACAAAATAACAAAATAACAAAATAACAAAATAACAAAATAACAAAATAACAAAATAACAAAATAACAAAATAACAAAATAACAAAATAACAAAATAACAAAATAACAAAATAACAAAATAACAAAATAACAAAATAACAAAATAACAAAATAACAAAATAACAAAATAACAAAATAACAAAATAACAAAATAACAAAATAACAAAATAACAAAATAACAAAATAACAAAATAACAAAATAACAAAATAACAAAATAACAAAATAACAAAATAACAAAATAACAAAATAACAAAATAACAAAATAACAAAATAACAAAATAACAAAATAACAAAATAACAAAATAACAAAATAACAAAATAACAAAATAACAAATAACAAAATAACAAAATAACAAAATAACAAAATAACAAAATAACAAAATAACAAAATAACAAAATAACAAAATAACAAAATAACAAAATAACAAAATAACAAAATAACAAAATAACAAAATAACAAAATAACAAAATAACAAAATAACAAAATAACAAAATAACAAAATAACAAAATAACAAAATAACAAAATAACAAAATAACAAAATAACAAAATAACAAAATAACAAAATAACAAAATAACAAAATAACAAAATAACAAAATAACAAAATAACAAAATAACAAAATAACAAAATAACAAAATAACAAAATAACAAAATAACAAAATAACAAAATAACAAAATAACAAAATAACAAAATAACAAAATAACAAAATAACAAAATAACAAAATAACAAAATAACAAAATAACAAAATAACAAAATAACAAAATAACAAAATAACAAAATAACAAAATAACAAAATAACAAAATAACAAAATAACAAAATAACAAAATAACAAAATAACAAAATAACAAAATAACAAAATAACAAAATAACAAAATAACAAAATAACAAAATAACAAAATAACAAAATAACAAAATAACAAAATAACAAAATAACAAAATAACAAAATAACAAAATAACAAAATAACAAAATAACAAAATAACAAAATAACAAAATAACAAAATAACAAAATAACAAAATAACGAAATAACGAAATAACGAAATAACGAAATAACGAAATAACGAAATAACGAAATAACAAAATAACAAAATAACAAAATAACAAAATAACAAAATAACAAAATAACAAAATAACAAAATAACAAAATAACAAAATAACAAAATAACAAAATAACAAAATAACAAAATAACAAAATAACAAAATAACAAAATAACAAAATAACAAAATAACAAAATAACAAAATAACAAAATAACAAAATAACAAAATAACAAAATAACAAAATAACAAAATAACAAAATAACAAAATAACAAAATAACAAAATAACAAAATAACAAAATAACAAAATAACAAAATAACAAAATAACAAAATAACAAAATAACAAAATAACAAAATAACAAAATAACAAAATAACAAAATAACAAAATAACAAAATAACAAAATAACAAAATAACAAAATAACAAAATAACAAAATAACAAAATAACAAAATAACAAAATAACAAAATAACAAAATAACAAAATAACAAAATAACAAAATAACAAAATAACAAAATAACAAAATAACAAAATAACAAAATAACAAAATAACAAAATAACAAAATAACAAAATAACAAAATAACAAAATAACAAAATAACAAAATAACAAAATAACAAAATAACAAAATAACAAAATAACAAAATAACAAAATAACAAAATAACAAAATAACAAAATAACAAAATAACAAAATAACAAAATAACAAAATAACAAAATAACAAAATAACAAAATAACAAAATAACAAAATAACAAAATAACAAAATAACAAAATAACAAAATAACAAATAACAAAATAACAAAATAACAAAATAACAAAATAACAAAATAACAAAATAACAAAATAACAAAATAACAAAATAACAAAATAACAAAATAACAAAATAACAAAATAACAAAATAACAAAATAACAAAATAACAAAATAACAAAATAACAAAATAACAAAATAACAAAATAACAAAATAACAAAATAACAAAATAACAAAATAACAAAATAACAAAATAACAAAATAACAAAATAACAAAATAACAAAATAACAAAATAACAAAATAACAAAATAACAAAATAACAAAATAACAAAATAACAAAATAACAAAATAACAAAATAACAAAATAACAAAATAACAAAATAACAAAATAACAAAATAACAAAATAACAAAATAACAAAATAACAAAATAACAAAATAACAAAATAACAAAAAAACAAAATAACAAAATAACAAAATAACAAAATAACAAAATAACAAAAAAACAAAATAACAAAATAACAAAATAACAAAATAACAAAATAACAAAATAACAAAATAACAAAATAACAAAATAACAAAATAACAAAATAACAAAATAACAAAATAACAAAATAACAAAATAACAAAATAACAAAATAACAAAATAACAAAATAACAAAATAACAAAATAACAAAATAACAAAATAACAAAATAACAAATAACAAAATAACAAAATAACAAAATAACAAAATAACAAAATAACAAAATAACAAAATAACAAAATAACAAAATAACAAAATAACAAAATAACAAAATAACAAAATAACAAAATAACAAAATAACAAAATAACAAAATAACAAAATAACAAAATAACAAAATAACAAAATAACAAAATAACAAAATAACAAAATAACAAAATAACAAAATAACAAAATAACAAAATAACAAAATAACAAAATAACAAAATAACAAAATAACAAAATAACAAAATAACAAAATAACAAAATAACAAAATAACAAAATAACAAAATAACAAAATAACAAAATAACAAAATAACAAAATAACAAAATAACAAAATAACAAAATAACAAAATAACAAAATAACAAAATAACAAAATAACAAAATAACAAAATAACAAAATAACAAAATAACAAAATAACAAAATAACAAAATAACAAAATAACAAAATAACAAAATAACAAAATAACAAAATAACAAAATAACAAAATAACAAAATAACAAAATAACAAAATAACAAAATAACAAAATAACAAAATAACAAAATAACAAAATAACAAAATAACAAAATAACAAAATAACAAAATAACAAAATAACAAAATAACAAAATAATAAAATAACAAAATAACAAAATAACAAAATAACAAAATAACAAAATAACAAAATAACAAAATAACAAAATAACAAAATAACAAAATAACAAAATAACAAAATAACAAAATAACAAAATAACAAAATAACAAAATAACAAAATAACAAAATAACAAAATAACAAAATAACAAAATAACAAAATAACAAAATAACAAAATAACAAAATAACAAAATAACAAAATAACAAAATAACAAAATAACAAAATAACAAAATAACAAAATAACAAAATAACAAAATAACAAAATAACAAAATAACAAAATAACAAATAACAAAATAACAAAATAACAAAATAACAAAATAACAAAATAACAAAATAACAAAATAACAAAATAACAAAATAACAAAATAACAAAATAACAAAATAACAAAATAACAAAATAACAAAATAACAAAATAACAAAATAACAAAATAACAAAATAACAAAATAACAAAATAACAAAATAACAAAATAACAAAATAACAAAATAACAAAATAACAAAATAACAAAATAACAAAATAACAAAATAACAAAATAACAAAATAACAAAATAACAAAATAACAAAATAACAAAATAACAAAATAACAAAATAACAAAATAACAAAATAACAAAATAACAAAATAACAAATAACAAAATAACAAAATAACAAAATAACAAAATAACAAAATAACAAAATAACAAAATAACAAAATAACAAAATAACAAAATAACAAAATAACAAAATAACAAAATAACAAAATAACAAAATAACAAAATAACAAAAAACAAAATAACAAAATAACAAAATAACAAAATAACAAAATAACAAAATAACAAAATAACAAAATAACAAAATAACAAAATAACAAAATAACAAAATAACAAAATAACAAAATAACAAAATAACAAAATAACAAAATAACAAAATAACAAAATAACAAAATAACAAAATAACAAAATAACAAAATAACAAAATAACAAAATAACAAAATAACAAAATAACAAAATAACAAAATAACAAAATAACAAAATAACAAAATAACAAAATAACAAAATAACAAAATAACAAAATAACAAAATAACAAAATAACAAAATAACAAAATAACAAAATAACAAAATAACAAAATAACAAAATAACAAAATAACAAAATAACAAAATAACAAAATAAAAAAATAACAAAATAACAAAATAACAAAATAACAAAATAACAAAATAACAAAATAACAAAATAACAAAATAACAAATAACAAAATAACAAAATAACAAAATAACAAAATAACAAAATAACAAATAACAAAATAACAAAATAACAAAATAACAAAATAACAAAATAACAAAATAACAAAATAACAAAATAACAAAATAACAAAATAACAAAATAACAAAATAACAAAATAACAAAATAACAAAATAACAAAATAACAAAATAACAAAATAACAAAATAACAAATAACAAAATAACAAAATAACAAAATAACAAAATAACAAAATAACAAAATAACAAAATAACAAAATAACAAAATAACAAAATAACAAAATAACAAAATAACAAAATAACAAAATAACAAAATAACAAAATAACAAAATAACAAAATAACAAAATAACAAAATAACAAAATAACAAAATAACAAAATAACAAAATAACAAAATAACAAAATAACAAAATAACAAAATAACAAAATAACAAAATAACCAAATAACAAAATAACAAAATAACAAAATAACAAAATAACAAAATAACAAAATAACAAAATAACAAAATAACAAAATAACAAAATAACAAAATAACAAAATAACAAAATAACAAAATAACAAAATAACAAAATAACAAAATAACAAAATAACAAAATAACAAAATAACAAAATAACAAAATAACAAATAACAAAATAACAAAATAACAAAATAACAAAATAACAAAATAACAAAATAACAAAATAACAAAATAACAAAATAACAAAATAACAAAATAACAAAATAACAAAATAACAAAATAACAAAATAACAAAATAACAAAATAACAAAATAACAAAATAACAAAATAACAAAATAACAAAATAACAAAATAACAAAATAACAAAATAACAAAATAACAAAATAACAAAATAACAAAATAACAAAATAACAAAATAACAAAATAACAAAATAACAAAATAACAAAATAACAAAATAACAAAATAACAAAATAACAAAATAACAAAATAACAAAATAACAAAATAACAAAATAACAAAATAACAAAATAACAAAATAACAAAATAACAAAATAACAAAATACAAATAACCAAATAACCAAATAACAAAATAACAAAATAACAAAATAACAAAATAACAAAATAACAAAATAACAAAATAACAAAATAACAAAATAACAAAATAACAAAATAACAAAATAACAAAATAACAAAATAACAAAATAACAAAATAACAAAATAACAAAATAACAAAATAACAAAATAACAAAATAACAAAATAACAAAATAACAAAATAACAAAATAACAAAATAACAAAATAACAAAATAACAAAATAACAAAATACAAAATAACAAAATAACAAAATAACAAAATAACAAAATAACAAAATAACAAAATAACAAAATAACAAAATAACAAAATAACAAAATAACAAAATAACAAAATAACAAAATAACAAAATAACAAAAAAAAAAAAAAACAAAATAACAAAATAACAAAATAACAAAATAACAAAATAACAAAATAACAAAATAACAAAATAACAAAATAACAAAATAACAAAATAACAAAATAACAAAATAACAAAATAACAAAATAACAAAATAACAAAATAACAAAATAACAAAATAACAAAATAACAAAATAACAAAATAACAAAATAACAAAATAACAAAATAACAAAATAACAAAATAACAAAATAACAAAATAACAAAATAACAAAATAACAAAATAACAAAATAACAAAATAACAAAATAACAAAATAACAAAATAACAAAATAACAAAATAACAAAATAACAAAATAACAAAATAACAAAATAACACAATAACAAAATAACAAAATAACAATAACAAAATAACAAAATAACAAAATAACAAAATAACAAAATAACAAAATAACAAAATAACAAAATAACAAAATAACAAAATAACAAAATAACAAAATAACAAAATAACAAAATAACAAAATAACAAAATAACAAAATAACAAAATAACAAAATAACAAAATAACAAAATAACAAAATAACAAAATAACAAAATAACAAAATAACAAAATAACAAAATAACAAAATAACAAAATAACAAAATAACAAAATAACAAAATAACAAAATAACAAAATAACAAAATAACAAAATAACAAAATAACAAAATAACAAAATAACAAAATAACAAAATAACAAAATAACAAAATAACAAAATAACAAAATAACAAAATAACAAAATAACAAAATAACAAAATAACAAAATAACAAAATAACAAAATAACAAAATAACAAAATAACAAAATAACAAAATAACAAAATAACAAAATAACAAAATAACAAAATAACAAAATAACAAAATAACAAAATAACAAAATAACAAAATAACAAAATAACAAAATAACAAAATAACAAAATAACAAAATAACAAAATAACAAAATAACAAAATAACAAAATAACAAAATAACAAAATAACAAAATAACAAAATAACAAAATAACAAAATAACAAAATAACAAAATAACAAAATAACAAAATAACAAAATAACAAAATAACAAAATAACAAAATAACAAAATAACAAAATAACAAAATAACAAAATAACAAAATAACAAAATAACAAAATAACAAAATAACAAAATAACAAAATAACAAAATAACAAAATAACAAAATAACAAAATAACAAAATAACAAAATAACAAAATAACAAAATAACAAAATAACAAAATAACAAAATAACAAAATAACAAAATAACAAAATAACAAAATAACAAAATAACAAAATAACAAAATAACAAAATAACAAAATAACAAAATAACAAAATAACAAAATAACAAAATAACAAAATAACAAAATAACAAAATAACAAAATAACAAAATAACAAAATAACAAAATAACAAAATAACAAAATAACAAAATAACAAAATAACAAAATAACAAAATAACAAAATAACAAAATAACAAAATAACAAAATAACAAAATAACAAAATAACAAAATAACAAAATAACAAAATAACAAAATAACAAAATAACAAAATAACAAAATAACAAAATAACAAAATAACAAAATAACAAAATAACAAAATAACAAAATAACAAAATAACAAAATAACAAAATAACAAAATAACAAAATAACAAAATAACAAAATAACAAAATAACAAAATAACAAAATAACAAAATAACAAAATAACAAAATAACAAAATAACAAAATAACAAAATAACAAAATAACAAAATAACAAAATAACAAAATAACAAAATAACAAAATAACAAAATAACAAAATAACAAAATAACAAAATAACAAAATAACAAAATAACAAAATAACAAAATAACAAAATAACAAAATAACAAAATAACAAAATAACAAAATAACAAAATAACAAAATAACAAAATAACAAAATAACAAAATAACAAAATAACAAAATAACAAAATAACAAAATAACAAAATAACAAAATAACAAAATAACAAAATAACAAAATAACAAAATAACAAAATAACAAAATAACAAAATAACAAAATAACAAAATAACAAAATAACAAAATAACAAAATAACAAAATAACAAAATAACAAAATAACAAAATAACAAAATAACAAAATAACAAAATAACAAAATAACAAAATAACAAAATAACAAAATAACAAAATAACAAAATAACAAAATAACAAAATAACAAAATAACAAAATAACAAAATAACAAAATAACAAAATAACAAAATAACAAAATAACAAAATAACAAAATAACAAAATAACAAAATAACAAAATAACAAAATAACAAAATAACAAAATAACAAAATAACAAAATAACAAAATAACAAAATAACAAAATAACAAAATAACAAAATAACAAAATAACAAAATAACAAAATAACAAAATAACAAAATAACAAAATAACAAAATAACAAAATAACAAAATAACAAAATAACAAAATAACAAAATAACAAAATAACACAATAACAAAATAACAAAATAACAAAATAACAAAATAACAAAATAACAAAATAACAAAATAACAAAATAACAAAATAACAAAATAACAAATAACAAAATAACAAAATAACAAAATAACAAAATAACAAAATAACAAAATAACAAAATAACAAAATAACAAAATAACAAAATAACAAAATAACAAAATAACAAAATAACAAAATAACAAAATAACAAAATAACAAAATAACAAAATAACAAAATAACAAAATAACAAAATAACAAAATAACAAAATAACAAAATAACAAAATAACAAAATAACAAAATAACAAAATAACAAAATAACAAAATAACAAAATAACAAAATAACAAAATAACAAAATAACAAAATAACAAAATAACAAAATAACAAAATAACAAAATAACAAAATAACAAAATAACAAAATAACAAAAAAACAAAATAACAAAATAACAAAATAACAAAATAACAAAATAACAAAATAACAAAATAACAAAATAACAAAATAACAAAATAACAAAATAACAAAATAACAAAATAACAAAATAACAAAATAACAAAATAACAAAATAACAAAATAACAAAATAACAAAATAACAAAATAACAAAATAACAAAATAACAAAATAACAAAATAACAAAATAACAAAATAACAAAATAACAAAATAACAAAATAACAAAATAACAAAATAACAAAATAACAAAATAACAAAATAACAAAATAACAAAATAACAAAATAACAAAATAACAAAATAACAAAATAACAAAATAACAAAATAACAAAATAACAAAATAAGAAATAACAAAATAACAAAATAACAAAATAACAAAATAACAAAATAACAAAATAACAAAATAACAAAATAACAAAATAACAAAATAACAAAATAACAAAATAACAAAATAACAAAATAACAAAATAACAAAATAACAAAATAACAAAATAACAAAATAACAAAATAACAAAATAACAAAATAACAAAATAACAAAATAACAAAATAACAAAATAACAAAATAACAAAATAACAAAATAACAAAATAACAAAATAACAAATACAAAATAACAAAATAACAAAATAACAAAATAACAAAATAACAAAATAACAAAATAACAAAATAACAAAATAACAAAATAACAAAATAACAAAATAACAAAATAACAAAATAACAAAATAACAAAATAACAAAATAACAAAATAACAAAATAACAAAATAACAAAATAACAAAATAACAAAATAACAAAATAACAAAATAACAAAATAACAAAATAACAAAATAACAAAATAACAAAATAACAAAATAACAAAATAACAAAATAACAAAATAACAAAATAACAAAATAACAAAATAACAAAATAACAAAATAACAAAATAACAAAATAACAAAATAACAAAATAACAAAATAACAAAATAACAAAATAACAAAATAACAAAATAACAAAATAACAAAATAACAAAATAACAAAATAACAAAATAACAAAATAACAAAATAACAAAATAACAAAATAACAAAATAACAAAATAACAAAATAACAAAATAACAAAATAACAAAATAACAAAATAACAAAATAACAAAATAACAAAATAACAAAATAACAAAATAACAAAATAACAAAATAACAAAATAACAAAATAACAAAATAACAAAATAACAAAATAACAAAATAACAAATAACAAAATAACAAAATAACAAATAACAAAATAACAAAATAACAAAATAACAAAATAACAAAATAACAAAATAACAAAATAACAAAATAACAAAATAACAAAATAACAAAATAACAAAATAACAAAATAACAAAATAACAAAAATAACAAAATAACAAAATAACAAAATAACAAAATAACAAAATAACAAAATAACAAAATAACAAAATAACAAAATAACAAAATAACAAAATAACAAAATAACAAAATAACAAAATAACAAAATAACAAAATAACAAAATAACAAAATAACAAAATAACAAAATAACAAAATAACAAAATAACAAAATAACAAATAACAAAATAACAAAATAACAAAATAACAAAATAACAAAATAACAAAATAACAAAATAACAAAATAACAAAATAACAAAATAACAAAATAACAAAATAACAAAATAACAAAATAACAAAATAACAAAATAACAAAATAACAAAATAACAAAATAACAAAATAACCAAATAACAAAATAACAAAATAACAAAATAACAAAATAACAAAATAACAAAATAACAAAATAACAAAATAACAAAATAACAAAATAACAAAATAACAAAATAACAAAATAACAAAATAACAAAATAACAAAATAACAAAATAACAAAATAACAAAATAACAAAATAACAAAATAACAAAATAACAAAATAACAAAATAACAAAATAACAAAATAACAAAATAACAAAATAACAAAATAACAAAATAACAAAATAACAAAATAACAAAATAACAAAATAACAAAATAACAAAATAACAAAATAACAAAATAACAAAATAACAAAATAACAAAATAACAAAATAACAAAATAACAAAATAACAAAATAACAAAATAACAAAATAACAAAATAACAAAATAACAAAATAACAAAATAACAAAATAACAAAATAACAAAATAACAAAATAACAAAATAACAAAATAACAAAATAACAAAATAACAAAATAACAAAATAACAAAATAACAAAATAACAAAATAACAAAATAACAAAATAACAAAATAACAAATAACAAAATAACAAAATAACAAAATAACAAAATAACAAAATAACAAAATAACAAAATAACAAAATAACAAAATAACAAAATAACAAAATAACAAAATAACAAAATAACAAAATAACAAAATAACAAAATAACAAAATAACAAAATAACAAAATAACAAAATAACAAATAACAAAATAACAAAATAACAAAATAACAAAATAACAAAATAACAAAATAACAAAATAACAAAATAACAAAATAACAAAATAACAAAATAACAAAATAACAAAATAACAAAATAACAAAATAACAAAATAACAAAATAACAAAATAACAAAATAACAAAATAACAAAATAACAAAATAACAAAATAACAAAATAACAAAATAACAAAATAACAAAATAACAAAATAACAAAATAACAAAATAACAAAATAACAAAATAACAAAATAACAAAATAACAAAATAACAAAATAACAAAATAACAAAATAACAAAATAACAAAATAACAAAATAACAAAATAACAAAATAACAAAATAACAAAATAACAAAATAACAAAATAACAAAATAACAAAATAACAAAATAACAAAATAACAAAATAACAAAATAACAAAATAACAAAATAACAAAATAACAAAATAACAAAATAACAAAATAACAAAATAACAAAATAACAAAATAACAAAATAACAAAATAACAAAATAACAAAATAACAAAATAACAAAATAACAAAAATAACAAAATAACAAAATAACAAAATAACAAAATAACAAAATAACAAAATAACAAAATAACAAAATAACAAAATAACAAAATAACAAAATAACAAAATAACAAAATAACAAAATAACAAAATAACAAAATAACAAAATAACAAAATAACAAAATAACAAAATAACAAAAAAACAAAATAACAAAATAACAAAATAACAAAATAACAAAATAACAAAATAACAAAATAACAAAATAACAAAATAACAAAATAACAAAATAACAAAATAACAAAATAACAAAATAACAAAATAACAAAATAACAAAATAACAAAATAACAAAATAACAAAATAACAAAATAACAAAATAACAAAATAACAAAATAACAAAATAACAAAATAACAAAATAACAAAATAACAAAATAACAAAATAACAAAATAACAAAATAACAAAATAACAAAATAACAAAATAACAAAATAACAAAATAACAAAATAACAAAATAACAAAATAACAAAATAACAAATAACAAAATAACAAAATAACAAAATAACAAAATAACAAAATAACAAAATAACAAAATAACAAAATAACAAAATAACAAAATAACAAAATAACAAAATAACAAAATAACAAAATAACAAAATAACAAAATAACAAAATAACAAAATAACAAAATAACAAAATAACAAAATAACAAAATAACAAAATAACAAAATAACAAAATAACAAAATAACAAAATAACAAAATAACAAAATAACAAAATAACAAAATAACAAAATAACAAAATAACAAAATAACAAAATAACAAAATAACAAAATAACAAAATAACAAAATAACAAAATAACAAAATAACAAAATAACAAAATAACAAAATAACAAAATAACAAAATAACAAAATAACAAAATAACAAAATAACAAAATAACAAATAACAAAATAACAAAATAACAAAATAACAAAATAACAAAATAACAAAATAACAAAATAACAAAATAACAAAATAACAAAATAACAAAATAACAAAATAACAAAATAACAAAATAACAAAATAACAAAATAACAAAATAACAAAATAACAAAATAACAAAATAACAAAATAACAAAATAACAAAATAACAAAATAACAAAATAACAAAATAACAAAATAACAAAATAACAAAATAACAAAATAACAAAATAACAAAATAACAAAATAACAAAATAACAAAATAACAAAATAACAAAATAACAAAATAACAAAATAACAAAATAACAAAATAACAAATAACAAAATAACAAAATAACAAAATAACAAAATAACAAAATAACAAAATAACAAAATAACAAAATAACAAAATAACAAATAACAAAATAACAAAATAACAAAATAACAAAATAACAAAATAACAAAATAACAAAATAACAAAATAACAAAATAACAAAATAACAAAATAACAAAATAACAAAATAACAAAATAACAAAATAACAAAATAACAAAATAACAAAAAACAAAATAACAAAATAACAAAATAACAAAATAACAAAATAACAAAATAACAAAATAACAAAATAACAAAATAACAAAATAACAAAATAACAAAATAACAAAATAACAAAATAACAAAATAACAAAAAAAAAAACAAAATAACAAAATAACAAAATAACAAAATAACAAAATAACAAAATAACAAAATAACAAAATAACAAAATAACAAAATAACAAAATAACAAAATAACAAAATAACAAAATAACAAAATAACCAAATAACAAAATAACAAAATAACAAAATAACAAAATAACAAAATAACAAAATAACAAAATAACAAAATAACAAAATAACAAAATAACAAAATAACAAAATAACAAAATAACAAAATAACAAAATAACAAAATAACAAAATAACAAAATAACAAAATAACAAAATAACAAAATAACAAAATAACAAAATAACAAAATAACAAAATAACAAAATAACAAAATAACAAAATAACAAAATAACAAAATAACAAAATAACAAAATAACAAATAACAAAATAACAAAATAACAAAATAACAAAATAACAAAATAACAAAATAACAAAATAACAAAATAACAAAATAACAAATAACAAAATAACAAAATAACAAAATAACAAAATAACAAAATAACAAAATAACAAAATAACAAAATAACAAAATAACAAAATAACAAAATAACAAAATAACAAAATAACAAAATAACAAAATAACAAAATAACAAAATAACAAAATAACAAAATAACAAAATAACAAAATAACAAAATAACAAAATAACAAAATAACAAAATAACAAAATAACAAAATAACAAATAACAAAATAACAAAATAACAAAATAACCAAATAAGAAAATAACAAAATAACAAAATAACAAAATAACAAAATAACAAAATAACAAAATAACAAAATAACAAAATAACAAAATAACAAAATAACAAAATAACAAAATAACAAAATAACAAAATAACAAAATAACAAAATAACAAAATAACAAAATAACAAAATAACAAAATAACAAAATAACAAATAACAAAATAACAAAATAACAAAATAACAAAATAACAAAATAACAAAATAACAAAATAACAAAATAACAAAATAACAAAATAACAAAATAACAAAATAACAAAATAACAAAATAACAAAATAACAAAATAACAAAATAACAAAATAACAAAATAACAAAATAACAAAATAACAAAATAACAAAATAACAAAATAACAAAATAACAAAATAACAAAATAACAAAATAACAAAATAACAAAATAACAAAATAACAAAATAACAAAATAACAAAATAACAAAATAACAAAATAACAAAATAACAAAATAACAAAATAACAAAATAACAAAATAACAAAATAACAAAATAACAAAATAACAAAATAACAAAAATAACAAAATAACAAAATAACAAAATAACAAAATAACAAATAACAAAATAACAAATAACAAAATAACAAAATAACAAAATAACAAAATAACAAAATAACAAAATAACAAAATAACAAAATAACAAAATAACAAAATAACAAAATAACAAAATAACAAAATAACAAAATAACAAAATAACAAAATAACAAAATAACAAAATAACAAAATAACAAAATAACAAAATAACAAAATAACAAAATAACAAAATAACAAAA
>CALYJB010000128.1:0-17624 GCA_944738965.1 Nebria brevicollis
AATAACTAAATAACTAAATAACTAAATAACTAAATAACTAAATAACTAAATAACTAAATAACTAAATAACTAAATAACTAAATAACTAAATAACTAAATAACTAAATAACTAAATAACTAAATAACTAAATAACTAAATAACTAAATAACTAAATAACTAAATAACTAAATAACTAAATAACTAAATAACTAAATAACTAAATAACTAAATAACTAAATAACTAAATAACTAAATAACTAAATAACTAAATAACTAAATAACTAAATAACTAAATAACTAAATAACTAAATAACTAAATAACTAAATAACTAAATAACTAAATAACTAAATAACTAAATAACTAAATAACTAAATAACTAAATAACTAAATAACTAAATAACTAAATAACTAAATAACTAAATAACTAAATAACTAAATAACTAAATAACTAAATAACTAAATAACTAAATAACTAAATAACTAAATAACTAAATAACTAAATAACTAAATAACTAAATAACTAAATAACTAAATAACTAAATAACTAAATAACTAAATAACTAAATAACTAAATAACTAAATAACTAAATAACTAAATAACTAAATAACTAAATAACTAAATAACTAAATAACTAAATAACTAAATAACTAAATAACTAAATAACTAAATAACTAAATAACTAAATAACTAAATAACTAAATAACTAAATAACTAAATAACTAAATAACTAAATAACTAAATAACTAAATAACTAAATAACTAAATAACTAAATAACTAAATAACTAAATAACTAAATAACTAAATAACTAAATAACTAAATAACTAAATAACTAAATAACTAAATAACTAAATAACTAAATAACTAAATAACTAAATAACTAAATAACTAAATAACTAAATAACTAAATAACTAAATAACTAAATAACTAAATAACTAAATAACTAAATAACTAAATAACTAAATAACTAAATAACTAAATAACTAAATAACTAAATAACTAAATAACTAAATAACTAAATAACTAAATAACTAAATAACTAAATAACTAAATAACTAAATAACTAAATAACTAAATAACTAAATAACTAAATAACTAAATAACTAAATAACTAAATAACTAAATAACTAAATAACTAAATAACTAAATAACTAAATAACTAAATAACTAAATAACTAAATAACTAAATAACTAAATAACTAAATAACTAAATAACTAAATAACTAAATAACTAAATAACTAAATAACTAAATAACTAAATAACTAAATAACTAAATAACTAAATAACTAAATAACTAAATAACTAAACAACTAAATAACTAAATAACTAAATAACTAAATAACTAAATAACTAAATAACTAAATAACTAAATAACTAAATAACTAAATAACTAAATAACTAAATAACTAAATAACTAAATAACTAAATAACTAAATAACTAAATAACTAAATAACTAAATAACTAAATAACTAAATAACTAAATAACTAAATAACTAAATAACTAAATAACTAAATAACTAAATAACTAAATAACTAAATAACTAAATAACTAAATAACTAAATAACTAAATAACTAAATAACTAAATAACTAAATAACTAAATAACTAAATAACTAAATAACTAAATAACTAAATAACTAAATAACTAAATAACTAAATAACTAAATAACTAAATAACTAAATAACTAAATAACTAAATAACTAAATAACTAAATAACTAAATAACTAAATAACTAAATAACTAAATAACTAAATAACTAAATAACTAAATAACTAAATAACTAAATAACTAAATAACTAAATAACTAAATAACTAAATAACTAAATAACTAAATAACTAAATAACTAAATAACTAAATAACTAAATAACTAAATAACTAAATAACTAAATAACTAAATAACTAAATAACTAAATAACTAAATAACTAAATAACTAAATAACTAAATAACTAAATAACTAAATGACTAAATAACTAAATAACTAAATAACTAAATAACTAAATAACTAAATAACTAAATAACTAAATAACTAAATAACTAAATAACTAAATAACTAAATAACTAAATAACTAAATAACTAAATAACTAAATAACTAAATAACTAAATAACTAAATAACTAAATAACTAAATAACTAAATAACTAAATAACTAAATAACTAAATAACTAAATAACTAAATAACTAAATAACTAAATAACTAAATAACTAAATAACTAAATAACTAAATAACTAAATAACTAAATAACTAAATAACTAAATAACTAAATAACTAAATAACTAAATAACTAAATAACTAAATAACTAAATAACTAAATAACTAAATAACTAAATAACTAAATAACTAAATAACTAAATAACTAAATAACTAAATAACTAAATAACTAAATAACTAAATAACTAAATAACTAAATAACTAAATAACTAAATAACTAAATAACTAAATAACTAAATAACTAAATAACTAAATAACTAAATAACTAAATAACTAAATAACTAAATAACTAAATAACTAAATAACTAAATAACTAAATAACTAAATAACTAAATAACTAAATAACTAAATAACTAAATAACTAAATAACTAAATAACTAAATAACTAAATAACTAAATAACTAAATAACTAAATAACTAAATAACTAAATAACTAAATAACTAAATAACTAAATAACTAAATAACTAAATAACTAAATAACTAAATAACTAAATAACTAAATAACTAAATAACTAAATAACTAAATAACTAAATAACTAAATAACTAAATAACTAAATAACTAAATAACTAAATAACTAAATAACTAAATAACTAAATAACTAAATAACTAAATAACTAAATAACTAAATAACTAAATAACTAAATAACTAAATAACTAAATAACTAAATAACTAAATAACTAAATAACTAAATAACTAAATAACTAAATAACTAAATAACTAAATAACTAAATAACTAAATAACTAAATAACTAAATAACTAAATAACTAAATAACTAAATAACTAAATAACTAAATAACTAAATAACTAAATAACTAAATAACTAAATAACTAAATAACTAAATAACTAAATAACTAAATAACTAAATAACTAAATAACTAAATAACTAAATAACTAAATAACTAAATAACTAAATAACTAAATAACTAAATAACTAAATAACTAAATAACTAAATAACTAAATAACTAAATAACTAAATAACTAAATAACTAAATAACTAAATAACTAAATAACTAAATAACTAAATAACTAAATAACTAAATAACTAAATAACTAAATAACTAAATAACTAAATAACTAAATAACTAAATAACTAAATAACTAAATAACTAAATAACTAAATAACTAAATAACTAAATAACTAAATAACTAAATAACTAAATAACTAAATAACTAAATAACTAAATAACTAAATAACTAAATAACTAAATAACTAAATAACTAAATAACTAAATAACTAAATAACTAAATAACTAAATAACTAAATAACTAAATAACTAAATAACTAAATAACTAAATAACTAAATAACTAAATAACTAAATAACTAAATAACTAAATAACTAAATAACTAAATAACTAAATAACTAAATAACTAAATAACTAAATAACTAAATAACTAAATAACTAAATAACTAAATAACTAAATAACTAAATAACTAAATAACTAAATAACTAAATAACTAAATAACTAAATAACTAAATAACTAAATAACTAAATAACTAAATAACTAAATAACTAAATAACTAAATAACTAAATAACTAAATAACTAAATAACTAAATAACTAAATAACTAAATAACTAAATAACTAAATAACTAAATAACTAAATAACTAAATAACTAAATAACTAAATAACTAAATAACTAAATAACTAAATAACTAAATAACTAAATAACTAAATAACTAAATAACTAAATAACTAAATAACTAAATAACTAAATAACTAAATAACTAAATAACTAAATAACTAAATAACTAAATAACTAAATAACTAAATAACTAAATAACTAAATAACTAAATAACTAAATAACTAAATAACTAAATAACTAAATAACTAAATAACTAAATAACTAAATAACTAAATAACTAAATAACTAAATAACTAAATAACTAAATAACTAAATAACTAAATAACTAAATAACTAAATAACTAAATAACTAAATAACTAAATAACTAAATAACTAAATAACTAAATAACTAAATAACTAAATAACTAAATAACTAAATAACTAAATAACTAAATAACTAAATAACTAAATAACTAAATAACTAAATAACTAAATAACTAAATAACTAAATAACTAAATAACTAAATAACTAAATAACTAAATAACTAAATAACTAAATAACTAAATAACTAAATAACTAAATAACTAAATAACTAAATAACTAAATAACTAAATAACTAAATAACTAAATAACTAAATAACTAAATAACTAAATAACTAAATAACTAAATAACTAAATAACTAAATAACTAAATAACTAAATAACTAAATAACTAAATAACTAAATAACTAAATAACTAAATAACTAAATAACTAAATAACTAAATAACTAAATAACTAAATAACTAAATAACTAAATAACTAAATAACTAAATAACTAAATAACTAAATAACTAAATAACTAAATAACTAAATAACTAAATAACTAAATAACTAAATAACTAAATAACTAAATAACTAAATAACTAAATAACTAAATAACTAAATAACTAAATAACTAAATAACTAAATAACTAAATAACTAAATAACTAAATAACTAAATAACTAAATAACTAAATAACTAAATAACTAAATAACTAAATAACTAAATAACTAAATAACTAAATAACTAAATAACTAAATAACTAAATAACTAAATAACTAAATAACTAAATAACTAAATAACTAAATAACTAAATAACTAAATAACTAAATAACTAAATAACTAAATAACTAAATAACTAAATAACTAAATAACTAAATAACTAAATAACTAAATAACTAAATAACTAAATAACTAAATAACTAAATAACTAAATAACTAAATAACTAAATAACTAAATAACTAAATAACTAAATAACTAAATAACTAAATAACTAAATAACTAAATAACTAAATAACTAAATAACTAAATAACTAAATAACTAAATAACTAAATAACTAAATAACTAAATAACTAAATAACTAAATAACTAAATAACTAAATAACTAAATAACTAAATAACTAAATAACTAAATAACTAAATAACTAAATAACTAAATAACTAAATAACTAAATAACTAAATAACTAAATAACTAAATAACTAAATAACTAAATAACTAAATAACTAAATAACTAAATAACTAAATAACTAAATAACTAAATAACTAAATAACTAAATAACTAAATAACTAAATAACTAAATAACTAAATAACTAAATAACTAAATAACTAAATAACTAAATAACTAAATAACTAAATAACTAAATAACTAAATAACTAAATAACTAAATAACTAAATAACTAAATAACTAAATAACTAAATAACTAAATAACTAAATAACTAAATAACTAAATAACTAAATAACTAAATAACTAAATAACTAAATAACTAAATAACTAAATAACTAAATAACTAAATAACTAAATAACTAAATAACTAAATAACTAAATAACTAAATAACTAAATAACTAAATAACTAAATAACTAAATAACTAAATAACTAAATAACTAAATAACTAAATAACTAAATAACTAAATAACTAAATAACTAAATAACTAAATAACTAAATAACTAAATAACTAAATAACTAAATAACTAAATAACTAAATAACTAAATAACTAAATAACTAAATAACTAAATAACTAAATAACTAAATAACTAAATAACTAAATAACTAAATAACTAAATAACTAAATAACTAAATAACTAAATAACTAAATAACTAAATAACTAAATAACTAAATAACTAAATAACTAAATAACTAAATAACTAAATAACTAAATAACTAAATAACTAAATAACTAAATAACTAAATAACTAAATAACTAAATAACTAAATAACTAAATAACTAAATAACTAAATAACTAAATAACTAAATAACTAAATAACTAAATAACTAAATAACTAAATAACTAAATAACTAAATAACTAAATAACTAAATAACTAAATAACTAAATAACTAAATAACTAAATAACTAAATAACTAAATAACTAAATAACTAAATAACTAAATAACTAAATAACTAAATAACTAAATAACTAAATAACTAAATAACTAAATAACTAAATAACTAAATAACTAAATAACTAAATAACTAAATAACTAAATAACTAAATAACTAAATAACTAAATAACTAAATAACTAAATAACTAAATAACTAAATAACTAAATAACTAAATAACTAAATAACTAAATAACTAAATAACTAAATAACTAAATAACTAAATAACTAAATAACTAAATAACTAAATAACTAAATAACTAAATAACTAAATAACTAAATAACTAAATAACTAAATAACTAAATAACTAAATAACTAAATAACTAAATAACTAAATAACTAAATAACTAAAGAACTAAATAACTAAATAACTAAATAACTAAATAACTAAATAACTAAATAACTAAATAACTAAATAACTAAATAACTAAATAACTAAATAACTAAATAACTAAATAACTAAATAACTAAATAACTAAATAACTAAATAACTAAATAACTAAATAACTAAATAACTAAATAACTAAATAACTAAATAACTAAATAACTAAATAACTAAATAACTAAATAACTAAATAACTAAATAACTAAATAACTAAATAACTAAATAACTAAATAACTAAATAACTAAATAACTAAATAACTAAATAACTAAATAACTAAATAACTAAATAACTAAATAACTAAATAACTAAATAACTAAGTAACTAAATAACTAAATAACTAAATAACTAAATAACTAAATAACTAAATAACTAAATAACTAAATAACTAAATAACTAAATAACTAAATAACTAAATAACTAAATAACTAAATAACTAAATAACTAAATAACTAAATAACTAAATAACTAAATAACTAAATAACTAAATAACTAAATAACTAAATAACTAAATAACTAAATAACTAAATAACTAAATAACTAAATAACTAAATAACTAAATAACTAAATAACTAAATAACTAAATAACTAAATAACTAAATAACTAAATAACTAAATAACTAAATAACTAAATAACTAAATAACTAAATAACTAAATAACTAAATAACTAAATAACTAAATAACTAAATAACTAAATAACTAAATAACTAAATAACTAAATAACTAAATAACTAAATAACTAAATAACTAAATAACTAAATAACTAAATAACTAAATAACTAAATAACTAAATAACTAAATAACTAAATAACTAAATAACTAAATAACTAAATAACTAAATAACTAAATAACTAAATAACTAAATAACTAAATAACTAAATAACTAAATAACTAAATAACTAAATAACTAAATAACTAAATAACTAAATAACTAAATAACTAAATAACTAAATAACTAAATAACTAAATAACTAAATAACTAAATAACTAAATAACTAAATAACTAAATAACTAAATAACTAAATAACTAAATAACTAAATAACTAAATAACTAAATAACTAAATAACTAAATAACTAAATAACTAAATAACTAAATAACTAAATAACTAAATAACTAAATAACTAAATAACTAAATAACTAAATAACTAAATAACTAAATAACTAAATAACTAAATAACTAAATAACTAAATAACTAAATAACTAAATAACTAAATAACTAAATAACTAAATAACTAAATAACTAAATAACTAAATAACTAAATAACTAAATAACTAAATAACTAAATAACTAAATAACTAAATAACTAAATAACTAAATAACTAAATAACTAAATAACTAAATAACTAAATAACTAAATAACTAAATAACTAAATAACTAAATAACTAAATAACTAAATAACTAAATAACTAAATAACTAAATAACTAAATAACTAAATAACTAAATAACTAAATAACTAAATAACTAAATAACTAAATAACTAAATAACTAAATAACTAAATAACTAAATAACTAAATAACTAAATAACTAAATAACTAAATAACTAAATAACTAAATAACTAAATAACTAAATAACTAAATAACTAAATAACTAAATAACTAAATAACTAAATAACTAAATAACTAAATAACTAAATAACTAAATAACTAAATAACTAAATAACTAAATAACTAAATAACTAAATAACTAAATAACTAAATAACTAAATAACTAAATAACTAAATAACTAAATAACTAAATAACTAAATAACTAAATAACTAAATAACTAAATAACTAAATAACTAAATAACTAAATAACTAAATAACTAAATAACTAAATAACTAAATAACTAAATAACTAAATAACTAAATAACTAAATAACTAAATAACTAAATAACTAAATAACTAAATAACTAAATAACTAAATAACTAAATAACTAAATAACTAAATAACTAAATAACTAAATAACTAAATAACTAAATAACTAAATAACTAAATAACTAAATAACTAAATAACTAAATAACTAAATAACTAAATAACTAAATAACTAAATAACTAAATAACTAAATAACTAAATAACTAAATAACTAAATAACTAAATAACTAAATAACTAAATAACTAAATAACTAAATAACTAAATAACTAAATAACTAAATAACTAAATAACTAAATAACTAAATAACTAAATAACTAAATAACTAAATAACTAAATAACTAAATAACTAAATAACTAAATAACTAAATAACTAAATAACTAAATAACTAAATAACTAAATAACTAAATAACTAAATAACTAAATAACTAAATAACTAAATAACTAAATAACTAAATAACTAAATAACTAAATAACTAAACTAACTAAATAACTAAATAACTAAATAACTAAATAACTAAATAACTAAATAACTAAATAACTAAATAATAACTAAATAACTAAATAACTAAATAACTAAATAACTAAATAACTAAATAACTAAATAACTAAATAACTAAATAACTAAATAACTAAATAACTAAATAACTAAATAACTAAATAACTAAATAACTAAATAACTAAATAACTAAATAACTAAATAACTAAATAACTAAATAACTAAATAACTAAATAACTAAATAACTAAATAACTAAATAACTAAATAACTAAATAACTAAATAACTAAATAACTAAATAACTAAATAACTAAATAACTAAATAACTAAATAACTAAATAACTAAATAACTAAATAACTAAATAACTAAATAACTAAATAACTAAATAACTAAATAACTAAATAACTAAATAACTAAATAACTAAATAACTAAATAACTAAATAACTAAATAACTAAATAACTAAATAACTAAATAACTAAATAACTAAATAACTAAATAACTAAATAACTAAATAACTAAATAACTAAATAACTAAATAACTAAATAACTAAATAACTAAATAACTAAATAACTAAATAACTAAATAACTAAATAACTAAATAACTAAATAACTAAATAACTAAATAACTAAATAACTAAATAACTAAATAACTAAATAACTAAATAACTAAATAACTAAATAACTAAATAACTAAATAACTAAATAACTAAATAACTAAATAACTAAATAACTAAATAACTAAATAACTAAATAACTAAATAACTAAATAACTAAATAACTAAATAACTAAATAACTAAATAACTAAATAACTAAATAACTAAATAACTAAATAACTAAATAACTAAATAACTAAATAACTAAATAACTAAATAACTAAATAACTAAATAACTAAATAACTAAATAACTAAATAACTAAATAACTAAATAACTAAATAACTAAATAACTAAATAACTAAATAACTAAATAACTAAATAACTAAATAACTAAATAACTAAATAACTAAATAACTAAATAACTAAATAACTAAATAACTAAATAACTAAATAACTAAATAACTAAATAACTAAATAACTAAATAACTAAATAACTAAATAACTAAATAACTAAATAACTAAATAACTAAATAACTAAATAACTAAATAACTAAATAACTAAATAACTAAATAACTAAATAACTAAATAACTAAATAACTAAATAACTAAATAACTAAATAACTAAATAACTAAATAACTAAATAACTAAATAACTAAATAACTAAATAACTAAATAACTAAATAACTAAATAACTAAATAACTAAATAACTAAATAACTAAATAACTAAATAACTAAATAACTAAATAACTAAATAACTAAATAACTAAATAACTAAATAACTAAATAACTAAATAACTAAATAACTAAATAACTAAATAACTAAATAACTAAATAACTAAATAACTAAATAACTAAATAACTAAATAACTAAATAACTAAATAACTAAATAACTAAATAACTAAATAACTAAATAACTAAATAACTAAATAACTAAATAACTAAATAACTAAATAACTAAATAACTAAATAACTAAATAACTAAATAACTAAATAACTAAATAACTAAATAACTAAATAACTAAATAACTAAATAACTAAATAACTAAATAACTAAATAACTAAATAACTAAATAACTAAATAACTAAATAACTAAATAACTAAATAACTAAATAACTAAATAACTAAATAACTAAATAACTAAATAACTAAATAACTAAATAACTAAATAACTAAATAACTAAATAACTAAATAACTAAATAACTAAATAACTAAATAACTAAATAACTAAATAACTAAATAACTAAATAACTAAATAACTAAATAACTAAATAACTAAATAACTAAATAACTAAATAACGAAATAACTAAATAACTAAATAACTAAATAACTAAATAACTAAATAACTAAATAACTAAATAACTAAATAACTAAATAACTAAATAACTAAATAACTAAATAACTAAATAACTAAATAACTAAATAACTAAATAACTAAATAACTAAATAACTAAATAACTAAATAACTAAATAACTAAATAACTAAATAACTAAATAACTAAATAACTAAATAACTAAATAACTAAATAACTAAATAACTAAATAACTAAATAACTAAATAACTAAATAACTAAATAACTAAATAACTAAATAACTAAATAACTAAATAACTAAATAACTAAATAACTAAATAACTAAATAACTAAATAACTAAATAACTAAATAACTAAATAACTAAATAACTAAATAACTAAATAACTAAATAACTAAATAACTAAATAACTAAATAACTAAATAACTAAATAACTAAATAACTAAATAACTAAATAACTAAATAACTAAATAACTAAATAACTAAATAACTAAATAACTAAATAACTAAATAACTAAATAACTAAATAACTAAATAACTAAATAACTAAATAACTAAATAACTAAATAACTAAATAACTAAATAACTAAATAACTAAATAACTAAATAACTAAATAACTAAATAACTAAATAACTAAATAACTAAATAACTAAATAACTAAATAACTAAATAACTAAATAACTAAATAACTAAATAACTAAATAACTAAATAACTAAATAACTAAATAACTAAATAACTAAATAACTAAATAACTAAATAACTAAATAACTAAATAACTAAATAACTAAATAACTAAATAACTAAATAACTAAATAACTAAATAACTAAATAACTAAATAACTAAATAACTAAATAACTAAATAACTAAATAACTAAATAACTAAATAACTAAATAACTAAATAACTAAATAACTAAATAACTAAATAACTAAATAACTAAATAACTAAATAACTAAATAACTAAATAACTAAATAACTAAATAACTAAATAACTAAATAACTAAATAACTAAATAACTAAATAACTAAATAACTAAATAACTAAATAACTAAATAACTAAATAACTAAATAACTAAATAACTAAATAACTAAATAACTAAATAACTAAATAACTAAATAACTAAATAACTAAATAACTAAATAACTAAATAACTAAATAACTAAATAACTAAATAACTAAATAACTAAATAACTAAATAACTAAATAACTAAATAACTAAATAACTAAATAACTAAATAACTAAATAACTAAATAACTAAATAACTAAATAACTAAATAACTAAATAACTAAATAACTAAATAACTAAATAACTAAATAACTAAATAACTAAATAACTAAATAACTAAATAACTAAATAACTAAATAACTAAATAACTAAATAACTAAATAACTAAATAACTAAATAACTAAATAACTAAATAACTAAATAACTAAATAACTAAATAACTAAATAACTAAATAACTAAATAACTAAATAACTAAATAACTAAATAACTAAATAACTAAATAACTAAATAACTAAATAACTAAATAACTAAATAACTAAATAACTAAATAACTAAATAACTAAATAACTAAATAACTAAATAACTAAATAACTAAATAACTAAATAACTAAATAACTAAATAACTAAATAACTAAATAACTAAATAACTAAATAACTAAATAACTAAATAACTAAATAACTAAATAACTAAATAACTAAATAACTAAATAACTAAATAACTAAATAACTAAATAACTAAATAACTAAATAACTAAATAACTAAATAACTAAATAACTAAATAACTAAATAACTAAATAACTAAATAACTAAATAACTAAATAACTAAATAACTAAATAACTAAATAACTAAATAACTAAATAACTAAATAACTAAATAACTAAATAACTAAATAACTAAATAACTAAATAACTAAATAACTAAATAACTAAATAACTAAATAACTAAATAACTAAATAACTAAATAACTAAATAACTAAATAACTAAATAACTAAATAACTAAATAACTAAATAACTAAATAACTAAATAACTAAATAACTAAATAACTAAATAACTAAATAACTAAATAACTAAATAACTAAATAACTAAATAACTAAATAACTAAATAACTAAATAACTAAATAACTAAATAACTAAATAACTAAATAACTAAATAACTAAATAACTAAATAACTAAATAACTAAATAACTAAATAACTAAATAACTAAATAACTAAATAACTAAATAACTAAATAACTAAATAACTAAATAACTAAATAACTAAATAACTAAATAACTAAATAACTAAATAACTAAATAACTAAATAACTAAATAACTAAATAACTAAATAACTAAATAACTAAATAACTAAATAACTAAATAACTAAATAACTAAATAACTAAATAACTAAATAACTAAATAACTAAATAACTAAATAACTAAATAACTAAATAACTAAATAACTAAATAACTAAATAACTAAATAACTAAATAACTAAATAACTAAATAACTAAATAACTAAATAACTAAATAACTAAATAACTAAATAACTAAATAACTAAATAACTAAATAACTAAATAACTAAATAACTAAATAACTAAATAACTAAATAACTAAATAACTAAATAACTAAATAACTAAATAACTAAATAACTAAATAACTAAATAACTAAATAACTAAATAACTAAATAACTAAATAACTAAATAACTAAATAACTAAATAACTAAATAACTAAATAACTAAATAACTAAATAACTAAATAACTAAATAACTAAATAACTAAATAACTAAATAACTAAATAACTAAATAACTAAATAACTAAATAACTAAATAACTAAATAACTAAATAACTAAATAACTAAATAACTAAATAACTAAATAACTAAATAACTAAATAACTAAATAACTAAATAACTAAATAACTAAATAACTAAATAACTAAATAACTAAATAACTAAATAACTAAATAACTAAATAACTAAATAACTAAATAACTAAATAACTAAATAACTAAATAACTAAATAACTAAATAACTAAATAACTAAATAACTAAATAACTAAATAACTAAATAACTAAATAACTAAATAACTAAATAACTAAATAACTAAATAACTAAATAACTAAATAACTAAATAACTAAATAACTAAATAACTAAATAACTAAATAACTAAATAACTAAATAACTAAATAACTAAATAACTAAATAACTAAATAACTAAATAACTAAATAACTAAATAACTAAATAACTAAATAACTAAATAACTAAATAACTAAATAACTAAATAACTAAATAACTAAATAACTAAATAACTAAATAACTAAATAACTAAATAACTAAATAACTAAATAACTAAATAACTAAATAACTAAATAACTAAATAACTAAATAACTAAATAACTAAATAACTAAATAACTAAATAACTAAATAACTAAATAACTAAATAACTAAATAACTAAATAACTAAATAACTAAATAACTAAATAACTAAATAACTAAATAACTAAATAACTAAATAACTAAATAACTAAATAACTAAATAACTAAATAACTAAATAACTAAATAACTAAATAACTAAATAACTAAATAACTAAATAACTAAATAACTAAATAACTAAATAACTAAATAACTAAATAACTAAATAACTAAATAACTAAATAACTAAATAACTAAATAACTAAATAACTAAATAACTAAATAACTAAATAACTAAATAACTAAATAACTAAATAACTAAATAACTAAATAACTAAATAACTAAATAACTAAATAACTAAATAACTAAATAACTAAATAACTAAATAACTAAATAACTAAATAACTAAATAACTAAATAACTAAATAACTAAATAACTAAATAACTAAATAACTAAATAACTAAATAACTAAATAACTAAATAACTAAATAACTAAATAACTAAATAACTAAATAACTAAATAACTAAATAACTAAATAACTAAATAACTAAATAACTAAATAACTAAATAACTAAATAACTAAATAACTAAATAACTAAATAACTAAATAACTAAATAACTAAATAACTAAATAACTAAATAACTAAATAACTAAATAACTAAATAACTAAATAACTAAATAACTAAATAACTAAATAACTAAATAACTAAATAACTAAATAACTAAATAACTAAATAACTAAATAACTAAATAACTAAATAACTAAATAACTAAATAACTAAATAACTAAATAACTAAATAACTAAATAACTAAATAACTAAATAACTAAATAACTAAATAACTAAATAACTCAATAACTAAATAACTAAATAACTAAATAACTAAATAACTAAATAACTAAATAACTAAATAACTAAATAACTAAATAACTAAATAACTAAATAACTAAATAACTAAATAACTAAATAACTAAATAACTAAATAACTAAATAACTAAATAACTAAATAACTAAATAACTAAATAACTAAATAACTAAATAACTAAATAACTAAATAACTAAATAACTAAATAACTAAATAACTAAATAACTAAATAACTAAATAACTAAATAACTAAATAACTAAATAACTAAATAACTAAATAACTAAATAACTAAATAACTAAATAACTAAATAACTAAATAACTAAATAACTAAATAACTAAATAACTAAATAACTAAATAACTAAATAACTAAATAACTAAATAACTAAATAACTAAATAACTAAATAACTAAATAACTAAATAACTAAATAACTAAATAACTAAATAACTAAATAACTAAATAACTAAATAACTAAATAACTAAATAACTAAATAACTAAATAACTAAATAACTAAATAACTAAATAACTAAATAACTAAATAACTAAATAACTAAATAACTAAATAACTAAATAACTAAATAACTAAATAACTAAATAACTAAATAACTAAATAACTAAATAACTAAATAACTAAATAACTAAATAACTAAATAACTAAATAACTAAATAACTAAATAACTAAATAACTAAATAACTAAATAACTAAATAACTAAATAACTAAATAACTAAATAACTAAATAACTAAATAACTAAATAACTAAATAACTAAATAACTAAATAACTAAATAACTAAATAACTAAATAACTAAATAACTAAATAACTAAATAACTAAATAACTAAATAACTAAATAACTAAATAACTAAATAACTAAATAACTAAATAACTAAATAACTAAATAACTAAATAACTAAATAACTAAATAACTAAATAACTAAATAACTAAATAACTAAATAACTAAATAACTAAATAACTAAATAACTAAATAACTAAATAACTAAATAACTAAATAACTAAATAACTAAATAACTAAATAACTAAATAACTAAATAACTAAATAACTAAATAACTAAATAACTAAATAACTAAATAACTAAATAACTAAATAACTAAATAACTAAATAACTAAATAACTAAATAACTAAATAACTAAATAACTAAATAACTAAATAACTAAATAACTAAATAACTAAATAACTAAATAACTAAATAACTAAATAACTAAATAACTAAATAACTAAATAACTAAATAACTAAATAACTAAATAACTAAATAACTAAATAACTAAATAACTAAATAACTAAATAACTAAATAACTAAATAACTAAATAACTAAATAACTAAATAACTAAATAACTAAATAACTAAATAACTAAATAACTAAATAACTAAATAACTAAATAACTAAATAACTAAATAACTAAATAACTAAATAACTAAATAACTAAATAACTAAATAACTAAATAACTAAATAACTAAATAACTAAATAACTAAATAACTAAATAACTAAATAACTAAATAACTAAATAACTAAATAACTAAATAACTAAATAACTAAATAACTAAATAACTAAATAACTAAATAACTAAATAACTAAATAACTAAATAACTAAATAACTAAATAACTAAATAACTAAATAACTAAATAACTAAATAACTAAATAACTAAATAACTAAATAACTAAATAACTAAATAACTAAATAACTAAATAACTAAATAACTAAATAACTAAATAACTAAATAACTAAATAACTAAATAACTAAATAACTAAATAACTAAATAACTAAATAACTAAATAACTAAATAACTAAATAACTAAATAACTAAATAACTAAATAACTAAATAACTAAATAACTAAATAACTAAATAACTAAATAACTAAATAACTAAATAACTAAATAACTAAATAACTAAATAACTAAATAACTAAATAACTAAATAACTAAATAACTAAATAACTAAATAACTAAATAACTAAATAACTAAATAACTAAATAACTAAATAACTAAATAACTAAATAACTAAATAACTAAATAACTAAATAACTAAATAACTAAATAACTAAATAACTAAATAACTAAATAACTAAATAACTAAATAACTAAATAACTAAATAACTAAATAACTAAATAACTAAATAACTAAATAACTAAATAACTAAATAACTAAATAACTAAATAACTAAATAACTAAATAACTAAATAACTAAATAACTAAATAACTAAATAACTAAATAACTAAATAACTAAATAACTAAATAACTAAATAACTAAATAACTAAATAACTAAATAACTAAATAACTAAATAACTAAATAACTAAATAACTAAATAACTAAATAACTAAATAACTAAATAACTAAATAACTAAATAACTAAATAACTAAATAACTAAATAACTAAATAACTAAATAACTAAATAACTAAATAACTAAATAACTAAATAACTAAATAACTAAATAACTAAATAACTAAATA
>CALYJB010000129.1:5000-12500 GCA_944738965.1 Nebria brevicollis
TCTGTTCGTCGCCCTATTTGGTGACTCTGAATAACTTTATGCTGATCGTACGGTCTTGCACCGGCGACGCATCTTTCAAATGTCTGCCTTATCAACTGTCGATGGTAGGTTCTGCGCCTACCATGGTTGTAACGGGTAACGGGGAATCAGGGTTCGATTCCGGAGAGGGAGCCTGAGAAACGGCTACCACATCCAAGGAAGGCAGCAGGCGCGCAAATTACCCACTCCCGGCACGGGGAGGTAGTGACGAAAAATAACGATACGGGACTCATCCGAGGCCCCGTAATCGGAATGAGTACACTTTAAATCCTTTAACAAGGACCAATTGGAGGGCAAGTCTGGTGCCAGCAGCCGCGGTAATTCCAGCTCCAATAGCGTATATTAAAGTTGTTGCGGTTAAAAAGCTCGTAGTTGAATCTGTGTCCCGTGCTGTCGGTTCACCGCCCGCGGTGCTAACTGGCACGTCTCACGGGACGTCCTGCCGGTGGAAGACCAATCGCTCAGTATTGTCTGGGGTCTGTGCGTGCATAACGCGCGTACAGAATTCCCGGGTGCTCGGTGATCCTTCCGACTTTTTTAAATCCTGTCGCGGTGCTCTTAATTGAGTGTCGAGGCGGGCCGGCACGTTTACTTTGAACAAATTAGAGTGCTCAAAGCAGGCTAAAATTTCGCCTGAATACTATGTGCATGGAATAATGGAACAGGACCTCGGTTCTATTTTGTTGGTTTTCGGAACCCCGAGGTAATGATTAATAGGGACGGATGGGGGCATTCGTATTGCGACGTTAGAGGTGAAATTCTTGGATCGTCGCAAGACGGACAGAAGCGAAAGCATTTGCCAAAAATGTTTTCATTAATCAAGAACGAAAGTCAGAGGTTCGAAGGCGATCAGATACCGCCCTAGTTCTGACCATAAACGATGCCAGCTAGCGATCCGTCGATGTTCCTCCGATGACTCGACGGGCAGCTTCCGGGAAACCAAAGCTTTTGGGTTCCGGGGGAAGTATGGTTGCAAAGCTGAAACTTAAAGGAATTGACGGAAGGGCACCACAAGGAGTGGAGCCTGCGGCTTAATTTGACTCAACACGGGGAACCTCACCAGGCCCGGACACCGGAAGGATTGACAGATTGATAGCTCTTTCTTGATTCGGTGGGTGGTGGTGCATGGTCGTTCTTAGTTGGTAGAGCGATTTGTCTGGTTAATTCCGATAACGAACGAGACTCTAGCCTGCTAAATAGGCGTACTCTACCGGTATCTCGAAGGCTCACATCTTCCGTACTAACCGTACGTTTGTTCGTCGGTGTTTCAATCGGTGTTCATACACTGTGCGAGCATTTTGCGGCTTCGTGCGGGCGGAATGTTGTGGTTTTTACTACCGGCGTACATTTTAATCTTCTTAGAGGGACAAACGGCTTATAGCCGTATGAGATTGAGCAATAACAGGTCTGTGATGCCCTTAGATGTTCTGGGCCGCACGCGCGCTACACTGAAGGAATCAGCGTGTCTTCCCTGGCCGAATGGTCCGGGTAACCCGCTGAACCTCCTTCGTGCTAGGGATTGGGGATTGCAATTATTCCCCATGAACGAGGAATTCCCAGTAAGCGCGAGTCATAAACTCGTGTTGATTAAGTCCCTGCCCTTTGTACACACCGCCCGTCGCTACTACCGATTGAATGATTTAGTGAGGTCTTCGGACTGGTACTCGGCCGGCGTTTCGACATTTGCCGATGTCGCTTGGAAGATGACCGAACTTGATCATTTAGAGGAAGTAAAAGTCGTAACAAGGTTTCCGTAGGTGAACCTGCGGAAGGATCATTACTGTGTCTCTAAAGAAAGAAACAAATATATAAATAAAAATTGAGAAATGTGCACGGGCAACACCATATACACTCTCTGTAACGACCGGACACTTGATCCTAAACAGTCCACATAATAAAATTTCGTAAACAGGGGGACAGAGTGAAAATGTGATATTTTATAATATACATTTTTATATGTGTATAATATTGGTGGCACTGAAGATGATGATGATGATGATGATGATGGTGGCTTCATCTCACGTTACTCTTATCTTCTCTATATTATCCATCAACATACTTAGCATTTATAATATATACATTATATACATAACGCACACATCATATATATATTATATCGATCTACACTGACTGACAAACACACGAGCTGTGTGTGCTGACTGTGTATGTTGAGAAATGTAAAATGTACATATATATTTAGATTTGTGTTGTGGTTATGTATGGTATATCGTATGGTATGGTATAGTATGGTATGGGTGTGTGGTTTGGAAGAGGACGAGATGTCGTACAACGATAATGAGACAAATCGATATACACAAACTTTCTCACACACCTCACTACGCACAACACAGAAGCCTCTCGCGATATGACATGGAAACGTGTATGCGCACCGCGGTTTGTGATTGTTAGGTTTGAATCTGTGTATGCACCAGTAAACAGAGCCTAACACCGAGTCACGGGGTAATTGCTTGTGAAAGTGTCCAACAGTGTTGATAGGTTGTATGTGTTGTATGTGGGGTATATACGTGTGATGTTTGTGTGTATCACCACTCATTGGCCAATAACGTATATAAACATATAGGGATAACCGTTATATAGCACTGAGTGTTAGGTGATGTTGTGTATGTTACCCCCTCGTACATCCACACTCACACATCTATTAAAAGAAACCCCCGGAAATTATCAAAAATTATTCTTGTTGCTGTTGTTGACGCTGATGTTGCTGTTTGTTGCATCGACAATTACACTTATTGTGCGACGACTAGTTTTGTGTGTCTGTCTGACCCATCGCTGTGACGGTCTCTACATATTTATAAAATACTGTTGTGGTGATGTCTTTTCTACCACTAGCAGAGGAGGGACACGGTCTCCTCTGTACATCATTAAATTTAAGTGGTGAGAAAAGACACACATTGACTCGCACAGCAGATAGAGAGACGTGCGGTGATAATGCAGTACACACAGGCCAGTTTGCGCTAGTAGGGACTAGTTATTTGTAACAACACACTCACACGCAACACGCAAGAATAAGTCACCGACGACGGCTAGTCACTCAATCGTCGCACCAGTGGACGATAGCCATTTGCTATATATATATATATATATATATATACATATATATGAATATAATGTGTGTGTAAGGTTTTGACTCGGCCTTACACATTTACAATTGGGGGGGCAGTGGTGAGTGGTTAGTGTCTGATCGGTGACACATATAATATGTGTCTGTGTGTGGTGACCATTATTATACAAAAATTTTTTATTATTATTATTATTATGCTGTTGATGATGATGATCAATAAAGAATTGTGTGTGGCGGAAAATGAATGAATATTATTATAATCCTAACAAATATAACCCTGAACGGTGGATCACTCGGCTCGTGGGTCGATGAAGAACGCAGCTAAATGCGCGTCAACTTGTGAACTGCAGGACACATGAACATCGACATTTCGAACGCATATTGCGGTCCTCGGATACTGTTCCTGGACTACGCCTGGCTGAGGGTCGTATTACAATTACCAGACTGCCGGTCTTCAGTATACACCGCTGCCACCACTAGTGTGTGTGTGTGTTTCTGCTGTCTCTGCTGTTGCTTCTGTTGCTGCTGCTGCTGTTGCTGTTGCTGCTGTTGCTGTTTTGTATTCGCGTTCAATCATTGCTACTAAATTTAGACAGAGGAAAACACTCTGTCTCTAACATGTACTTGATTAAACAACAGTACACACACATGCGCACACACACAACACACAGTAGTTCGAGTATACAGACAACGCGAGCAGATTCACGGCGCACACACACACACACCGGTGGTTATGTGTTGCTGTGTAATAGATGTCAGGCGATGTTGGGTATCCGGCGTTGGGGTTATTCTGATGTATAAAATTGTTCTGCCGTCTGTGCGTGTGGCTGGTTGATGTTTGTGTGTTTGCCGGTTGATGTTGTAGATGATGTGTGTGCGTCTGTGATTTTGCACTCGCAGACGTACAATATACACACACACACACACCTACAAAACACAACACACCACCATTTCATAGTCTGTACTCTACTCTGTGTGACAGAGGAGTCCCCGTAGTGAATATGTGTATTATTTTATTTATTATCAATATTCAATATATTGGAATATATTTAGATATACAGAGAACACTCTGTGGACTGGGACTTTTTTAAACATGTATACAGTTTAATATACCAAACCCAGCCCGGTTCCTTAAATAGAAGGTGAGCGGCGACTGAGTAGTAAAACACCACTCACTTGTCAAGCGCTATAGACGCGCGGGCATCTGATGTGTTATATGTTGATACAGTTCGTCGCAAACCTAACCGGTAGCGTATATGTGTTATTAAGATACTCAAACACATACACACACGCGTGTGACTTGTACTCGTACATAATAGACCAAAACACAATCCGACAACACCGTAGTAGTCAGTGTGCTGCTGCTGCTGTTGTTGTTGTCAGTAGTTTCACAAAGAGAAGCCTCTTCTGTCATGGTACTAGCATATATATATACATTAATACATACATATATAAATTCACTCTAATATTATAGAAAAATCATAGATATCGACATCACTGTCGTCTCGTGTGTGTCGTCCTACACACCACTAGAAACCATAATATTTTACTCTCTATACTACACTTTATATCATATTTATAGCTATTATAAATAACTATATAGAAAGAAAGAAACCAAGCCGTATATGCCAATACAATTTTGTGTGTATATATCGGTCTCAAGTCAACGGCACAAACGCTAGAGAACGCATAGTCGTATTATTATCACATTTATATATTAAACATCGCATACTCGTATAACTTTACACACATTTTAGTGTGTCTTTACGTATTAATGCTGTGCGGCCAGAGTGTGACCAGAGTGGGTAGCGCTCGTCCGTCTTTACATTATCACATAATATACATAATAATATCATTATTATCATTATGAGAACAGTTGTTCTGTAAGTGAGTGTTCAAATTTAGAAGTCTCTTGTATGGCAGGGTTATAGGAACTTGTGGCAACATCATCACTCCAATGTTTTTATATTTCTATACACACCCACATATCTATATAAAGTATATTACTATCAATACGCTGTGGGAGTTTATTGAGGAGATGCTAGTGCAATGTTAGTTATTAGAGGGAATCTCTGCACGCAAACAACACAATATAGTAATATATAATATATATTACTATATTGTGTTGTGAATGTTAAAACTGTGTGTTCACTGTCACTCACTGTGTGTGTGTTAAGTAACAAGAGTATACAATCGGTCTGGACGTGTCCCAGTGTCTCTGTATTTGTGCAATTAAACAAGTTTACTACTACTCGTACGTATACTTGTGCACACTTACACGATTCCAGTGGTCGTTCAAGCAAAGACCAAGCGTCCCTACTCATACAAATTGTTACGTTCAACATTTAAGCGCACAGTGTTTGCTTTGAACTATATAGCACAGATCAGTTTACAAAATCACACATTATACATATATATATGTGTTGTTGTGTTGTTGTGTATGTTCACTTAATTATATATCTAACATTTGTCACACTCTCCGTTATACAATACAATTCTGAGGCAGTTTGTGTAGTATATTTGTATGTGGGGAAATATATACGAAAAATGTTGTTGCTGTTGTAGTTGCCCCCTATACCGATCAAGACCTTTTACACGCGATCACTCTCTTTACCTAACTATATACACTGTTTGCGATGATGTAGAGTGTAAGTGACCTGACGTTGTTCATGTTCTCACTATACTCTGTCCGTAACTTACGTCAAAAAAAAAAGTGTATCGTTATTGTATGCTGCATGCGGATGATGATTCTAATACACTGAAAATCTATGTAAACTACAAATGTGACGGCCACTTGAGATATTCCAATATACACTATATAGCAAATTTGTTCGTGCAGTCATGTTGGTGATGGTGGTGTAGATCACCACCACTCCTTCATAATACGTCTATAGTTATATTCTACATAAACTGTATTGGCTATTTGGTTATGATGTGTGATATATGCCGTGGTTAGAGAATTTATGGTGACGACTGGTGTGAGTTTGGGTCGTCTACTTGAGACGTAGAGGTGGTGTCAATTGAGATATCTTTTTCTATATGAGTGTTTTTTTATTTTGTGTGTGTGTGTGTGTGTATGTTATACACCAAAAAAATGTCAAAGAGGCCAAGTGTTACGAAACCAACAACTACACATATTGCACATATTGTCTCTCGGACCTGCCTGTTGATTACGATGTGTGTGTTTATAATGGTTTTTGTACATTATGAGTGCAGGAAACGTAATACGTGTTCTGTGTGTATGTGCAACTTGTATTCTCTGATAACGATATAGCATATATCGTGAAAGTTTTTAATAATATATAATAGAAATATATTAATATATATCTATATCTATATTTATTTATGCGACCTCAGAGCAGGTGTGACTACCCGCTGAATTTAAGCATATTACTAAGCGGAGGAAAAGAAACTAACAAGGATTCCCTTAGTAGCGGCGAGCGAACAGGGAAAAGCCCAGCACCGAAGCCCGTAGTCGGAAACGGCTACAGGGCAATGTGGTGTTTAGGAGAGCCCAGTTAACGCGGTAAGTGTGTAACGTGTCCAAGTCCTTCTTGAACGGGGCCACACACCCATAGAGGGTGCCAGGCCCGTAGTGACCGTTACCACGTCCGGGTGGGTTTCTCCTTAGAGTCGGGTTGCTTGAGAGTGCAGCTCTAAGTGGGTGGTAAACTCCATCTAAGGCTAAATATAACCACGAGACCGATAGCGAACAAGTACCGTGAGGGAAAGTTGAAAAGAACTTTGAAGAGAGAGTTCAATAGTACGTGAAACCGTTCAGGGGTAAACCTGAGAAACCCGAACTATTCGAAGGGAGAGATTCAATCACCTCGCCTGTGGTAGCACACTGGTAACGTTTTACATGGGACGTCTTCGTGCTGCCTCGGTTCGCGCCGTTGTAGTGCTGGACGCCCCGTTATCAGTGCTGTTTACTGCAGGAGGTGTGCATTTCTATCCTAGTAGATGCGTCGCGACCCATTGGGCACTTGTCTATGGTATCCGCGCTATAAGGACAGCCTGTACGGCAACACCGTTTGCTGAGTTTATTCGCAGTAGCGTGCCTGTTGTCGCACAGACCTTAGCGGTATCCCGGCAGGTGACTCGATGGTAGAAACCGTCAGGTGGTGGGTCGCTGCTCTTTTGTAGCGGAGCGTTTTCACACCCTGTGACAAGTAAACTCTGTGTAGACCGTGGAAATTGGACTGGTGCCGATTCCGCACTCGCATTACTGTTGGTCGCATGGGCTATGTAACCGATCCCGCGTCACCCGTCGGCGACGTCTGAGCTTTGGGTACTTTCAGGACCCGTCTTGAAACACGGACCAAGGAGTCTAGCATGTACGCGAGTCATTGGGTCAGATACACAAACTAAACCTAAAG
>CALYJB010000129.1:20000-25000 GCA_944738965.1 Nebria brevicollis
TGAACCTGCGGAAGGATCATTACTGTGTCTCTAAAGAAAGAAACAAATATATAAATAAAAATTGAGAAATGTGCACGGGCAACACCATATACACTCTCTGTAACGACCGGACACTTGATCCTAAACAGTCCACATAATAAAATTTCGTAAACAGGGGGACAGAGTGAAAATGTGATATTTTATAATATACATTTTTATATGTGTATAATATTGGTGGCACTGAAGATGATGATGATGATGATGATGATGGTGGCTTCATCTCACGTTACTCTTATCTTCTCTATATTATCCATCAACATACTTAGCATTTATAATATATACATTATATACATAACGCACACATCATATATATATTATATCGATCTACACTGACTGACAAACACACGAGCTGTGTGTGCTGACTGTGTATGTTGAGAAATGTAAAATGTACATATATATTTAGATTTGTGTTGTGGTTATGTATGGTATATCGTATGGTATGGTATAGTATGGTATGGGTGTGTGGTTTGGAAGAGGACGAGATGTCGTACAACGATAATGAGACAAATCGATATACACAAACTTTCTCACACACCTCACTACGCACAACACAGAAGCCTCTCGCGATATGACATGGAAACGTGTATGCGCACCGCGGTTTGTGATTGTTAGGTTTGAATCTGTGTATGCACCAGTAAACAGAGCCTAACACCGAGTCACGGGGTAATTGCTTGTGAAAGTGTCCAACAGTGTTGATAGGTTGTATGTGTTGTATGTGAGGTATATACGTGTGATGTTTGTGTGTATCACCACTCATTGGCCAATAACGTATATAAACATATAGGGATAACCGTTATATAGCACTGAGTGTTAGGTGATGTTGTGTATGTTACCCCCTCGTACATCCACACTCACACATCTATTAAAAGAAACCCCCGGAAATTATCAAAAATTATTCTTGTTGCTGTTGTTGACGCTGATGTTGCTGTTTGTTGCATCGACAATTACACTTATTGTGCGACGACTAGTTTTGTGTGTCTGTCTGACCCATCGCTGTGACGGTCTCTACATATTTATAAAATACTGTTGTGGTGATGTCTTTTCTACCACTAGCAGAGGAGGGACACGGTCTCCTCTGTACATCATTAAATTTAAGTGGTGAGAAAAGACACACATTGACTCGCACAGCAGATAGAGAGACGTGCGGTGATAATGCAGTACACACAGGCCAGTTTGCGCTAGTAGGGACTAGTTATTTGTAACAACACACTCACACGCAACACGCAAGAATAAGTCACCGACGACGGCTAGTCACTCAATCGTCGCACCAGTGGACGATAGCCATTTGCTATATATATATATATATATATATATACATATATATGAATATAATGTGTGTGTAAGGTTTTGACTCGGCCTTACACATTTACAATTGGGGGGGCAGTGGTGAGTGGTTAGTGTCTGATCGGTGACACATATAATATGTGTCTGTGTGTGGTGACCATTATTATACAAAAATTTTTTATTATTATTATTATTATGCTGTTGATGATGATGATCAATAAAGAATTGTGTGTGGCGGAAAATGAATGAATATTATTATAATCCTAACAAATATAACCCTGAACGGTGGATCACTCGGCTCGTGGGTCGATGAAGAACGCAGCTAAATGCGCGTCAACTTGTGAACTGCAGGACACATGAACATCGACATTTCGAACGCATATTGCGGTCCTCGGATACTGTTCCTGGACTACGCCTGGCTGAGGGTCGTATTACAATTACCAGACTGCCGGTCTTCAGTATACACCGCTGCCACCACTAGTGTGTGTGTGTGTTTCTGCTGTCTCTGCTGTTGCTTCTGTTGCTGCTGCTGCTGTTGCTGTTGCTGCTGTTGCTGTTTTGTATTCGCGTTCAATCATTGCTACTAAATTTAGACAGAGGAAAACACTCTGTCTCTAACATGTACTTGATTAAACAACAGTACACACACATGCGCACACACACAACACACAGTAGTTCGAGTATACAGACAACGCGAGCAGATTCACGGCGCACACACACACACACCGGTGGTTATGTGTTGCTGTGTAATAGATGTCAGGCGATGTTGGGTATCCGGCGTTGGGGTTATTCTGATGTATAAAATTGTTCTGCCGTCTGTGCGTGTGGCTGGTTGATGTTTGTGTGTTTGCCGGTTGATGTTGTAGATGATGTGTGTGCGTCTGTGATTTTGCACTCGCAGACGTACAATATACACACACACACACACCTACAAAACACAACACACCACCATTTCATAGTCTGTACTCTACTCTGTGTGACAGAGGAGTCCCCGTAGTGAATATGTGTATTATTTTATTTATTATCAATATTCAATATATTGGAATATATTTAGATATACAGAGAACACTCTGTGGACTGGGACTTTTTTAAACATGTATACAGTTTAATATACCAAACCCAGCCCGGTTCCTTAAATAGAAGGTGAGCGGCGACTGAGTAGTAAAACACCACTCACTTGTCAAGCGCTATAGACGCGCGGGCATCTGATGTGTTATATGTTGATACAGTTCGTCGCAAACCTAACCGGTAGCGTATATGTGTTATTAAGATACTCAAACACATACACACACGCGTGTGACTTGTACTCGTACATAATAGACCAAAACACAATCCGACAACACCGTAGTAGTCAGTGTGCTGCTGCTGCTGTTGTTGTTGTCAGTAGTTTCACAAAGAGAAGCCTCTTCTGTCATGGTACTAGCATATATATATACATTAATACATACATATATAAATTCACTCTAATATTATAGAAAAATCATAGATATCGACATCACTGTCGTCTCGTGTGTGTCGTCCTACACACCACTAGAAACCATAATATTTTACTCTCTATACTACACTTTATATCATATTTATAGCTATTATAAATAACTATATAGAAAGAAAGAAACCAAGCCGTATATGCCAATACAATTTTGTGTGTATATATCGGTCTCAAGTCAACGGCACAAACGCTAGAGAACGCATAGTCGTATTATTATCACATTTATATATTAAACATCGCATACTCGTATAACTTTACACACATTTTAGTGTGTCTTTACGTATTAATGCTGTGCGGCCAGAGTGTGACCAGAGTGGGTAGCGCTCGTCCGTCTTTACATTATCACATAATATACATAATAATATCATTATTATCATTATGAGAACAGTTGTTCTGTAAGTGAGTGTTCAAATTTAGAAGTCTCTTGTATGGCAGGGTTATAGGAACTTGTGGCAACATCATCACTCCAATGTTTTTATATTTCTATACACACCCACATATCTATATAAAGTATATTACTATCAATACGCTGTGGGAGTTTATTGAGGAGATGCTAGTGCAATGTTAGTTATTAGAGGGAATCTCTGCACGCAAACACACACTATATATAAATATATATTATATATTACTATATTGTGTTGTGAATGTTAAAACTGTGTGTTCACTGTCACTCACTGTGTGTGTGTTAAGTAACAAGAGTATACAATCGGTCTGGACGTGTCCCAGTGTCTCTGTATTTGTGCAATTAAACAAGTTTACTACTACTCGTACGTATACTTGTGCACACTTACACGATTCCAGTGGTCGTTCAAGCAAAGACCAAGCGTCCCTACTCATACAAATTGTTACGTTCAACATTTAAGCGCACAGTGTTTGCTTTGAACTATATAGCACAGATCAGTTTACAAAATCACACATTATACATATATATATGTGTTGTTGTGTTATTGTGTATGTTCACTTAATTATATATCTAACATTTGTCACACTCTCCGTTATACAATACAATTCTGAGGCAGTTTGTGTAGTATATTTGTATGTGGGGAAATATATACGAAAAATGTTGTTGCTGTTGTAGTTGCCCCCTATACCGATCAAGACCTTTTACACGCGATCACTCTCTTTACCTAACTATATACACTGTTTGCGATGATGTAGAGTGTAAGTGACCTGACGTTGTTCATGTTCTCACTATACTCTGTCCGTAACTTACGTCAAAAAAAAAAGTGTATCGTTATTGTATGCTGCATGCGGATGATGATTCTAATACACTGAAAATCTATGTAAACTACAAATGTGACGGCCACTTGAGATATTCCAATATACACTATATAGCAAATTTGTTCGTGCAGTCATGTTGGTGATGGTGGTGTAGATCACCACCACTCCTTCATAATACGTCTATAGTTATATTCTACATAAACTGTATTGGCTATTTGGTTATGATGTGTGATATATGCCGTGGTTAGAGAATTTATGGTGACGACTGGTGTGAGTTTGGGTCGTCTACTTGAGACGTAGAGGTGGTGTCAATTGAGATATCTTTTTCTATATGAGTGTTTTTTTATTTTGTGTGTGTGTGTGTGTGTATGTTATACACCAAAAAAATGTCAAAGAGGCCGAGTGTTACGAAACCAACAACTACACATATTGCACATATTGTCTCTCGGACCTGCCTGTTGATTACGATGTGTGTGTTTATAATGGTTTTTGTACATTATGAGTGCAGGAAACGTAATACGTGTTCTGTGTGTATGTGCAACTTGTATTCTCTGATAACGATATAGCATATATCGTGAAAGTTTTTAATAATATATAATAGAAATATATTAATATATATCTATATCTATATTTATTTATGCGACCTCAGAGCAGGTGTGACTACCCGCTGAATTTAAGCATATTACTAAGCGGAGGAAAAGAAACTAACAAGGATTCCCTTAGTAGCGGCGAGCGAACAGGGAAAAGCCCAGCACCGAAGCCCGTAGTCGGAAACGGCTACAGGGCAATGTGGTGTTTAGGAGAGCCCAGTTAACGCGGTAAGTGTGTAACGTGTCCAAGTCCTTCTTGAACGGGGCCACACACCCATAGAGGGTGCCAGGCCCGTAGTGACCGTTACCACGTCCGGGTGGGTTTCTCCTTAGAGTCGGGTTGCTTGAGAGTGCAGCTCTAAGTGGGTGGTAAACTC
>CALYJB010000129.1:32500-52500 GCA_944738965.1 Nebria brevicollis
AAAATTTTTTTTTAGGTTATTATAAAACGTTTCCTTCTTAAACCCCTAGCAGATACTTAGGTTAAGTGAGAAATGCAAGAAAAATAAGTTAAAATACCCTTGGAAGTTTGAAATAAATCAACTTTCACCGATTGACGTTCAACTGATGAAAGTAAAAAATTTCAGTGTTGAAATTTTTTTTTTTTTTGATATTATAAAGCGTTTCCTTCCTAAACCCCTAGCAGATACTTAGGTTAAGTGAGAAATGCAAGAAAAATTAGTTAAAATACCCTTGGAAGTTTGAAATAAATCCACTTTCACCGATTGACGTTCAACTGATGAAAGTAAAAAATTTCAAAGTTTTGAAAATTATTATTTTTGATATTATAAAACGTTTCCTTCTTAAACCCCTAGCAGATACTTAGGTTAAGTGAGAAATGCAAGAAAAATTAGTTAAAATACCCTTGGAAGTTTGAAATAAATCAACTTTCACCGTTTGATGTTCAACTGATGAAAGTAAAATATTTCAAAGTGTTGAAAAATTTATTTTGGAAATTATTATGTTTGTTTTTCTAATACTCTAAAGAAGGTTTAGATTAAGTGAGAAATGTAAAAAAAATTAGGTTATATACCCTTGGAAGTTTGAAATAAATCCACTTTCACCAATTGATGTTCAACTGATGAAAGTAAAATATTTCAAAGTGTTGAAAATTTTTTTTTGGAAATTATTATGTTTGTTTTTCTAATACTCTAAAGAAGGTTAAGATTAAGTGAGAAATGTAAAAAAAATTAGGTAAAATACCCTTGGAAGTTTGAAATAAATCCACTTTCACCGATTGATGTTCAACTGATGAAAGTAAAATATTTCAAAGTGTTGAAAAATTTTTTTTTGGAAATTATTAATTTGTTTTTCTAATACTCTAAAGAAGGTTTAGATTAAGTGAGAAATGTAAAAAAAATTAGGTAAAATACCCTTGGAAGTTTGAAATAAATCCACTTTCACCAATTGATGTTCAACTGATGAAAGTAAAATATTTCAAAGTGTTGAAAAATTTTTTTTGGAAATTATTATGTTTGTTTTTCTAATACTCTAAAGAAGGTTTAGATTAAGTGAGAAATGTAAAAAAAATTAGGTAATATACCCTTGGAAGTTTGAAATAAATCCACTTTCACCGATTGATGTTCAACTGATGAAAGTAAAATATTTCAAAGTGTTGAAAATTTTTTTTTTGAAATTATTATGTTTGTTTTTCTAATACTCTAAAGAAGGTTTAGATTAAGTGAGAAATGTAAAAAAATCTAGGTAATATACCCTTGGAAGTTTGAAATAAATCCACTTTCACCAATCGTACTTTCACCGATTGATGTTCAACTGATGAAAGTAAAATATTTCAAAGTGTTGAAATTTTTTTTTTGGAAATTATTAAATTTTTTTTACTAATGCCCTAAAGGAGTATAAGGTTAAGTGAGTAATGCAAAAAAAATTAGGTAAAATACCCTTGGAAGTTTGAAATAAATCCACTTTCACCAATCGTACTTTCACCGATTGATGTGTGATTGGTGAAACAAAAATTTTTTCTAAGTTTTTCGAAAATTTTTTTTAAAATAAATAAATTCTTTTTTAATACAACGTAAAGGACACCCATTGATTTAGATTAAAATAAAAAAAATTAGGTAAAATATCTTTGGTACTGGAAAAAACGTCTACTTTCACCGATCGCACTTTTTCAAAAAGGTCGTTTTTCGGGACCACGCAGCCCATTTAAAGATGGCGGAAAGTGCACCGTCGCTGCCGGCCAACAAAATCGCACTCGGACTTTTTTCAAATTAGGTCTGTCAAGGGTACCAAAATGACTTTAGGAGAGCAAAATCAGAAAAATTCATTTTTCTGATTTTGAAAGAGGAATTTAAATATGCTGTCAGATATTGTCTACGGACATTAAAACTCGAGATACAGGCATTTTGTGAGATATTTTGAATCATTCATGACTCTAAGTACGCACAATTGACCCATGTCGTATCCGTTTTGGTTCGGGCAAGCGACCATCTCTCCCTCTGATCGCTTGTCGGGTATGGCTTGAATAATTCTGAGTGGAAAATTTTTTTTTTTTTTCGCACAATATATCAAAATTATCAAGAAAAAGTGAAATTTACAAGTTTGCCCAAAGGGCACTAGTAAATAATTTTAAAGTTCAATAGTGAACTGTAGGCCGTGCCATGATCTGTTTGAACGATAATTATAATTTTCCTGTGTGGACATTGGGTAATCGTTACGAGCACGCGAAATGCTATGCTGGGTACTGGGCACTAGTAATGTGTAACAACACACTCACACGCAACACACAAGAACGTGCTGATGGTGGGTCTATTCTTGTTGCTGTTGTTGACGCTGATGTTGCTGTTTGTTGCATCGACATACTTACTATGTGTGACTAGGAGAAGTGTTGAAAATCTCAGTCGTTGTCGTGTACACCATACTACCAGATAACGATCGATCTATCGTCTCTTGCGGCTCACTGTGTTTATCTTACATATATATGTATATACATCTCTGCAACGGTAAAAGCGGCAAATGTTTGTGACATTTACAATAATGTAGACTAGGGCGCACTAGCACTGTCGACTCACTTGTGTTTGCCAATAAAAACCTGACCAGTAAGACTTATACTATAGTAAATAACACGACGCTAGAACGAGACATCGTTCCTCTTATTTGTTGTGTGAGTGTTACCGTACACTACTGAATTGTTATAAGAATTGATTGTACAAAAAAGTACGCGAGGCTCTCTCACACGTCTATTAATAAAGGGATTGAACGATAGGCACATGCAAGTGTGTAGAGACCTCAATAAATGTTGGGGGAATATAGGTGGCGAAATAACACAGTCGTTGTCGTGTACACCATACTACCAGATTACGATCGATCTATCGTCTCTTGCGGCTCACTGTGTTTATCTTACATATATATATGTATATACATCTCTGCAACGGTAAAAGCGGCAAATGTTTGTGACATTTACAATAATGTAGACTAGGGCGCACTAGCACTGTCGACTCACTTGTGTTTGCCAATAAAAACCTGACCAGTAAGACTTATACTATAGTAAATAACACGACGCTAGAACGAGACATCGTTCCTCTTATTTGTTGTGTGAGTGTTACCGTACACTACTGAATTGTTATAAGAATTGATTGTACAAAAAAGTACGCGAGGCTCTCTCACACGTCTATTAATAAAGGGATTGAACGATAGGCACATGCAAGTGTGTAGAGACCTCAATAAATGTTGGGGGAATATAGGTGGCGAAATAACACAGTCGTTGTCGTGTACACCATACTACCAGATTACGATCGATCTATCGTCTCTTGCGGCTCACTGTGTTTATCTTACATATATATATGTATATACATCTCTGCAACGGTAAAAGCGGCAAATGTTTGTGACATTTACAATAATGTAGACTAGGGCGCACTAGCACTGTCGACTCACTTGTGTTTGCCAATAAAAACCTGACCAGTAAGACTTATACTATAGTAAATAACACGACGCTAGAACGAGACATCGTTCCTCTTATTTGTTGTGTGAGTGTTACCGTACACTACTGAATTGTTATAAGATGATTGTACAAAGAGTACGCGATGATAGTATTATATAAAAAATTGTGGCCTCGACCGATATCGGACGCCCGTGGCAACTCTAAAAACTATTGGTGCTCTGAGTACAGTAGCGTGTTTGCTTATGTGTGTAGGGAAAAAAATACTGTGTGTGTTGCACTCCCTTACACTCAGAGACACACGTTGTGTGCTTGGAGTAGGCGTTGGTATACTGCATAACTGCGGGGAAACGTTCTGACCAACGTAAACCTCCACTAAATGCAGTTAAAGATATAATTTTCATATCCGTTTGTTATGTATGGGTTCTGTGTGAAACATACTATACGGTTTTTACCATGCAATGGCTCTCAGAAAAAACTTTGTCTAGAGAAATTATGTATATATAAAAATTATTTCCGTTTGTTCGTATGGCTTCTGTGTGAAGCATACTGTACGGTTTTTAACTTGGATATATATATATATATATATATATATATATATATATATATATATATATATATATATATAAAAATTGTTGCCACGACCCATATCGGACGCCCGTGGCAACTCTAAAAACATATGGTGCTCTGAGTACACTTTTGTGTGCTTGGAGTAGGCGTTGGTATACAGCATAACTGCGGGGAAACGTTCTGACTACGTAAACCTCTACTAAATGCAGTTAAAGATATAATAAAAAATTAGCCCGACTATGTTCTCTGAAACATACGGTTACTATGCAATGACTCTCTACGTTCCGAGCGAGAATAGTATCTTTAATAATATACTAACAGATTACGATCGACACTATCGTGTCTTGCGGCTCACTGTGTTTCCTACTACTACTATATATATATACATCTCTCTGCAACGGTTAACGTGGCAAGCGTTCGTGACGTTTATAATAATGTAGACAGGGCGCAATAGCACTGTCGATTCACGCGCGTTTGTCAGTCAGTAACCCCGACCAGAGTAGTTGGACACTATATAGTAAAATAATAACACGACGCTAGAACGAGAGACGTTCGATCCTCTTGTATGTTAATATATACATATATTAAAGATATATACACGATACACGATAATTCTCTGAAACACTGGCGCTTTAAATCTAGCGACGAGTACGGAAGAGATTATTTGAACTCTCAAATAATATTAATAAAATCGAAATATAGTAAATATATATATCTAGACACCACACACCCCATACACTCACTACTGGGTGTTGTGTTTGTGTGTGTGAGTGTGTGTCGAACCTGTGTGGTTGGTTTTTATAGTGTGTATGATGTGATGATTGGGACCTGTGTGGGCCTGTCTACAACAAACACGTAATAAAAGTGTGTAGATATATATTTATATAGAAATTTTATATGAAAAATTTTACGTAGCCCGGTATGCCAGAAAGTAAATTTTCGATACCGGTGTCTCTCGTATATATTTATATATATATATATATATATATATATATATAAAAAAAAACAAACACATTTCCAAAAAAATTTATGCAATTTTTATATGTGATTGTGACAAACTCCCTGGTTGATCCTGCCAGTAGTCATATGCTTGTCTCAAAGATTAAGCCATGCATGTCTCAGTACAAGCCAAAATAAGGTGAAACCGCGAAAGGCTCATTAAATCAGTTATGGTTCCTTAGATCGTACACACATTTACTTGGATAACTGTGGTAATTCTAGAGCTAATACACGCAAACAGAGCTCCGACCAGAGATGGAAGGAGTGCTTTTATTAGATCAAAACCAATCGGCGGGCAGGCACTGCTGTCTGTTCGTCGCCCTATTTGGTGACTCTGAATAACTTTATGCTGATCGTACGGTCTTGCACCGGCGACGCATCTTTCAAATGTCTGCCTTATCAACTGTCGATGGTAGGTTCTGCGCCTACCATGGTTGTAACGGGTAACGGGGAATCAGGGTTCGATTCCGGAGAGGGAGCCTGAGAAACGGCTACCACATCCAAGGAAGGCAGCAGGCGCGCAAATTACCCACTCCCGGCACGGGGAGGTAGTGACGAAAAATAACGATACGGGACTCATCCGAGGCCCCGTAATCGGAATGAGTACACTTTAAATCCTTTAACAAGGACCAATTGGAGGGCAAGTCTGGTGCCAGCAGCCGCGGTAATTCCAGCTCCAATAGCGTATATTAAAGTTGTTGCGGTTAAAAAGCTCGTAGTTGAATCTGTGTCCCGTGCTGTCGGTTCACCGCCCGCGGTGCTAACTGGCACGTCTCACGGGACGTCCTGCCGGTGGAAGACCAATCGCTCAGTATTGTCTGGGGTCTGTGCGTGCATAACGCGCGTACAGAATTCCCGGGTGCTCGGTGATCCTTCCGACTTTTTTAAATCCTGTCGCGGTGCTCTTAATTGAGTGTCGAGGCGGGCCGGCACGTTTACTTTGAACAAATTAGAGTGCTCAAAGCAGGCTAAAATTTCGCCTGAATACTATGTGCATGGAATAATGGAACAGGACCTCGGTTCTATTTTGTTGGTTTTCGGAACCCCGAGGTAATGATTAATAGGGACGGATGGGGGCATTCGTATTGCGACGTTAGAGGTGAAATTCTTGGATCGTCGCAAGACGGACAGAAGCGAAAGCATTTGCCAAAAATGTTTTCATTAATCAAGAACGAAAGTCAGAGGTTCGAAGGCGATCAGATACCGCCCTAGTTCTGACCATAAACGATGCCAGCTAGCGATCCGTCGATGTTCCTCCGATGACTCGACGGGCAGCTTCCGGGAAACCAAAGCTTTTGGGTTCCGGGGGAAGTATGGTTGCAAAGCTGAAACTTAAAGGAATTGACGGAAGGGCACCACAAGGAGTGGAGCCTGCGGCTTAATTTGACTCAACACGGGGAACCTCACCAGGCCCGGACACCGGAAGGATTGACAGATTGATAGCTCTTTCTTGATTCGGTGGGTGGTGGTGCATGGTCGTTCTTAGTTGGTAGAGCGATTTGTCTGGTTAATTCCGATAACGAACGAGACTCTAGCCTGCTAAATAGGCGTACTCTACCGGTATCTCGAAGGCTCACATCTTCCGTACTAACCGTACGTTTGTTCGTCGGTGTTTCAATCGGTGTTCATACACTGTGCGAGCATTTTGCGGCTTCGTGCGGGCGGAATGTTGTGGTTTTTACTACCGGCGTACATTTTAATCTTCTTAGAGGGACAAACGGCTTATAGCCGTATGAGATTGAGCAATAACAGGTCTGTGATGCCCTTAGATGTTCTGGGCCGCACGCGCGCTACACTGAAGGAATCAGCGTGTCTTCCCTGGCCGAATGGTCCGGGTAACCCGCTGAACCTCCTTCGTGCTAGGGATTGGGGATTGCAATTATTCCCCATGAACGAGGAATTCCCAGTAAGCGCGAGTCATAAACTCGTGTTGATTAAGTCCCTGCCCTTTGTACACACCGCCCGTCGCTACTACCGATTGAATGATTTAGTGAGGTCTTCGGACTGGTACTCGGCCGGCGTTTCGACATTTGCCGATGTCGCTGGGAAGATGACCGAACTTGATCATTTAGAGGAAGTAAAAGTCGTAACAAGGTTTCCGTAGGTGAACCTGCGGAAGGATCATTACTGTGTCTCTAAAGAAAGAAACAAATATATAAATAAAAATTGAGAAATGTGCACGGGCAACACCATATACACTCTCTGTAACGACCGGACACTTGATCCTAAACAGTCCACATAATAAAATTTCGTAAACAGGGGGACAGAGTGAAAATGTGATATTTTATAATATACATTTTTATATGTGTATAATATTGGTGGCACTGAAGATGATGATGATGATGATGATGATGGTGGCTTCATCTCACGTTACTCTTATCTTCTCTATATTATCCATCAACATACTTAGCATTTATAATATATACATTATATACATAACGCACACATCATATATATATTATATCGATCTACACTGACTGACAAACACACGAGCTGTGTGTGCTGACTGTGTATGTTGAGAAATGTAAAATGTACATATATATTTAGATTTGTGTTGTGGTTATGTATGGTATATCGTATGGTATGGTATAGTATGGTATGGGTGTGTGGTTTGGAAGAGGACGAGATGTCGTACAACGATAATGAGACAAATCGATATACACAAACTTTCTCACACACCTCACTACGCACAACACAGAAGCCTCTCGCGATATGACATGGAAACGTGTATGCGCACCGCGGTTTGTGATTGTTAGGTTTGAATCTGTGTATGCACCAGTAAACAGAGCCTAACACCGAGTCACGGGGTAATTGCTTGTGAAAGTGTCCAACAGTGTTGATAGGTTGTATGTGTTGTATGTGAGGTATATACGTGTGATGTTTGTGTGTATCACCACTCATTGGCCAATAACGTATATAAACATATAGGGATAACCGTTATATAGCACTGAGTGTTAGGTGATGTTGTGTATGTTACCCCCTCGTACATCCACACTCACACATCTATTAAAAGAAACCCCCGGAAATTATCAAAAATTATTCTTGTTGCTGTTGTTGACGCTGATGTTGCTGTTTGTTGCATCGACAATTACACTTATTGTGCGACGACTAGTTTTGTGTGTCTGTCTGACCCATCGCTGTGACGGTCTCTACATATTTATAAAATACTGTTGTGGTGATGTCTTTTCTACCACTAGCAGAGGAGGGACACGGTCTCCTCTGTACATCATTAAATTTAAGTGGTGAGAAAAGACACACATTGACTCGCACAGCAGATAGAGAGACGTGCGGTGATAATGCAGTACACACAGGCCAGTTTGCGCTAGTAGGGACTAGTTATTTGTAACAACACACTCACACGCAACACGCAAGAATAAGTCACCGACGACGGCTAGTCACTCAATCGTCGCACCAGTGGACGATAGCCATTTGCTATATATATATATATATATATATATACATATATATGAATATAATGTGTGTGTAAGGTTTTGACTCGGCCTTACACATTTACAATTGGGGGGGCAGTGGTGAGTGGTTAGTGTCTGATCGGTGACACATATAATATGTGTCTGTGTGTGGTGACCATTATTATACAAAAATTTTTTATTATTATTATTATTATGCTGTTGATGATGATGATCAATAAAGAATTGTGTGTGGCGGAAAATGAATGAATATTATTATAATCCTAACAAATATAACCCTGAACGGTGGATCACTCGGCTCGTGGGTCGATGAAGAACGCAGCTAAATGCGCGTCAACTTGTGAACTGCAGGACACATGAACATCGACATTTCGAACGCATATTGCGGTCCTCGGATACTGTTCCTGGACTACGCCTGGCTGAGGGTCGTATTACAATTACCAGACTGCCGGTCTTCAGTATACACCGCTGCCACCACTAGTGTGTGTGTGTGTTTCTGCTGTCTCTGCTGTTGCTTCTGTTGCTGCTGCTGCTGTTGCTGTTGCTGCTGTTGCTGTTTTGTATTCGCGTTCAATCATTGCTACTAAATTTAGACAGAGGAAAACACTCTGTCTCTAACATGTACTTGATTAAACAACAGTACACACACATGCGCACACACACAACACACAGTAGTTCGAGTATACAGACAACGCGAGCAGATTCACGGCGCACACACACACACACCGGTGGTTATGTGTTGCTGTGTAATAGATGTCAGGCGATGTTGGGTATCCGGCGTTGGGGTTATTCTGATGTATAAAATTGTTCTGCCGTCTGTGCGTGTGGCTGGTTGATGTTTGTGTGTTTGCCGGTTGATGTTGTAGATGATGTGTGTGCGTCTGTGATTTTGCACTCGCAGACGTACAATATACACACACACACACACCTACAAAACACAACACACCACCATTTCATAGTCTGTACTCTACTCTGTGTGACAGAGGAGTCCCCGTAGTGAATATGTGTATTATTTTATTTATTATCAATATTCAATATATTGGAATATATTTAGATATACAGAGAACACTCTGTGGACTGGGACTTTTTTAAACATGTATACAGTTTAATATACCAAACCCAGCCCGGTTCCTTAAATAGAAGGTGAGCGGCGACTGAGTAGTAAAACACCACTCACTTGTCAAGCGCTATAGACGCGCGGGCATCTGATGTGTTATATGTTGATACAGTTCGTCGCAAACCTAACCGGTAGCGTATATGTGTTATTAAGATACTCAAACACATACACACACGCGTGTGACTTGTACTCGTACATAATAGACCAAAACACAATCCGACAACACCGTAGTAGTCAGTGTGCTGCTGCTGCTGTTGTTGTTGTCAGTAGTTTCACAAAGAGAAGCCTCTTCTGTCATGGTACTAGCATATATATATACATTAATACATACATATATAAATTCACTCTAATATTATAGAAAAATCATAGATATCGACATCACTGTCGTCTCGTGTGTGTCGTCCTACACACCACTAGAAACCATAATATTTTACTCTCTATACTACACTTTATATCATATTTATAGCTATTATAAATAACTATATAGAAAGAAAGAAACCAAGCCGTATATGCCAATACAATTTTGTGTGTATATATCGGTCTCAAGTCAACGGCACAAACGCTAGAGAACGCATAGTCGTATTATTATCACATTTATATATTAAACATCGCATACTCGTATAACTTTACACACATTTTAGTGTGTCTTTACGTATTAATGCTGTGCGGCCAGAGTGTGACCAGAGTGGGTAGCGCTCGTCCGTCTTTACATTATCACATAATATACATAATAATATCATTATTATCATTATGAGAACAGTTGTTCTGTAAGTGAGTGTTCAAATTTAGAAGTCTCTTGTATGGCAGGGTTATAGGAACTTGTGGCAACATCATCACTCCAATGTTTTTATATTTCTATACACACCCACATATCTATATAAAGTATATTACTATCAATACGCTGTGGGAGTTTATTGAGGAGATGCTAGTGCAATGTTAGTTATTAGAGGGAATCTCTGCACGCAAACACACACTATATATAAATATATATTATATATTACTATATTGTGTTGTGAATGTTAAAACTGTGTGTTCACTGTCACTCACTGTGTGTGTGTTAAGTAACAAGAGTATACAATCGGTCTGGACGTGTCCCAGTGTCTCTGTATTTGTGCAATTAAACAAGTTTACTACTACTCGTACGTATACTTGTGCACACTTACACGATTCCAGTGGTCGTTCAAGCAAAGACCAAGCGTCCCTACTCATACAAATTGTTACGTTCAACATTTAAGCGCACAGTGTTTGCTTTGAACTATATAGCACAGATCAGTTTACAAAATCACACATTATACATATATATATGTGTTGTTGTGTTATTGTGTATGTTCACTTAATTATATATCTAACATTTGTCACACTCTCCGTTATACAATACAATTCTGAGGCAGTTTGTGTAGTATATTTGTATGTGGGGAAATATATACGAAAAATGTTGTTGCTGTTGTAGTTGCCCCCTATACCGATCAAGACCTTTTACACGCGATCACTCTCTTTACCTAACTATATACACTGTTTGCGATGATGTAGAGTGTAAGTGACCTGACGTTGTTCATGTTCTCACTATACTCTGTCCGTAACTTACGTCAAAAACACCGTGTATCGTTATTGTATGCTGCATGCGGATGATGATTCTAATACACTGAAAATCTATGTAAACTACAAATGTGACGGCCACTTGAGATATTCCAATATACACTATATAGCAAATTTGTTCGTGCAGTCATGTTGGTGATGGTGGTGTAGATCACCACCACTCCTTCATAATACGTCTATAGTTATATTCTACATAAACTGTATTGGCTATTTGGTTATGATGTGTGATATATGCCGTGGTTAGAGAATTTATGGTGACGACTGGTGTGAGTTTGGGTCGTCTACTTGAGACGTAGAGGTGGTGTCAATTGAGATATCTTTTTCTATATGAGTGTTTTTTTATTTTGTGTGTGTGTGTGTGTGTATGTTATACACCAAAAAAATGTCAAAGAGGCCGAGTGTTACGAAACCAACAACTACACATATTGCACATATTGTCTCTCGGACCTGCCTGTTGATTACGATGTGTGTGTTTATAATGGTTTTTGTACATTATGAGTGCAGGAAACGTAATACGTGTTCTGTGTGTATGTGCAACTTGTATTCTCTGATAACGATATAGCATATATCGTGAAAGTTTTTAATAATATATAATAGAAATATATTAATATATATCTATATCTATATTTATTTATGCGACCTCAGAGCAGGTGTGACTACCCGCTGAATTTAAGCATATTACTAAGCGGAGGAAAAGAAACTAACAAGGATTCCCTTAGTAGCGGCGAGCGAACAGGGAAAAGCCCAGCACCGAAGCCCGTAGTCGGAAACGGCTACAGGGCAATGTGGTGTTTAGGAGAGCCCAGTTAACGCGGTAAGTGTGTAACGTGTCCAAGTCCTTCTTGAACGGGGCCACACACCCATAGAGGGTGCCAGGCCCGTAGTGACCGTTACCACGTCCGGGTGGGTTTCTCCTTAGAGTCGGGTTGCTTGAGAGTGCAGCTCTAAGTGGGTGGTAAACTCCATCTAAGGCTAAATATAACCACGAGACCGATAGCGAACAAGTACCGTGAGGGAAAGTTGAAAAGAACTTTGAAGAGAGAGTTCAATAGTACGTGAAACCGTTCAGGGGTAAACCTGAGAAACCCGAACTATTCGAAGGGAGAGATTCAATCACCTCGCCTGTGGTAGCACACTGGTAACGTTTTACATGGGACGTCTTCGTGCTGCCTCGGTTCGCGCCGTTGTAGTGCTGGACGCCCCGTTATCAGTGCTGTTTACTGCAGGAGGTGTGCATTTCTATCCTAGTAGATGCGTCGCGACCCATTGGGCACTTGTCTATGGTATCCGCGCTATAAGGACAGCCTGTACGGCAACACCGTTTGCTGAGTTTATTCGCAGTAGCGTGCCTGTTGTCGCACAGACCTTAGCGGTATCCCGGCAGGTGACTCGATGGTAGAAACCGTCAGGTGGTGGGTCGCTGCTCTTTTGTAGCGGAGCGTTTTCACACCCTGTGACAAGTAAACTCTGTGTAGACCGTGGAAATTGGACTGGTGCCGATTCCGCACTCGCATTACTGTTGGTCGCATGGGCTATGTAACCGATCCCGCGTCACCCGTCGGCGACGTCTGAGCTTTGGGTACTTTCAGGACCCGTCTTGAAACACGGACCAAGGAGTCTAGCATGTACGCGAGTCATTGGGTCAGATACACAAACTAAACCTAAAGGCGAAATGAAAGTAAAAGTTTATAATTTTTACATAAACTAAGGGAAGATGGGCTTCCCAATTGTCGGTGAAGCCTCGCACTCCCGGACCGTCCCTCACACTCATTGCGAGTTGGGGCGGATCTAGAGCGTACACGCTGGGACCCGAAAGATGGTGACCTATGCCAGGTCAGGATGAAGTCAGGGGAAACCCTGATGGAAGTCCGTAGCGATTCTGACGTGCAAATCGATCGTAAGAACTTGGTATAGCGGCGATAGACTCATCGAACCATCTAGTAGCTGGTTCCATCCGAAGTTTCCCTCAGGATAGCTGGCATTCGATTGAATAACACAAAATTGTGAATGAGTCTCATCCGGTAAAGCGAATGATTAGAGGCATTGGGGTCGAAACGGCCTCAACCTATTCTCAAACTTTAAATGGGTGAGATCTCCGGCTTGCTTAACGCATGAAGCCGGAGATCGGATCAATGAATGCCAAGTGGGCCACTTTTGGTAAGCAGAACTGGCGCTGTGGGATGAACCAAACGTAGAGTTAAAGCGCCAAAATTGACACTTATGGGATACCATGAAAGGCGTTGGTAACTTAAGACAGCAGGACGGTGGCCATGGAAGTCGGAATCCGCCAAGGAGTGTGTAACAACTCACCTGCCGAAGTTACTAGCCCTGAAAATGGATGGCGCTAAAGTGTCATGCTTATACTCTACCGTCGTGGCAATTCGGATGTTTTGTTAACTGCGTACGCGTGGTCGAGCACCGTTATGTCACGATGAGTAGGATGGTCGCGGCGGTGAGCGCAGAAGGATTGGGCGTGAGCCCATCTGGAGCCGCCGTCGGTGCAGATCTTGGTGGTAGTCGCAAATACTCCAGCGAGACCCTGGAGGACTGACGTGGAGAAGGGTTTCGTGTGAACAGCTGTTGCACACGAGTCAGTCGATCCTAAGCCCTAGGAGAAATCCGATGTTGATGTTGGTGTGTTTCAATCAAATGCTATATAGAAAAAACACTATATATACAAATACGAAATTGATGAGTGTTGAGAAAGAGATACATAAAAATACATATATACATTTTTATAATATTTGATATATATATACATTCATTGCATATAGAAAATAACGCACGCGCTGCTCTTACACATCCCTCGCACAACAACAACAACAAGAACAGCAGCAGCAACACAATACACATCCCCATACAAATCATCTAAAGAATGCATTAACCTTGATTGTGATTGATGTGATGATTATGTGTGTGTGTGGATGTTTGTGCTGCTATGTATGTATGTATGTATGTAAGTTAGTTTGCTGCGATATGTGTTCGTGTGGTGAGTATCAACGTATTATCACAATACATCACTTTTCTATATATATCTCGTCTATCTGTCGGTACGCACATATCACTCTGTATATAGGTGCTGTTATGGTGAGGAAAAATTTGAATATATAAAAATATATTTACAAAAAGAGGTATACATTTTTATATACATCATTATGTGACATATATATGAAACACTGTGTGTGTCTCCTCTATATAGATATATCATCATCAACAACAACCTCCTAGATAGTGCTAGTTGAAGTTGTAGTTGTTGTTTGTGCGCATAGTATGTGGTATATAATGTTTGTATATCGTGTATAATATATAAAATATACATATATCTCTCTGTCGTCCTGTCAACACCATAACATAAGTTACATGTGTGTGTATTTGCGGCGAGATGGAAAGTGGATAATGTTTGATGTGTAGTTTATTTTCGTGATGATGTGTTTTCATCTAGTATAAGATTCGATCATATATGATGTATCTCATACACACACACACTTCTTTTTCTGTATATAAAAGAATTTTTTATTTTTGTTGGTATCACACCCATCGGGCGAAAGGGAATCCGGTTCCTATTCCGGAACCCGGCAGCGGAACCGTTAAAAATTCGGGCCCTCGCAAGAGAGTTCGTCGGGGTAACCCAAAATGACCTGGAGACGCCGTCGGGAGATCCGGGAAGAGTTTTCTTTTCTGTTTGAGCGTTCGAGTTCCCTGGAATCCTCTAGCAGGGAGATAGGGTTTGGAACGCGAAGAGCACCGCAGTTGCGGCGGTGTCCGGATTGTCCCCTCGGACCTTGAAAATCCAGGAGAGGGCCACGTGGAGGTGTCGCGCCGGTTCGTACCCATATCCGCAGCAGGTCTCCAAGGTTAAGAGCCTCTAGTCGATAGAATAATGTAGGTAAGGGAAGTCGGCAAATTGGATCCGTAACTTCGGGATAAGGATTGGCTCTGGGGTGCGGGGCGTGTCGGGCGGGTAAGCGAAGTGGGTTTCGGCTAACGTGCCGGGCCTGGGCGAGGTGCAGACTAGTGAAACGATTGTATACGTCATACCTGTCCACGGTCTGTCGACCGCGTACATGCGTGTGTGCCACTGTGCTTTCGTGAATCTTGCGCGAATCCAAACTCGGTCCCGTGCCTTGGCCTCCCACGGAACTTACTTGCTATGAGGCTCTGGGTCGGATGGTTCACGCTATCGCTGGATGTCCTCGTCGGCCGCCATTTAACGTACAGCTCAGAACTGGCACGGACCTGGGGAATCCGACTGTCTAATTAAAACAAAGCATTGCGATGGCCCCAGCGGGTGTTGACGCAATGTGATTTCTGCCCAGTGCTCTGAATGTCAAAGTGAAGAAATTCAAGCAAGCGCGGGTAAACGGCGGGAGTAACTATGACTCTCTTACCTCCACCCTCCACCCATTACAGCGCGGCTTTAGGGAGATCGATGGCACACTGGCAAACACCCTAACGGTCGACCACTATATTAAATCCAGACGGATTAAGGGGAAGGCGTATAACCTGCTTTCGCTCGACGTTAGGAAGGCCTTTGACAGTGTGTCACATCATTCGATCAAAAGAGCGTTAAATAGAGTGGGCCTGGATCCTCCGTCCATTAGCTACATACTGGACACACTGAACGCCCACACCACTATAACGGTGGGCGATAGAACTACGAGGAAGATTCGTTTTAATAGAGGAGTGAAACAGGGTGATCCACTCAGCCCACTCCTCTTTAACATCGTCGTTGACGAGCTTATTGACAAGCTCAACGCGACACGCCCAGGTGGAACTCTGGCCCCGGGACTTAAAGTGGCATCCATCGCCTTTGCGGACGACCTGGTTTTATTAGAAGATAAAGAGACAGATATGGCGATTACCTTAGATCTTGCGGAAATGTTTCTCAAATCACGAGGCATGAGCTTAAATGCCAAAAAATGCGTTTCCATCAGCGCTGCAGTGGTTAGCGGGAAATCCGTGCCACGCACTAAGGCAACCTTTAGGATTGGGAAGCAATACATACGCGCCATCGCCGACGTCCAAATTTTCCGATATCTAGGACTGAACTTTACCGCTTCAGGGAACTCTAAACCAGGAGTAGTTAACCTACTTACCTGGTTAAAGAATCTTGAAAAGGCCCCCTTAAAGCCAGACCAGAAATTTCACTTGCTGAAACTACACGTAATCCCCCGTTTGTTCTATGGCCTCCAAAGCCCCTCTATTCAAGCCTCCACATTGTCGGATTGCGACAGAGCCATTAGAAGATCAGCAAAAAGGATTTTGCACCTGGGGACCCACACGGGAAACCAGTTCCTTTACGCTAAGCCACGAGATGGAGGGCTAGGCTTGACCCAATTGAGGAATAAGATCCCCCACATCATGTTGGATAGAATGACGTCCCTAAAATTAGATGATACCATTGTGAAGACAATTGCTCCCCATGAACCTACTTTAAGTCTTGAATTGAAAATTCAGCGCCTCGCCCATTTGGGCAATCCGGACGCGTTCTGGAGGGAGCAAATGTCTATAAGACCGTTTAGTAAAGGAATCGAGGAGGCCGCGGACAATGCGGCAAGCCGCTCCTGGATCCTCACCAAGCCCAAAGGTTGGACTGGCCGGGATTTCGTTAAAGCAGTACAACTGCGCACAAACAACTTGCCTTGTCGTGGGATGCCGGGGAAACCCCTTGATCAACGCCTTTGCAGAGCAGGATGCGACAAGATCGAGTCTGCATCACACATTTTGCAGGGGTGCCCCGTCACCCACTTCGAACGAATAAATAGGCATAACGAAATCGTGGCCAAAATCGCACGGCACACTAGATCCCTCAAGTTCACAACAGAGGTTGAGCCTCACGTTCGCCACGAGGACGGTCAGCTCTATAAGCCCGATTTAGTCGTCCACACCTCCCAGGACTCCTTGGTCATCAGCGATGTCCAAGTGAGCTGGGAAGGTACCAGAAGCCTGGCAGAAAGCCATGCCGCTAAGACGCTAGTTTATAACAACCCAAAGTTTATAGAGGCTGCTACCCGTAAATGGCCTGGCAAGACTTTTGCCTTTCATCCAGTGCTCATTGGAGCACGTGGTATATGGCCCCGAGCCAATACCGAGGCCGCAGCTCACCTCCGTATGCCTAACCATCTTATGGCTTCATTAGTGCATTCTTGCCTAAAATGGGGCGCCACGCTCCATAGAACATTCATGACATCTGTTTGGAAGAGGAGACCCCCAAACCGCTGACCGGACTATTTGCACTAAAATACATCAACCTGATCACGATAACACCTATTCGGATACAAGCTCGATGAAAATTTAAATTGCGGATACAGGCTATCAGCACTATAAAACGAAGATAAGATAGACCTGTATCCCCTATCACTGCTAACTAGTGGGAACATCTTAAGTTACAAAGTACGCATTAACTGAGCGCTATTTAATATAGCCAAATGCCTCGTCATCTAATTAGTGACGCGCATGAATGGATTAACGAGATTCCCACTGTCCCTATCTACTAGTCTGTGTTCTAACTCGGTTGGAGACAGACGTGTTTTTGATAGCTCGTTAGCATTAAAAACATCTCTTACGTGTTTCTCAAATAATTGTTTATTTCCTGTATCGTTTTGTTTCTATACGTAACCTTTAAATTCGTTTTTATCGTTGTTACGTGAGTGTGGCAAGTTAAAACTCGTGTTACAAATCGTGTTTGTAACACGATATTTTATCTTGCCAACTGTAGTGTACGTGTCTTGTGGTAGTTTGTGCCGTTCTTTCTGTGTGTTCCCGCTGCTGCCCTTATTGGTTGGCGATAGGGCCACCACAGGCCGTCACGATGACGGAGCCAGCAGCTGGGGTCCGCGATGACGTCGAGTGCATGGACGAGGGTATCCCGCCAGCTGTCAAGAACACGGAGGCATCTGGTGCGCGGAAAAGGGTCCGACCGGAAGAGCGGGATGAACGTTCTTCCAGTATGAATGTAGTGTACAAGGACTCGAATTTGAGTCGTATGCGCGAGATTGGTGAAAGAATGCGAGCGTATGTGTCTGAGGAATGCAACCGGGTCAGCAAGTCGTCGGCAAGGTTCTTGCTAGATAGAGTAGCAGAGTACGAAGAACTCTTGACAAACGTGCTGCTCTGCAACGAACGCATGGGGGGCAAAATTGAGGAGATGACTTCAAGTTTATGGCGGATGAAGGAGGCCAAACAGATAGACGGGGGCATTGAAGCAGCCTCGCCGAAAGTGGCTAAAGAGAGCTATGCAAAACCAGCGCTGCCCACACCAGCACCACGCAGACGAACATTTGCATGTGTTGTAAATACGAAAGATAAGGCCGTGACCAGTGCAAACATCGAGCAGATGGTGCAAAAGAGTGTGCGACCAGCCGTGAGCGACTGGGTCAAGGTTGTTGGCACTCGGAAGACGCGGGCCGGAGGACTCGCTATAGAAGTGGCCTCGGAGAAGGACCTCCAGGCCCTCAAGGACTGTGACAAGTTCAAGGACCTGGGGTTAACCGTCTCCGAGCCACGGAGGGCGGGTCCGAAGGTAATAGTCTACGATGTCAGCAACCAGGAGACTATGGATGAGTTCATGAGTGAACTGTACGAACGTAATATGAAAAACGTGTTGACGGAGAATGAGTGGAAAGAGCGAGTGAGAATTGTATCACGGAATGGGAAAAAGGGGGATGAATGTGGAAACCTTGTTTTAGAGTTGCCGACTAAAGCAAGGGAATGGATGATTAATAACGAACGAGTGTATGTGGGATGGAAGGGGTATAAGGTGAGGGCATTCGACCGTGTACAGCAATGTTACAGATGTTATGGGTATGGGCACAGAATGAATGAGTGTAAAGAAAAGCAGCGTCTCTGCAAGAAGTGTGGTGTGGCTGGACACGTGATGAGTGATTGTAAGCATGTTTCCCCGAAATGTAGGAACTGTGGCATGCGCAAGCTTCCGAGCGCGCACTCCGTCGTAAGCCAGGATTGCCCGATGTACAAGAGAGAGCTCGTCCGGATGAAGGAAAGAGAATCGAATGAGTGATGAGTGTTTTGAGAATACTCCAGCTGAATTGTCAGCGGTCGTATGAGGTTATGTTGGATGTTGGTATGACTTTGATGAATGAAAACGTACATGTGGCCGTTCTTCAAGAGCCGTACGTTGCGCATGGGAAAGTGAGTGGACTTCCACCTAGCATGAAAGTGATTGCGAATGAAAGAGGCGGTGCGAAGGCGGCCATAGTCGTCAACGGTGTGTTTGACGTTGTGGCCGTGAATGATTTGATTACTGAGCATGGGGTATGTGTATGGATTGGGGGTGTTTTCGGCGAGGTGTATATCACGTCCGTCTACTGCCAGTTCGGGCAGGCCCTGGCGGTCCATTTAGAGTACCTGGAGAGAGTGTTTGATGTTGCGAACGATATATGTGTTTTTGTCGGTATGGATGCTAACGCCGTGTCGCCGTTGTGGTATAGTAAGATTGGCCACAGATATCGTGAGAGTGAGGAAAGAGGTTTGTTGCTGGAGGATTTCATCCTTCAGCACCAAGCCCGGGTCATGAACGAACCAAGTGAATGCTTCACATTCAGCTCGGCACAAGGAGAAAGCGACATCGACGTCACCCTCATGAGGGGGTCTCTTGGGGGTGGCCTCGGTGAAAGCTGGATTTTGAAGCCTGAATGGAGTATGAGTGACCACAACGCGATTCTTATAGAGCTTGGCCACCGCAGGGCACGCAGGCCAGTGGCCGCTGCACCTGGGTGGAGTACAAGCAACGTCGATTGGGATGAATTTATGCGAATGATTGCGTTTGAATTCCCCGGTGACAGCATTGGGGAATTC
>CALYJB010000129.1:57500-68192 GCA_944738965.1 Nebria brevicollis
ATTCAACTAGAATTTCTAATTACGCAAAATCCGCATTTTAAGTTACACGCCTCAGTCCGCTCGAGCGCAAGGGTGGCAAAAATTTTGATGAAATTTGATGCAACCGTGATCAATTGTTTGTTACCTAGAGAAATTATTGCTACAACGAACGGCTGTAGCGCAGTTTTATGGTGATATTGTTGTGTGTGTGTGTGTGTGTGTGCAAAATGAAAATAAATGCAAAAACAATTCGGTAAAATACCCTTAGATGTTTGAAATAAATCCACTTTCACCGTTTGATGTTCAACTGATGAAAGTAAAAAATTTCAGTGTTGAAAATTTTTTTTTACGTTATTATAAAACGTTTCCTTCTTAAACCCCTAGCAGATACTTAGGTTAAGTGAGAAATGCAAGAAAAATAAGTTAAAATACCCTTGGAAGTTTGAAATAAATCAACTTTCACCGATTGACGTTCAACTGATGAAAGTAAAATATTTCAAAGTGTTGAAAAATTTATTTTGGAAATTATTATGTTTGTTTTTCTAATACTCTAAAGAAGGTTTAGATTAAGTGAGAAATGTAAAAAAAATTAAGTAATATACCCTTGGAAGTTTGAAATAAATCCACTTTCACCAATTGATGTTCAACTGATGAAAGTAAAATATTTCAAAGTGTTGAAAATTTTTTTTTTTGGAAATTATTAATTTGTTTTCTAATACTCTAAAGAAGGTTAAGATTAAGTGAGAAATGTAAAAAAAATTAGGTAATATACCCTTGGAAGTTTGAAATAAATCCACTTTCACCAATTGATGTTCAACTGATGAAAGTAAAATATTTCAAAGTGTTGAAAAATTTATTTTGGAAATTATTATGTTTGTTTTTCTAATACTCTAAAGAAGGTTTAGATTAAGTGAGAAATGTAAAAAAAATTAGGTAATATACCCTTGGAAGTTTGAAATAAATCCACTTTCACCAATTGATGTTCAACTGATGAAAGTAAAATATTTCAAAGTGTTGAAAAATTTATTTTGGAAATTATTATGTTTGTTTTTCTAATACTCTAAAGAAGGTTTAGATTAAGTGAGAAATGTAAAAAAAATTAGGTAATATACCCTTGGAAGTTTGAAATAAATCCACTTTCACCAATTGATGTTCAACTGATGAAAGTAAAATATTTCAAAGTGTTGAAAATTTTTTTTTGGAAATTATTATGTTTGTTTTTCTAATACTCTATAGAAGTTTTAGATTAAGTGAGAAATGTAAAAAAATCTAGGTAAAATACCCTTGGAAGTTTGAAATAAATCCACTTTCACCAATCGTACTTTCACCGAGTGAGGTGCTACAGATGAAAGAAAAAAAATTTCAGTGTTGAAATTTTTTTTTTGGAAATTATAAAATTTTTTTACTAATGCCCTAAAGTAGTATAAGGTTAAGTGAGAAATGCAAAAAAAATAGGTAAAATGCCCTTGGAAGTTTGAAATAAATCCACTTTCACTGATTGTAGTACGTTTGGTGAAAGTATAGGATGGATTGTGTGAATTTCATGCAACCGTGATTAAGAACGACTCGATCATGCAACCGTGATTAAGAACGACTCGATCATGCAACCGTGATTAAAAACAGCTTTTTCGGTCGAAATTCAACTAGAATTTCTAATTACGCAAAATCCGCATTTTAAGTTACACGCCTCAGTCCGCTCGAGCGCAAGGGTGGCAAAAATTTTGATGAAATTTGATGCAACCGTGATCAATTGTTTGTTACCTAGAGAAATTATTGCTACAACGAACGGCTGTAGCGCAGTTTTATGGTGATATTGTTGTGTGTGTGTGTGTGTGTGCAAAATGAAAATAAATGCAAAAACAATTCGGTAAAATACCCTTAGATGTTTGAAATAAATCCACTTTCACCGTTTGATGTTCAACTGATGAAAGTAAAAAATTTCAGTGTTGAAAATTTTTTTTTAGGTTATTATAAAACGTTTCCTTCTTAAACCCCTAGCAGATACTTAGGTTAAGTGAGAAATGCAAGAAAAATAAGTTAAAATACCCTTGGAAGTTTGAAATAAATCAACTTTCACCGATTGACGTTCAACTGATGAAAGTAAAAAATTTCAGTGTTGAAATTTTTTTTTTTTTTGATATTATAAAGCGTTTCCTTCCTAAACCCCTAGCAGATACTTAGGTTAAGTGAGAAATGCAAGAAAAATTAGTTAAAATACCCTTGGAAGTTTGAAATAAATCCACTTTCACCGATTGACGTTCAACTGATGAAAGTAAAAAATTTCAAAGTGATGAAAATTATTATTTTTGATATTATAAAACGTTTCCTTCTTAAACCCCTAGCAGATACTTAGGTTAAGTGAGAAATGCAAGAAAAATTAGTTAAAATACCCTTGGAAGTTTGAAATAAATCAACTTTCACCGTTTGATGTTCAACTGATGAAAGTAAAATATTTCAAAGTGTTGAAAAATTTATTTTGGAAATTATTATGTTTGTTTTTCTAATACTCTAAAGAAGGTTTAGATTAAGTGAGAAATGTAAAAAAAATTAGGTTATATACCCTTGGAAGTTTGAAATAAATCCACTTTCACCAATTGATGTTCAACCGATGAAAGTAAAATATTTCAAAGTGTTGAAAATTTTTTTTTGGAAATTATTATGTTTGTTTTTCTAATACTCTAAAGAAGGTTTAGATTAAGTGAGAAATGTAAAAAAAATTAGGTAATATACCCTTGTAAGTTTGAAATAAATCAACTTTCACCGATTGATGTTCAACTGATGAAAGTAAAATATTTCAAAGTGTTGAAAAATTTATTTTGGAAATTATTATGTTTGTTTTTCTAATACTCTAAAGAAGGTTTAGATTAAGTGAGAAATGTAAAAAAAATTAAGTAATATACCCTTGGAAGTTTGAAATAAATCCACTTTCACCAATTGATGTTCAACTGATGAAAGTAAAATATTTCAAAGTGTTGAAAATTTTTTTTTTTGGAAATTATTAATTTGTTTTCTAATACTCTAAAGAAGGTTAAGATTAAGTGAGAAATGTAAAAAAAATTAGGTAAAATACCCTTGGAAGTTTGAAATAAATCCACTTTCACCAATTGATGTTCAACTGATGAAAGTAAAATATTTCAAAGTGTTGAAAATTTTTTTTTTTGGAAATTATTAATTTGTTTTCTAATACTCTAAAGAAGGTTAAGATTAAGAGAGAAATGTAAAAAAAATTAGGTAATATACCCTTGGAAGTTTGAAATAAATCCACTTTCACCGATTGATGTTCAACTGATGAAAGTAAAATATTTCAAAGTGTTGAAAAATTTTTTTTTGGAAATTATTAATTTGTTTTTCTAATACTCTAAAGAAGGTTTAGATTAAGTGAGAAAGGTAAAAAAAATTAGGTAAAATACCCTTGGAAGTTTGAAATAAATCCACTTTCACCAATTGATGTTCAACTGATGAAAGTAAAATATTTCAAAGTGTTGAAAATTTTTTTTTGGAAATTATTATGTCTGTTTTTCTAATACTCTAAAGAAGGTTTAGATTAAGTGAGAAATGTAAAAAAAATTAGGTAAAATACCCTTGGAAGTTTGAAATAAATCCACTTTCACCAATTGATGTTCAACTGATGAAAGTAAAATATTTCAAAGTGTTGAAAATTTTTTTTTGGAAATTATTATGTTTGTTTTTCTAATACTCTATAGAAGTTTTAGATTAAGTGAGAAATGTAAAAAAAACTAGGTAAAATACCCTTGGAAGTTTGAAATAAATCCACTTTCACCAATTGATGTTCAACTGATGAAAGTAAAATATTTCAAAGTGTTGAAATTTTTATTTTGGAAATTATTATGTTTGTTTTTCTAATACTCTAAAGAAGGTTTAGATTAAGTGAGAAATGTAAAAAAAATTAGGTAATATACCCTTGGAAGTTTGAAATAAATCCACTTTCACCAATTGATGTTCAACTGATGAAAGTAAAATATTTCAAAGTGTTGAAAAATTTATTTTGGAAATTATTATGTTTGTTTTTCTAATACTCTAAAGAAGGTTTAGATTAAGTGAGAAATGTAAAAAAAATTAAGTAATATACCCTTGGAAGTTTGAAATAAATCCACTTTCACCAATTGATGTTCAACTGATGAAAGTAAAATATTTCAAAGTGTTGAAAATTTTTTTTTTTGGAAATTATTAATTTGTTTTCTAATACTCTAAAGAAGGTTAAGATTAAGTGAGAAATGTAAAAAAAATTAGGTAAAATACCCTTGGAAGTTTGAAATAAATCCACTTTCACCGATTGATGTTCAACTGATGAAAGTAAAATATTTCAAAGTGTTGAAAAATTTTTTTTTGGAAATTATTAATTTGTTTTTCTAATACTCTAAAGAAGGTTTAGATTAAGTGAGAAATGTAAAAAAAATTAGGTAAAATACCCTTGGAAGTTTGAAATAAATCCACTTTCACCAATTGATGTTCAACTGATGAAAGTAAAATATTTCAAAGTGTTGAAAAATTTTTTTTGGAAATTATTATGTTTGTTTTTCTAATACTCTAAAGAAGGTTTAGATTAAGTGAGAAATGTAAAAAAAATTAGGTAATATACCCTTGGAAGTTTGAAATAAATCCACTTTCACCGATTGATGTTCAACTGATGAAAGTAAAATATTTCAAAGTGTTGAAAATTTTTTTTTGGAAATTATTATGTTTGTTTTTCTAATACTCTAAAGAAGGTTTAGATTAAGTGAGAAATGTAAAAAAATCTAGGTAATATACCCTTGGAAGTTTGAAATAAATCCACTTTCACCAATCGTACTTTCACCGATTGATGTTCAACTGATGAAAGTAAAATATTTCAAAGTGTTGAAATTTTTTTTTTGGAAATTATTAAATTTTTTTTACTAATGCCCTAAAGGAGTATAAGGTTAAGTGAGTAATGCAAAAAAAATTAGGTAAAATACCCTTGGAAGTTTGAAATAAATCCACTTTCACCAATCGTACTTTCACCGATTGATGTGTGATTGGTGAAACAAAAATTTTTTCTAAGTTTTTCGAAAATTTTTTTTAAAATAAATAAATTCTTTTTTAATACAACGTAAAGGACACCCATTGATTTAGATTAAAATAAAAAAAATTAGGTAAAATATCTTTGGTACTGGAAAAAACGTCTACTTTCACCGATCGCACTTTTTCAAAAAGGTCGTTTTTCGGGACCACGCAGCCCATTTAAAGATGGCGGAAAGTGCACCGTCGCTGCCGGCCAACAAAATCGCACTCGGACTTTTTTCAAATTAGGTCTGTCAAGGGTACCAAAATGACTTTAGGAGAGCAAAATCAGAAAAATTCATTTTTCTGATTTTGAAAGAGGAATTTAAATATGCTGTCAGATATTGTCTACGGACATTAAAACTCGAGATACAGGCATTTTGTGAGATATTTTGAATCATTCATGACTCTAAGTACGCACAATTGACCCATGTCGTATCCGTTTTGGTTCGGGCAAGCGACCATCTCTCCCTCTGATCGCTTGTCGGGTATGGCTTGAATAATTCTGAGTGGAAAATTTTTTTTTTTTTTCGCACAATATATCAAAATTATCAAGAAAAAGTGAAATTTACAAGTTTGCCCAAAGGGCACTAGTAAATAATTTTAAAGTTCAATAGTGAACTGTAGGCCGTGCCATGATCTGTTTGAACGATAATTATAATTTTCCTGTGTGGACATTGGGTAATCGTTACGAGCACGCGAAATGCTATGCTGGGTACTGGGCACTAGTAATGTGTAACAACACACTCACACGCAACACACAAGAACGTGCTGATGGTGGGTCTATTCTTGTTGCTGTTGTTGACGCTGATGTTGCTGTTTGTTGCATCGACATACTTACTATGTGTGACTAGGAGAAGTGTTGAAAATCTCAGTCGTTGTCGTGTACACCATACTACCAGATAACGATCGATCTATCGTCTCTTGCGGCTCACTGTGTTTATCTTACATATATATGTATATACATCTCTGCAACGGTAAAAGCGGCAAATGTTTGTGACATTTACAATAATGTAGACTAGGGCGCACTAGCACTGTCGACTCACTTGTGTTTGCCAATAAAAACCTGACCAGTAAGACTTATACTATAGTAAATAACACGACGCTAGAACGAGACATCGTTCCTCTTATTTGTTGTGTGAGTGTTACCGTACACTACTGAATTGTTATAAGAATTGATTGTACAAAAAAGTACGCGAGGCTCTCTCACACGTCTATTAATAAAGGGATTGAACGATAGGCACATGCAAGTGTGTAGAGACCTCAATAAATGTTGGGGGAATATAGGTGGCGAAATAACACAGTCGTTGTCGTGTACACCATACTACCAGATTACGATCGATCTATCGTCTCTTGCGGCTCACTGTGTTTATCTTACATATATATATGTATATACATCTCTGCAACGGTAAAAGCGGCAAATGTTTGTGACATTTACAATAATGTAGACTAGGGCGCACTAGCACTGTCGACTCACTTGTGTTTGCCAATAAAAACCTGACCAGTAAGACTTATACTATAGTAAATAACACGACGCTAGAACGAGACATCGTTCCTCTTATTTGTTGTGTGAGTGTTACCGTACACTACTGAATTGTTATAAGAATTGATTGTACAAAAAAGTACGCGAGGCTCTCTCACACGTCTATTAATAAAGGGATTGAACGATAGGCACATGCAAGTGTGTAGAGACCTCAATAAATGTTGGGGGAATATAGGTGGCGAAATAACACAGTCGTTGTCGTGTACACCATACTACCAGATTACGATCGATCTATCGTCTCTTGCGGCTCACTGTGTTTATCTTACATATATATATGTATATACATCTCTGCAACGGTAAAAGCGGCAAATGTTTGTGACATTTACAATAATGTAGACTAGGGCGCACTAGCACTGTCGACTCACTTGTGTTTGCCAATAAAAACCTGACCAGTAAGACTTATACTATAGTAAATAACACGACGCTAGAACGAGACATCGTTCCTCTTATTTGTTGTGTGAGTGTTACCGTACACTACTGAATTGTTATAAGATGATTGTACAAAGAGTACGCGATGATAGTATTATATAAAAAAATTGTGGCCTCGACCGATATCGGACGCCCGTGGCAACTCTAAAAACTATTGGTGCTCTGAGTACAGTAGCGTGTTTGCTTATGTGTGTAGGGAAAAAAATACTGTGTGTGTTGCACTCCCTTACACTCAGAGACACACGTTGTGTGCTTGGAGTAGGCGTTGGTATACTGCATAACTGCGGGGAAACGTTCTGACCAACGTAAACCTCCACTAAATGCAGTTAAAGATATAATTTTCATATCCGTTTGTTATGTATGGGTTCTGTGTGAAACATACTATACGGTTTTTACCATGCAATGGCTCTCAGAAAAAACTTTGTCTAGAGAAATTATGTATATATAAAAATTATTTCCGTTTGTTCGTATGGCTTCTGTGTGAAGCATACTGTACGGTTTTTAACTTGGATATATATATATATATATATATATATATATATATATATATATATATATATATATAAAAATTGTTGCCACGACCCATATCGGACGCCCGTGGCAACTCTAAAAACATATGGTGCTCTGAGTACACTTTTGTGTGCTTGGAGTAGGCGTTGGTATACAGCATAACTGCGGGGAAACGTTCTGACTACGTAAACCTCTACTAAATGCAGTTAAAGATATAATAAAAAATTAGCCCGACTATGTTCTCTGAAACATACGGTTACTATGCAATGACTCTCTACGTTCCGAGCGAGAATAGTATCTTTAATAATATACTAACAGATTACGATCGACACTATCGTGTCTTGCGGCTCACTGTGTTTCCTACTACTACTATATATATATACATCTCTCTGCAACGGTTAACGTGGCAAGCGTTCGTGACGTTTATAATAATGTAGACAGGGCGCAATAGCACTGTCGATTCACGCGCGTTTGTCAGTCAGTAACCCCGACCAGAGTAGTTGGACACTATATAGTAAAATAATAACACGACGCTAGAACGAGAGACGTTCGATCCTCTTGTATGTTAATATATACATATATTAAAGATATATACACGATACACGATAATTCTCTGAAACACTGGCGCTTTAAATCTAGCGACGAGTACGGAAGAGATTATTTGAACTCTCAAATAATATTAATAAAATCGAAATATAGTAAATATATATATCTAGACACCACACACCCCATACACTCACTACTGGGTGTTGTGTTTGTGTGTGTGAGTGTGTGTCGAACCTGTGTGGTTGGTTTTTATAGTGTGTATGATGTGATGATTGGGACCTGTGTGGGCCTGTCTACAACAAACACGTAATAAAAGTGTGTAGATATATATTTATATAGAAATTTTATATGAAAAATTTTACGTAGCCCGGTATGCCAGAAAGTAAATTTTCGATACCGGTGTCTCTCGTATATATTTATATATATATATATATATATATATATATATATAAAAAAAAACAAACACATTTCCAAAAAAATTTATGCAATTTTTATATGTGATTGTGACAAACTCCCTGGTTGATCCTGCCAGTAGTCATATGCTTGTCTCAAAGATTAAGCCATGCATGTCTCAGTACAAGCCAAAATAAGGTGAAACCGCGAAAGGCTCATTAAATCAGTTATGGTTCCTTAGATCGTACACACATTTACTTGGATAACTGTGGTAATTCTAGAGCTAATACACGCAAACAGAGCTCCGACCAGAGATGGAAGGAGTGCTTTTATTAGATCAAAACCAATCGGCGGGCAGGCACTGCTGTCTGTTCGTCGCCCTATTTGGTGACTCTGAATAACTTTATGCTGATCGTACGGTCTTGCACCGGCGACGCATCTTTCAAATGTCTGCCTTATCAACTGTCGATGGTAGGTTCTGCGCCTACCATGGTTGTAACGGGTAACGGGGAATCAGGGTTCGATTCCGGAGAGGGAGCCTGAGAAACGGCTACCACATCCAAGGAAGGCAGCAGGCGCGCAAATTACCCACTCCCGGCACGGGGAGGTAGTGACGAAAAATAACGATACGGGACTCATCCGAGGCCCCGTAATCGGAATGAGTACACTTTAAATCCTTTAACAAGGACCAATTGGAGGGCAAGTCTGGTGCCAGCAGCCGCGGTAATTCCAGCTCCAATAGCGTATATTAAAGTTGTTGCGGTTAAAAAGCTCGTAGTTGAATCTGTGTCCCGTGCTGTCGGTTCACCGCCCGCGGTGCTAACTGGCACGTCTCACGGGACGTCCTGCCGGTGGAAGACCAATCGCTCAGTATTGTCTGGGGTCTGTGCGTGCATAACGCGCGTACAGAATTCCCGGGTGCTCGGTGATCCTTCCGACTTTTTTAAATCCTGTCGCGGTGCTCTTAATTGAGTGTCGAGGCGGGCCGGCACGTTTACTTTGAACAAATTAGAGTGCTCAAAGCAGGCTAAAATTTCGCCTGAATACTATGTGCATGGAATAATGGAACAGGACCTCGGTTCTATTTTGTTGGTTTTCGGAACCCCGAGGTAATGATTAATAGGGACGGATGGGGGCATTCGTATTGCGACGTTAGAGGTGAAATTCTTGGATCGTCGCAAGACGGACAGAAGCGAAAGCATTTGCCAAAAATGTTTTCATTAATCAAGAACGAAAGTCAGAGGTTCGAAGGCGATCAGATACCGCCCTAGTTCTGACCATAAACGATGCCAGCTAGCGATCCGTCGATGTTCCTCCGATGACTCGACGGGCAGCTTCCGGGAAACCAAAGCTTTTGGGTTCCGGGGGAAGTATGGTTGCAAAGCTGAAACTTAAAGGAATTGACGGAAGGGCACCACAAGGAGTGGAGCCTGCGGCTTAATTTGACTCAACACGGGGAACCTCACCAGGCCCGGACACCGGAAGGATTGACAGATTGATAGCTCTTTCTTGATTCGGTGGGTGGTGGTGCATGGTCGTTCTTAGTTGGTAGAGCGATTTGTCTGGTTAATTCCGATAACGAACGAGACTCTAGCCTGCTAAATAGGCGTACTCTACCGGTATCTCGAAGGCTCACATCTTCCGTACTAACCGTACGTTTGTTCGTCGGTGTTTCAATCGGTGTTCATACACTGTGCGAGCATTTTGCGGCTTCGTGCGGGCGGAATGTTGTGGTTTTTACTACCGGCGTACATTTTAATCTTCTTAGAGGGACAAACGGCTTATAGCCGTATGAGATTGAGCAATAACAGGTCTGTGATGCCCTTAGATGTTCTGGGCCGCACGCGCGCTACACTGAAGGAATCAGCGTGTCTTCCCTGGCCGAATGGTCCGGGTAACCCGCTGAACCTCCTTCGTGCTAGGGATTGGGGATTGCAATTATTCCCCATGAACGAGGAATTCCCAGTAAGCGCGAGTCATAAACTCGTGTTGATTAAGTCCCTGCCCTTTGTACACACCGCCCGTCGCTACTACCGATTGAATGATTTAGTGAGGTCTTCGGACTGGTACTCGGCCGGCGTTTCGACATTTGCCGATGTCGCTGGGAAGATGACCGAACTTGATCATTTAGAGGAAGTAAAAGTCGTAACAAGGTTTCCGTAGGTGAACCTGCGGAAGGATCATTACTGTGTCTCTAAAGAAAGAAACAAATATATAAATAAAAATTGAGAAATGTGCACGGGCAACACCAT
>CALYJB010000130.1:2500-45000 GCA_944738965.1 Nebria brevicollis
ATTTATATATATATATATATATATATATATATATATATATATATATATATAATTATTACTCGATATCTGTTGAATATCAGTTTTATAATGTCCATTGTAATCCAATTTTCGAAGTATGCGTACAATAATATTGTCGCGTTTTTATTGGAAAACGACCGTTAAATTTTTTATTGTACTTTAAAAACTCAGAAATCACGGCACTGTGATTTATTTTATCCAACATTTTTGAAAGTCCTGCTACTATTAATGGATCAGATGCGTCGCAAGCTAATAATAAGGATGCATGCTTTATCGGGTATTTGAGAAAGTTTGTTTATGACAGAGCTGTCTTTGTTTGTTCTAATGATACTTCATTATCCATTGACCATCTATTTGTAGAATTCTTGTTCATGTTTACTATTCCAAACTATGGTGCATGGTAATTTGCTGGTATAAATAGACGAGAGAAGTTTATCATTTAAGAAAAACGATGTAGATCGTTGACAATTTTCAGGTCCTGGTAATATAGAATCCGCACAAACTTTGTAAGGGTTCGGTTAAAAGATACCCTAAAAATCTAGCTCTTTTACTTCAAATATACACTCTTTTGGACCGACGAACATGCCGAAGTTTTGTAATAGTTCTTAAACTTGTAAAATATTATTCTTATGTTCTTTTGAGTTAGATGACGCAATATGAGTTTCATCCAAGTAGGCTTATGCAAAGTCAAGTTCACGTAAAACAGTGTCGTTAAAGTGTTTGAGCAGCGTTGCGTAACGCAAATATCATACATACATAAATACATGTTAAAATGCAGTCAAATACATGTTTAATAAAGACAATTAAACGAATTTTATACAAGATGTAAACAATCGCCAAAAAATTATCTGAGGGCTCTAGAGTGGCCCCTTACACAAATATCTTTCCACTGAACCTTTATATAAAATATGATATAATATAAACTCTTTAAAATTTCAGAATCATTCATCATTTACTATAAAGGATCCGATAAAATATGATGGTTTTAACAAGAAATAGTTTGAAAATCATCCAATCTTCATATTCCATTCCGGAATCAAGCGTGTGAACGTGCATACGCGTTTATCTAAACGACTGTGATTATGCATGTGTGTGTTTTGGTATTTCAAATTTAAATAAAAAGCTGACAGGAAAACCTTCTGCTTCAAATACAATATTCAAGCTGCAAAAACATATTTATTCAAATAATTTATTGTCCTCAACAATTCCGCAGTCATCAGGTAAATTTTGTTTCTCATGTCTCTCGCATAAATTATCATAAAGACGGACATAGAAATTCTTGGTGCCCTCAAGTAAGGTTGTATTTCTGCTTCCGATGTAGGATATGAAACCCTACTATTGTAGTGCTTGTTCTCTGCTATAAAAAGCAAAACCAAAGAGTGCCACCTTACCGGTATGTATTTCGTTCGGTTTCTTCAAACTCTACCTTTTGGCAAAGATTGCTGCTTAAATATATTTCGATGTCTGGGCTATCACTGTTTCTTGAAAGGTGCATAATTTATGATAGTTGCAGATCATACAGCTTAACAAATTAAGAGGTCGCGTAGAAAGGCTTGCACGAAGGAATCTCCGTTTACAGCAGTATAGTTTCAGTATTGTTCACCTAAAATATAATAAACATGTTGTTAATTATACTTACATACATATATATGTGTACACGTTAAATACTAAGTATTAAATCTATAAGGAAAATAAGCTAAATAAAACATAAATGGAGTAATGCAAAGTTAAATGATCGTGGCTATACTCATCAGACGTCCAGACGTGAGTCGTGAGGCAGCGCCGGCTAGTAGTTTCAGGGTTATTTATATTAGGGCGCCAGCCCGATAATCCCGGATGTCCTGGAGGCGGCAAAGAGATGTGGGTGGCTGCGCTCAACTCTGGTGCTGTCTGGTAATACGGTTTCAGCGGTCACCAATTGGTGGCTTTGGTAACAATATTTGCCCGTACGAGGTTATGACCTATCGTACGTTATTTGTGTAATAACGTCGGAACCAATTGCTATGTATTTTTGCTTCTGTCGGTAACTCAGTTACGGAATATGACTATAAAATGCACTGCATAAAAAAAACTGATCGTGAACGGTACTGGAAATGTAATACATCCGCCTTACTAGCTGGTCAACCGACAAGAGAGCGATATTTCATATCTTTTTTGAGAATCGACAAGCGAGAGACACCAATCGTTTTGCGGCAAACCGCTAGATGCCTTGATGTACCCGGGATGCACAACATTATCAGAAGGCTTTGCAGAGGTTGTAATTAAATTACGAAACTCATTGTTAGTATATTCGGTACCATTGTCCGTTATAATGTAGTCTGGAACACCAAAAACTAAGAATACTTCCTGTTCAATTAAGCGACGAATTGATTTAACATTTGCTACGCGAATGGGAAAGAAAACAGAATATTTAGTGAAAAGATCACATATGACGAGCAAGTATCGATTTTTGGATGTGGAAATAGGTAAAGGACCAATAATGTCAGTGCTAACATATTGCCACGGACGTTTTGCCACACGCATTCCCATCAATCCAGCTTGTTTACGCTGTTCCACCTTGTAAGCTTGACAAATTTCACAACTTCGAACGTAATGACTAATGTCCTTAACCATTTTGGACCAATAATAATCAGCAGAAATACTACATTTAGTTTTAAAAATACCAAGATGACCAGGAGAATAACCATAGACACGTAACGGAAAATCATAGTCTATTGTTCTTCTTTTTTTTCAACAACAACCAAAAAAAACAATAATTTTTCACCGCAATAATAAAATAACGTGACAATATATATATATATATATATATATATATATATATATATATATATATATATATATTTATATATATATATTTATTTATATATATATATATATATATATATATATATATATATATATATATATATATATATATATATATATATATATATATATATATATATATATATATATATATATATATATATATATAATTTAATTATATATTTAATTACAACCTCTGCAAAGCCTTCTGATAATGTTGTCCATCCCGGGTACATCAATGCAAATTCTTTTTCGATCTGAAGCATATATTTAATAATTCTGTGTAATTCAGTAATTATGGTATATTATTATTTAATATCGGAGTATTTGCCAATCCAGGTGTATCTATAAATCTTGGAAACTGTAACAAACGCGCGTCTTAAGTGAACTTGCACGCGTTTGACTCCCTCTTAACTATATTCGTGTAGCGATATTTCTTCTTATACTCACCTGGTTGTTACTTTAGATGAGTTCTTCTTATACACACTTAAATGTCCAGATTCAGGTTGGCTCGTGAGACATTAAAGACATTCGTAGTTTTGGCTACGTTACTTTAAATCAGGTGGGTTTTTTAATTTTCTGTTTTTTTTTACTGTCCACGTCGGCGGACGGGGTGCTCGCCGGAGAGGGCAACCTCACCGTTACATTAAACCCTGCTAAAAAGCAGAATGTGATGAGTCAGTTGACGGTGGAACAATCTCTTCGGTTTCAGGTCATTATGAATAAAGATGGGTCTGATATTTTCAAGGTCAGCCAGTTTTTAATTAGTTAGAAATTGTACAGTTTGGTTGGCGAGGTTCAATCCTTAAAATAAAATTAAGGATGGTCTTCTGGCTTAAACGAAAACAGCTAAGCTAGCAACTCCGTTGCTAGAAACCACTCTTTTCTCAGATTTTCCTGTTGTGGTGTCATCACTCTCGACCCTCTATACCGTCATGGGCGTGATAACTTGTCGCGATGTACTAAATTGCACAACCAATGAGCTTTGCTCTGAATATAAATCACAAGGAGTTTCTGAAGTCAGGCAGATTACCCGCAAGTTCAATGGCGCTGTGGAAAACACTGCGTCCATTATAGTTTCTTTGTCCTTCCATAAGTTGCCAGCCAAAATACGGGTAGCCATGTACAGTTTACCTGTCAAGCCTTGCATCTCTTATCTGATGCGCTGCTTCAATTGCCAAAAGTTTTTGCAAAATTCAAAGACCTGCAAACACAAATAAATCTTTACCTGTGGTAAAGCACCCCACGAGGAACCGTGCTGTACCGATCCGGTATTGTGCGTTAATTATGGATAAGGTCACCTCGTTTTGTCCAAAAGATACCCTAAACTTAAAGAAGAGTATGCCATCATGAAATACAAAACTCTAAACAACTGTTTATTCTTGAATCTAAAGCTTTTGTACGTCAGAATTCTGCAGTTCCGGAACTGACCTTTGCCAATCCAATGGAACTGTAATGGAATCGTCAACCACCTAGCTGAGTTAAAACTATTAATGTATGATCATAACCCCAGAGTATTATGCATCCTAGAGAATCATTTAACACTTCTCGAACTTTTCAACATACGGAGATACAAAATCTTTCGCAAAGTTGATGATCCTGTTGCACGTGCTCATGGTGGCATTGCATTTGTACTTGATTCTTCTATTCCACACAAAGTTTGTAACATTACAACAGGGTTACAAGCACTGGTATGCCAATTATTCTTTCCAAGGACCTTAACAATCTGCAACATCTACCTTCCAGATAGCAACTGAAACTAAAATGATCCTGAGGACTCCCAAGCAAATATCCAGAGGTGTGTCTCACCAATTTGAATGAAACTGTAGTATGTTGTAGTATGTGAGAAAATAATTGATACGTAGTTTTTTTTTTCGACCCGTATATATATATATATATATATATATATATATATATATATATATATATATATATATATATATATGTATATATATATATATATATATATATATATATATATATATATATATATATGTATATATATATATATATATATATATATATATATATATATATATATATACATATGTATATATATATATATATATATATGTATATACATATATATATATATATATACATATATATATATATATATATATATATATGTATATATATATATATATATATATATATATATATATATATTTATATATATATATATATATATATATATATATATACATATATATATATATATATATATATATATATATATATATATATATATATATATATATATATATATATATATATATATATATATATATATATATATAAATAAATATATATATATATATATATATATATATATATATATATATATATATATATATATAGTATCCCTCCCCCCTGTGCGTTAATTGCGTTGTCGTCAGCGTATTGTGCTGTGTGTGTATTTTGGAACGTGGGGATATCGCTAATGGAAAGGTTGAACAGTTTGGGCCAAGGACGCTGCCTTAGGGGATTCCTGCTACAATGGGTCTAGAGTTAGATAAGGAGTTGTTCATTTTGGTGAAAAAGGATCGATTTGAAAGGTTTGAGTATAGAAGTTTGGTTAACGGAGGAGGGAATTGGAAGGATATAAGTTTGCCCATGCGCCCTACTGTCCAGACCGTGTCGAAAGCTTCTTCAATGTCCAGTAGTGCCATGACCGCTACTTTGTTTTGGCTGAATAGGGTCGCGATATCGGTTATAATCCTGCACACTTGATGCACCGTGCAATGTCTGGCGCAAAAGCCAAACTGGTGATCAGGGGTGAGTTTTTTTCCTGTGTCGATATCATCGACCTGGGAGAGGATGATTTTTTGTTTTACTTTGGATAGGGTATTTAGTAGGCTGATGGGACGATAGCTGATAGGGAGATGAAGGCTTTATCTTGGTTTCAGGATTGGATGGACTGTAGCAGTTTTCCAGGCAGCTGGGAAGTGGTGAAGTTTGATTATTGAATTTATGATTTAATTGAGTTGGACTATGGATATTTTGGCGTTTTGGTGTCAGTGTAATGTGTGGTGTTAAAATAGTGTAGCATATCTTGTATGATTTTATTTTGTGTGGGTGAGTTTGGGGTGTGCGTTACTGGTATTGGATCAAACATGTTAGCGATCATTTCTGCTTTGTATTCGCCGTTTATGGCTGTTAACTTATTTTGTGTGAGTGTTGGGATTCTTGTGAGGGGTTTTTTAAGTGTTTCTGTCAGCCGGCAGAAGGAGTTGTCATTAGGGTTGAGAGCGGAGAGCTTAAGGGATCATGTTTGGTTTTTGTGTTCTTTTATTTGTGTTTTGATTTGTGTATTTAAGTGTTTATGCTGTGTTCTGTGTGTGGGTAGGATTGTTTTCTACCATAGTCTTCAAGTGTGGTTGCGTTGTTTAATAAGCTGTGTTATAATTGGTGGTAAGTTGAGGTTTTTCGGGTTTATTTTTATTCTATGTTTGTGTTTTTGCTTGGCTGTTTGTATAGCGTTTGTAAATTGTTCTATTTGTGCATCAATATCTTGAGTTATGTGTATTTGGTTGTTAATGGGTATGATCTTGTCAAGTGCTCTCCGGAAGTGCGCCCAATTTGAGTGTTTGTATGATGTAATTGTTTTTGTGGAGATTTCTATGTGGTGATTGATTAGTTGGAATATCACTGGGTTGTGATCGGAGCTGAGTTCTGGTAGTGATACGGGTTGTGTGATGTTATGAACATTTTTATTGATGATGAGATCGATGGTGGACGGCGTACTTCCGTTCTCGGCGTAGGTTGTGGGTGTGTTTGAGTGCGAAATGATTGCGACCTGTGAATTAATGTATGTTGAGTGTGCGTCCGTTAGTGTTTGTGGTGTTGCAGTCGCAGTTTAGATGTCTCTCATTAAAGTCTCCCACTACTAGTGTTTTGTTTTTTTGTGTAATATTGAGGAGAGGTCTGTTTGTGTAAAGTTGTTTAATGGTCTGTTGTAAGCAGTGTAAATTACTGTGTTGTCTGCAAGTGTTATATTAAGTGTTTCTAGTGTAGTGTGTGGGTTTGGTGTGAGAGTCTGTGGTATGTTGGTTTTAACTAATATTGCAACGCCCCCGCAAGGAATCGGGCCCTGCTGTGGTCGATCAGCTCTGTAGGTTGTATATCTGTGTGTGTTAAACTTATGTGTTTAGTTAAGTTTAGTTTTGTTAAGTAAACAAATGTGTATGTTTTGTGTATGGTGAGATTGTCTAAGTTCACCTACCTTACCCATAATTCCGTTGGCGTTCCATGTACAGATGTTTAGTGTTGTTCTGTGTTTAAATGTTGTATATGTGTACATTTTGGGTGAATGACAAGAATATTGTGAAATGTTCATTTTTGTTTGTGGCCTTACTGAGGGCGATGTTTAAAGGCAGTACAGCTCGCAAAATTTTGGAGATGTTAATGGTGGCGTTTAATTTTTCCATTTCAGCAATTAGGTCAGTAATGCCATCTTAGTCATCGGAGGTTTGTAGGGGTTGGGTTTGAGTTTTGGTGGGTTGGGATCGCTTTGGGGTGGGTAGGGGAAGGACATCGTGTGTATTAAGAATGGGGAGAGTTTTGTGTCTAGGAATTTGCGTGTCGTATTGTTGTGGCTGGCGTGGTTTGTGGGTGGAAGAGCGGGATTGTCAGTGGTTCTTGGAAAAGAGAGGTGCATCTGTGTATTTGGGTAAATGTTGGATAGTATTGACGTTTTGAGGGTCTTGTCGTAGTTTTATGTAAGCACGTTGGGCACTCTACGTAGTTCGCTGGATGTGGCGTTGCACAGTTAGCGCCTGTAGTTGGTGTGTCTGGCGTCTTTGTGCATGTTTGAGTCGGGTGACTCTGTGCGCACTTAAGGCTCCGCGGTCATAGGAAACAGTTTGCAGTGGCATGTCCCCATTGTTGACATCGGTGGCACTGGATTATGACCTTTTCATTTCCCCACATGACATATGCGTGGAAGATTTATTTGGTGTTTGTGTGTCCGTTTAGCTGGTTTAATTTGTGCTAGTTCGATGTTGTGATGAGAAATAAGGGACGGCGAGTGTTCCGCATTAGGAAAACTTTTTCCACCTCGACCGCGGCTTTTTGGAGTTCGGCGTGGAGTGCTGCTGGTGCAGGGTCATTATCCAGTCCTTTTAGTACGAATGCGTGTGTTTTAGTTTGTCTGGTTGTATATGTGTAATAGTCGAAATCTTTGTTTGTGTTTATGTCGGTGATGAAGTTTTCTTCGTTCTGTTTCATTGTGTATGTAGATGTTGGTGTTATTGTTTATGTATTTTATGAGATAGTCTTTCTGGGCGAAGTCTTTTAAGCTGTCTGTAGTTGTGGGTGCGCCAGGGATGCTAATGGGTGGAAGAAGTCGCGTTTTGCCGGTTTGATGTGAAGGTGGGTCGCGTTCGTCATCTGTATCTTCGTTATTTGTGTCGCCGTTGTCGGTGAGTGGCTGGTATTTGTTTTGCGTATATGTGGTGGTCCTCTTTGTGGCGATGGGCTTTGCGGATCTTCTAGGAATCTTGACGTTCTATTCCTCGGTTGGGGCGTCTTACCTAGGACGGACTAGGGCCCTGGGGGCAAACAGTTAACTTACCTTTACTTTGGGATTACTAGTGGTAAGTGTTGGTGGATCCGGGTCCTCACTTGAATCTAGATCTAAATGAAGAAACGGTTTATTTTGTTTCATCTTTATCACGAAATTTGAAAAAATACTATCTTTGCTGCACGCTTCGTATGATAAGTAAATACATCCACTCGGCAAGAAGTTAAGACTCCGACTCTTTTTTATAGCACAGTTGCTCTAACCAATTGATCCACGCTACTCACGGCAGACAATCAATAAATCTTCCTCAAGTTAGGTGGGTTGTGACCTTGGAAATTGCAAATTTCTTGTACCTGAGACTTCAAACATCGTTATTACAAAGATACCGACTTGCTGAAGTGGTTCTTTCGAGAAAAAAAATGTCCAAAGCTATACTTTATATGTTAAAGTTATGCAGGGAGACACTATGTGTAAATATGCTACACAGCGAAATTGAAAATTGAAACTTGAGAAAAATTTATCGAGTGTCAGTAGAGCAGCCATGATCGTTCTGGCTCATATTTCAAAATGGCGGCCATAGTTTGTTTATCCAACTCTCTCCCACCAATGCATTGGCTAATTAGTGTTAGAGTGAGAGAGAGAGAGAGAGAGAGCGATAGATAATTCGCGGATTGCGAATGCGCTCGCGGGTCAATTCGCGACTCGCGGATTCGCGATCTGTGCGTCATAATGGCGACATTTGGTTCTTAAGCATAACTATGACATAGGGTGCATAATTATTATGTCATCTCCAAAGCATTGGCTAATTTGGGCCAACTCGCGGATTCGCGATCAATGCGTCATAATGGCGACATTTGGTTCTGGCGTATAATTAGGGTGCATAATTATGATGCCATCTCCAATGCATTGGCTAATTAGTTTCAATTCGCGGATTCGCGATCTGTGCGTCATATTGGCGACATATGGTTCTTGCGCATAATCAGGGTGATTTGGGTGCATAATCATAACATCAGCTCGCTCGCGGCTCAATTCGCGGATTCGTGATCTGTGCGTCAAATGGTACTTAGGGTGCATATTAATGACATCACTTAAATGATATCTGAGGTAGGAATTTTTTTAATGCAGGCGCACACTTTTATTGCGTGTGTGACATATGGTGCATAATTATGAAATCATCATCATCATCACTTGTAGGAGTGTGTATCATTTATTGTCTGAGGTGAGAGAGACAGAACAAATTATAAGCGCATCAGGTCGGCCAGACACTTTTATCGCGCGCGCGATGTTGGAGTGCATAATTTTGACATCACTTAATTGATATCATTTAATATGCGATTTCACGTCATATTTGGGGTGCATAATTAGTATACTTAGTTAACGATGAAATACTAATAGACTTGTATAAACCTGTGAGTTAGTGTCGGTGTATTAATATATAAAGCGTGAAATAGCTGAGAAATAATAATAATTGCTCGATAACTACTGCCACAGCATGAGTATACTAATACACAAACTAAATAAAGTCGCTAAAGTAAAGGAGACTATCCCACTAGCAGCATTGGAGCTAGGGAGAAAATATAAAGTGGTGCAGGCTAAGATTGTGACAACAAAGTTCGGTGAAAGGCTGCTACTTGAACTTGAAGATTCACAAGTGTTTCTGGGCGCACGCTTCAACTAATTATCCGAAGACGACATAAGTGCATTCAACCAATCGGCAATCTCCGGTCAGCTCTATTTAGCATCCAGCGGAAAAGTTGGTGCAGTTGTCAACATCGAGTTCGTTGGAGCATGAACGATATACCCCATAAGAACTACATTCGACATCTGAATGATAAATATACGGAAATTGAAGAACTTAAAACATGATATCTTAGTATATTCTATCGTTACGCAAGCTTTGGGGTGGGTAGGGGAAGGACATCGTGTGTATTAAGAATGGGGAGAGTTTTGTGTCTAGGAATTTGCGTGTCGTATTGTTGTGGCTGGCGTGGTTTGTGGGTGGAAGAGCGGGATTGTCAGTGGTTCTTGGAAAAGAGAGGTGCATCTGTGTATTTGGGTAAATGTTGGATAGTATTGACGTTTTGAGGGTCTTGTCGTAGTTTTATGTAAGCACTACATTCGACATCTGAATGATAAATATACGGAAATTGAAGAACTTAAAACATGATATCTTAGTATATTCTATCGTTACGCAACTTAAAAGTATAAACATTTGTGTTGCTGCAAAGGGTAATTCAGAACATTACTTGTAATAAGTTTTTTTTTGACTATGTATTTGGCTATCATTAAATGTAATGAAAAATATATGCTGTTTTGTTTGGGATTTATTAAATAAAACCACAAATAACTTTTTCATATTTTTATTTAGAATCATTATACACACACACACACATATATGGGTAGTAGCTCGAACACCAACTTGATCCTCAGCACTGCTATCGCCCCATCCATGATTAAAACAGCATTGATACTTCTGAAACTATGCATTAGGAAATCTGTCCCATAAATTGTCAATTTGATTCGAAGCATAAACCATTACGAATTCTATCGGCAAACAGGCTATTCCTTCATTCAGCATGCAATTTAAAATATTGCCATAATCGTGAAATAATTTAAATGAATTTATCTGATTAAATTGTACTTTGAACCAGTTTCTTAATGTATGTACGTTTCGCACAGCAACATTTTCAATATGTAAATTGCAATAGTCTATTCATAACGGATTACGTATTTCCTCCAATGATGGACTATATAATTCCTCAATATTTACAATATTATATAACGACGAAATATTCTCCAGCCATACCACCTTCTCGCCTACCTTAACATAAATTTTATTAGCAAATTTAAGCATTGAAGTAATCGTCTCGCTAAGATTCCAGTACGGAGTACCGCCATAATTCTACTCCAAATTATGATGATTTTTAATTAGCCATACAACAATTTTTTAACTGTCAGCATTAAGTTTAGACCAGGATAATGGCGGGTCAAATACAAAAAATTCATAGTGACCATCTGCGTTATTAATTTTAGCTACTTCTTTCAAAATAAATATTATAACATTATTTTTACTCACATTAAAATCCTGCAAGTCGACTATAGCGGTACCCATCGCAATAATAATCGTGATGATGATGATTATTTGTCAACAGATCATTGCATATATAGGCCAGAGTTGCAGTTGACGCATGCGCTATTCAACATTATCCTTTTGAATCCAACTGTTAGATGTACTGTTGAAACCCAGCCATTTCACATAGACTTGATTACCTTTTCTACGTAGTATTTTTTCAACTAGATATATATATATATATATATATATATATATATATATATATATATATATATATATATATATATATAAATATATATATCAGGATATTTTACTTTATGCAATTCAATGCCATAAAAGCCACCTGTATAACATGATCATATGTATCTTTAAAAATATACGTTGGGGGGTTGGTAAGCTTCACTTGATGCACACTGAATACTTCATTCGACCAGTTAGGGTTATAAACTTTTGAAGATGCCTTTCTAAATTTACTAATACGCACAAAATCACCAAATTTATATCGTGTTTTATTGACTACAGCTTTTACATGATTGTAAGCGGTATTCAGAAGAATTTCTCCTTTACTTTTAGTCATATATATTATTGGTCTCATGTTCATTGTTCGATGTCTTGTCTTGTTGTATTTTAAAGTTATTTCTGGCAGCAAGTTTAACCATTTTTATGACCCCTGCAAACTGAATGCTTTCCACATTATATTTTTTAGTGTTCTGTTTACCCATTCAACGATACTAACCATCATATTACTAAATGTGGAATAGTGATTTATACTATGTTCGTCCATTAGAGTCTTAAACGACTTATTATAGAATTCTTTACCCATATCTGTTTGTAAATGCTTAGGAATACGGTTATCTGTGAGCAAAATACTTTTCATGGCTTTATTTACATCAGGCCCTGATTTACTTTTAACTGGAGCTGTCCTCGCATACTTTGAGAAAACATCAATAACCACCAATATGTAACTCTTTCCTTTGTTGAATTTATTATATGGGATCATCTCCACCACGGAAAGTTTAGCCCTGCAGACTTGTGTAATTCTTCAACTATGTCCCTCTTAATTACCGACATTTTTACTAAATACAGGTGTTTCTAAAACAATTTCCTCGTATAATTTCTGGACCGCGCCTGCAGGAGCAGTACGAAATTTTAATTTATTATTCAATTGCACAATTTTATTAGCTAATATAGAACCGCGTATACCATCATTTATGATATAATTTAAAAATACCATCGGTTTACTAAACCGAACTTCGAGTATACGCCCCCCACACGGAAATGTATAACTCAAATTATTACTATCGCCGGCATTGTGTACAATTTCATAGATATCCTCGCGTAAATGTATTCTAAAATTTATAACTACAATGCTTCGCAATTCTTTTAGATTATCGTAAAACTTGGTTACATCTATTTCATTTGTAATTATTTTATCCATACGTTCAATATGACGTTCAATATGACGTCCAAACTTGTCAACTGTCATAATTGAAGTGTTGTCATTCTATAATCTGCGCCTGCTTTAATTCTTCAGTTATTGAAATAATTTTATTTGTATGTCCCGTGTGACCGGCATCTTTAGATGCAATAAGAAAACGTAACCTATTGAACAGTTCATTTACACTATCCCAGTGAATATTCCACTGGATATTTATTAAAGTTTTTATAGAAACCTCCGCCCACTTTTGAGCCCACCGTCATCTTGCTCGACCAGGAATAGGGTCTTGTTGTAGGCGTCAATTTTGAAGCAATTTTTTTTTATATTTTAGTGATCTATTGCCTGATCTTTGTTCGGTTTCTCTGTAATTCCGACGGTTTGTATTAATTCTCTTTATGATGTCAATGTATGCATTGTGATCGGTTGTTTTATACCCAACTGGATTTTTTTTAAACAGTAACTCATACAGTCCAGGCGTTCCTATATATTTTCTATTATTAATTTTTAAATCTTTTCCCTCAATTAATACTTCAGAATCACCAATATAAAATTTATCAGTGTCAGGCTCATGACGTATACCATATTTGAAATCATACGAATCTTTATCGTCAGTCACCATACCCACAATGTACTCTCGCGGGAATGCGTCATACTGTTCTAAGTATTCAGCGAAGGAAGGATGATCAGCTAATTGCTGAATATCCACCTTGGGTAGGGATGAGCGACTTTCCTAAAATACTTTAGTATCATTGTCAGGTGTGATTTCACCCACAACATCAGCGCTTAAAATAGGAGGAACTGTCTGCTGCTGCTGCTGCTGCTGCTGCTGCTGCTGCTGCTGCTGCTGCTGCTGCTGCTGCTGCTGCTGCTGCTGCTGCTGCTGCTGCTGCTGCTGCTGCTGCTGCTGCTGCTGCTGCTGCTGCTGCTGCTGCTGCTGCTGCTGCTGCTGCTGCTGCTGCTGCTGCTGCTGCTGCTGCTGCTGCTGCTGCTGCTGCTGCTGCTGCTGCTGCTGCTGCTGCTGCTGCTGCTGCTGCTGCTGCTGCTGCTGCTGCTGCTGCTGCTGCTGCTGCTGCTGCTGCTGCTGCTGCTGCTGCTGCTGCTGCTGCTGCTGCTGCTGCTGCTGCTGCTGCTGCTGCTGCTGCTGCTGCTGCTGCTGCTGCTGCTGCTGCTGCTGCTGCTGCTGCTGCTGCTGCTGCTGCTGCTGCTGCTGCTGCTGCTGCTGCTGCTGCTGCTGCTGCTGCTGCTGCTGCTGCTGCTGCTGCTGCTGCTGCTGCTGCTGCTGCTGCTGCTGCTGCTGCTGCTGCTGCTGCTGCTGCTGCTGCTGCTGCTGCTGCTGCTGCTGCTGCTGCTGCTGCTGCTGCTGCTGCTGCTGCTGCTGCTGCTGCTGCTGCTGCTGCTGCTGCTGCTGCTGCTGCTGCTGCTGCTGCTGCTGCTGCTGCTGCTGCTGCTGCTGCTGCTGCTGCTGCTGCTGCTGCTGCTGCTGCTGCTGCTGCTGCTGCTGCTGCTGCTGCTGCTGCTGCTGCTGCTGCTGCTGCTGCTGCTGCTGCTGCTGCTGCTGCTGCTGCTGCTGCTGCTGCTGCTGCTGCTGCTGCTGCTGCTGCTGCTGCTGCTGCTGCTGCTGCTGCTGCTGCTGCTGCTGCTGCTGCTGCTGCTGCTGCTGCTGCTGCTGCTGCTGCTGCTGCTGCTGCTGCTGCTGCTGCTGCTGCTGCTGCTGCTGCTGCTGCTGCTGCTGCTGCTGCTGCTGCTGCTGCTGCTGCTGCTGCTGCTGCTGCTGCTGCTGCTGCTGCTGCTGCTGCTGCTGCTGCTGCTGCTGCTGCTGCTGCTGCTGCTGCTGCTGCTGCTGCTGCTGCTGCTGCTGCTGCTGCTGCTGCTGCTGCTGCTGCTGCTGCTGCTGCTGCTGCTGCTGCTGCTGCTGCTGCTGCTGCTGCTGCTGCTGCTGCTGCTGCTGCTGCTGCTGCTGCTGCTGCTGCTGCTGCTGCTGCTGCTGCTGCTGCTGCTGCTGCTGCTGCTGCTGCTGCTGCTGCTGCTGCTGCTGCTGCTGCTGCTGCTGCTGCTGCTGCTGCTGCTGCTGCTGCTGCTGCTGCTGCTGCTGCTGCTGCTGCTGCTGCTGCTGCTGCTGCTGCTGCTGCTGCTGCTGCTGCTGCTGCTGCTGCTGCTGCTGCTGCTGCTGCTGCTGCTGCTGCTGCTGCTGCTGCTGCTGCTGCTGCTGCTGCTGCTGCTGCTGCTGCTGCTGCTGCTGCTGCTGCTGCTGCTGCTGCTGCTGCTGCTGCTGCTGCTGCTGCTGCTGCTGCTGCTGCTGCTGCTGCTGCTGCTGCTGCTGCTGCTGCTGCTGCTGCTGCTGCTGCTGCTGCTGCTGCTGCTGCTGCTGCTGCTGCTGCTGCTGCTGCTGCTGCTGCTGCTGCTGCTGCTGCTGCTGCTGCTGCTGCTGCTGCTGCTGCTGCTGCTGCTGCTGCTGCTGCTGCTGCTGCTGCTGCTGCTGCTGCTGCTGCTGCTGCTGCTGCTGCTGCTGCTGCTGCTGCTGCTGCTGCTGCTTCTTCTTCTTTATATTCATGTTTTGACTCGCGTTTAAGTTTAGCCGAGGTGGCTACACCCCCCAAAATATCTTTTAAGGATGTAATAATTGGTTTATATTTGCTTTATTTCGATTTCTCGTTGTAATGCAAACTAACACACACACAATAAATTAACGACCTATAAAACAGATTCACCGTTCAAAACAGCCAAAATAAATAGTTTTATACAAGTTATTTAACAGCTTCTAACAATTTGTAACAGCTAAATAGCAGCCAATTACAGTTACATAATAGCTTTTCACAGCTAAATAACATCCTATAACAGCTAAATTGCAGCTTGTAATAGTTAAATAACGGCATATAACCGTTAAATTGCAGCCTTTATCTGCAAATAACAGCTAATAACAGTTAAATAAGAGCTCTTAACAGCATATAATAAAATGAAATATTAATAATAAATATGACTATTATTATTATTACCATCACATTGGCGAATATATCACATAATCTGACGAAAATATTTTCGTTCATCGCCCAACAGAAGTTCCTGGTATACTGAGTAATCATTCATGCTGCACAACGTTATTTATTAGATAATGATCAAACCCTTTACGATATCGGCAATCATTCAGATCACTATCCTTATTAATAACTAAAAATCCATATTTGAATAAAACAAGCATATTTGCATTGTCTCGTATCAGGTGTTTAGGTATTTGGGTGTATGTTTGACAGAGATAGAAGCGGTCTATAGCTTTATGACGCCCCATGCTCAAGTACTCCCTTATAATATCCTGCTTATCACAAGCAACATCGTCAAATGTAAAAACTGAATTATAATTAGCATCGCATGCTCTCATTATTTCGGTACCTTCATTAAATGTATAGTAGCCTATTTCTTTAATGGGTAGGAGTAAATCTCTTAAATACACGTACTTGGATTGATACAATGATTTTGAATAAATATAAACATTCTCAGAATGCAGACCATTTGAAAATTCTAGTAATGCGATTAACACATTGGTTTTCCTACAACCGGATGGTCCTGATACTAGGCATCTTACAGTAGATTGCAGTAATACACTGTGCCGTAATCGACTTTCCAGCTCATTGGAATCGAAATTTCTCACATTCAACGTTTCCCTCTGTTTAACAACACGCATGCTGACAATCAACTGATGTATATATATCAAAGCTACTAAATATATATGATAGTAACCTGCAGACGTTCATTTGCGTCACACGGTCGCTGTGCCTCCATTTTAGTTACACATTCCGGGGTATAACTTTTATGGTCCAGGCACGAAACGGCTATTACGCGGGCATCGTAGTGTTATCAAACTTGACGAAAAATATAGCATAGTCGCTGAAGAAATACCGCGAAGAAAGCCATAGAGCTGACCGGGTGCTAGCTGAAAAAGCATTCAATCGTTTTCAAGCGTCCGATTCGTCCTTTGGAGAGAAACTTGCCGCTCTATCGGTATATGGTGCAGTGAGGGCTAAAATAAAGATAGGGATGGGTTCTAAGATGGTTTTAACACTTAGACAGGTAATTAATCACGCAAATAAAGCCATTAGCACAATAGGTTCAGCGTCACAAGCAAAAGATGGAATCTGTTGCTGTAAGTGGGGGGATATTTATAAAACCGTATAAAAATGGATAAGGCCTTTATATGAAGCCAAAAAACTACCAATTTTGTTACCGAACCTTGCGCTACCCAACATAGATCTCTACAAATACGCTAAATTATTGAAAATTAAGTATTTTCGCGGTATATTCATGAGAAATGCCCTACTCTCAAAAATAAATAGATATGAATGTGGCATCGGTAATTTAGATGATAGTCGTGGTGCGGGTACGCCTTGGGTTGCCTACAAGAAACACGGTAAACAAGTAATTTATTTCGATAGTCTTAGAAATTTACCACCTCCAAGCGAGCTTGTCACATATTTCTCCAATTGCAACTCCATACGTTATAACTATAATAATTATCAAGCGTATGACAGTGTTAAATGTGGCCACCTGAGCTTATCATTTTTATATCAATAAAAGGCTGGTGAATGGGGACTTAGAATTCATTCATTAGCCATGTCATATATATTCACTGTGTTTGGGAATAGTTCTGTTATCACAAAAACATTTTACCCGCTGATAGATAGTGATGAATGATGGTAATGAATCTGATTACGTCCTTGGTTTAATTAATTTCGTGGTGTATAACGCCATACCGAATGTCGTTGAAACAAACAATAGCTTTAAAATAGGTGGAAAAGATATTCAAATACCAGAGGGTTCTTATGAAATTGCTGATATTAATAAGTATTTGAATAAGAAAATTTATTCCCGCACCACATCAACTATTGAGGGTAATTACAACAAGCTCAAGTGTGAGGTGAAAAGTAATTTAGTAATAAACTTTGAGCCCATCAGTTCTGTGGGTAGCCTACTTGGATTTAGGCCGCGTAAATTAGACGCAAATATACTTCACGAATCAGACTACCCCGTATCCATCGTCAAAGTGAATGCTATTGGTATTGATTGTAGTATTATTATATTACACAAATCTGGCTAAAAACGGGGAACAAAATCGAAGAAGACTACTGTTTGGATGCGAATACAATTTAAATCAATTAAAAATTACGGTCACTGTATACACGAAACTTCACACAATGAATGCGAGTATATTGAACGTAGCCGAAAAGGTTATATTTGATAATTTAATCATCCTTGCGGAAAGACACACGCATCAGCCGTACGCGTCAACAACTCTAAATAATAATGATGAAATTAGAATTCCAATTTAACAACAAGATGTTAATATTCTCCCGTGCAATAGCATGCTGTACATTAAAGGCAAATTGCTAAAAACCGACAATAAAGCTTCCACTACAGCAAAATTTATCAACAACGGCATTGCATATCTTTTCAATGAAATTCGTTATGAGATTGGTGGTATAGAAATTGATCGCGTTCGCAACCCCAGGATAACTTCCACCATTAAGGGCTATGTGTCATACAATAGCAATGAAAGTGTGCGATTGCAAAACACTGGATGGTCAACAACGGCCGCTTTAGATATTGTTGATAAAAATGGTAATTTCAACGTTTTCATCCCGTTAAATATGCTTCTGTGAAGACTTTAAAAAAATCATATTAAGTTTACTCCAAGAATTAGTGCTGATACGAAGCAGTTCTGATGTAAATGCAATCGAAAACAGTAATGCAACTGAATCAATGAAAATTGAATTAAGCAAAGTGCATTGGAAGATTCCTCATATATCGGTCGCCGAAATCGAATGATTAATGCTTGTGCGGTATATGGAAAAAAAATATTGTTACAAGCGACACAACGTCATTCGTGGCCAATTAAAACTACAACGCAACTGGAGACTCCGCGATATATTATCGTTGGATTTCAGACAGATCGTAAAAAAAAATTGCGAAAGATATGAGTGGGTTTGATCACTGCAATTTAACTGACATAAAGTTGTATTTAAATTCTGAAATGTATCCATATGACAACTTAAATTTGAATTTTACAATCAATGAATATGCTTTGCTGTATGAAATGTACACCCAATTTCAACTGTCTTACTATGACCGTCAAAGAGAGCCGGTCTTTAACCCGAATGAGTTTAAAACTCGGGCTCCGCTCACGGAAATTGATTGCTCACACCAAAGCGAAATGTTAAAATCGGGTACTGTAGATATACGGCTAGAATTTGACACAAATGCTATTATCCCAGCCAATGCTGCAGCCTATTGTCCAATAATACATGATAGATTAATTAAGTATAATCTTTTAACTAGTGTTGTAAGTAGTCTGTAAATTTATTATTTTTTCAATAATAATAAAGTTTACTAGCATTTAAAGAAAAACCTGTTTTATTTCATTTAATTATTGCTAAGTGATATCATAAGCATTCCTACAGGAGGTAATGCTGTGTGAGCACCCTAAATGCATTAATTATTTTATTAATATATGTACCCCAAATATGACGCCCAGTCAGCGACCAACATTGTATTATTATTTTATAAAATGTGCAAAAGTTTTATTTCCAATACTGCATATGAACGAACAACCTCCACTGTTTTAACGAGCACGAACGAAGTGAAATTACTAAATATTAGCATTGCGCTAAATGTCTATACTTGTTTTGAGTGCATTGAAGCGTGCGGTTGTTGGAAAAATGTTGTACACGCTTTCACAATTAACTGACAATACCGTTAAAAATGTTACGGAAGCATTCAAAATTTTAAAGACGCTCGGGGAATTCGAGCGTTGGATCACTAAAATCAATAGAACAATATTTATTCTAAATAAGGCCATTCGGAAGTGGGTTGACAGTAGACTCTCGGATAATTTATTTAAACTTGAAGCAAATATATCTCACTTGAAGTGTTATCGCGAGAAAATAAAAGAATTCAGGATAAAGTTGAGGTATTCTGGTGGTGGTTAATGAACCACCACATTAAATACTGAAACAAAATCGGCTCCTAAAAAATTGGTTTGGCAGGAGACACAATCATGTTTCAATTCTCGCATAAGAACTGGTATCATTGTAAATATTAGCATTAAAGATCCAAAAATATTTTTGGAAAAATCGTTTAGAATATTCTCTAATAAAATCAAAAACGCATTAAATGCAAGTACTTTAAAAGTAAATGTTATACTTAGTGCCAATTTTATCATGCCACATACTGGTGTGACTGATATTAAAACATTCAGTACCCGTAATAATGCCATTACTAAATCTACAGATATTAGAGCCTGGCATCGAATTAATGTGCGTGAAAAACTTCTTGTAAAATTAGAAGAGTTTCAGAAGCGTGATTCGGGTTGGACGCTTTTAGAGTTATTACACCTGAAAATAAATATTAATAAATTTATCCCGATAACTGGCGGGTCATACATAGAATTACCTCCTGATATAAAGCGTAAAAAAGTTATAATTAATGTGAAAAATAACGATAAAAATTGCATTCTCTGAGCTATAGATTCCGCGCTGCATCCAGTGGATTTGAATGCGAATCGCGTACTTTCGTACCCACATTTCAGTGACGTTTTACACTATAAAGATATTAAGTTTCCAATACAACTCAAGGATGTGAGGATATTCGAACATATGAATAATTTAAGCATAAATATATACGTGTTACAAGCATGTGGTAGGAATAAACATCAAATTGTGCCCGTATACTTTTCCGAAAATGGAAATAACAAACAAATTCATCTTCTTATGATAAATGATGATATAGATGTTAATAAGTATGACAATCAAAGTGGGGGTATTGTAAAATTTTTGAAATCAAATTCTAACTGTCACTTTATGTGGATAAAAAGCCTTTCAAGATTATTAAGAACTCAAATTACCTGCTACACACCACATATGGATTTGTGATAGATGCTTAAATAATTTTAGCACTCAAACCTTATTAAATAAACATGGAGATGATTCTATACTTTAAAATAAATGTAGAATCACTTGTCCGGAACAAAAAAATAAATATTTAAAATTTAAAAATGTTAGTTATAAAGAAAAAGTGCCAATTGTTTTGTACGCCGATTTAGAGTGCATACTGGAAAAAATCAAAGACACTCGCGGGAGAAATACTGAGTATATACAGAAACACATTCCGTGCAGTATTGCGTATTATTTCAAATGCTCATATAACGATTCATTTTCATCTTTCAAATTACATCGTGGTAAAGATTGTCTCGAATGGTTTTCCGCTGAACTATTAGAGGTTGCGCACAATATTGATGGTGTGTATAAAATTATTCTAGATATGAATCTGCAGTGCAAGAATATGAATTTTCTATTGCGACAAATTGTCGTATTTACTCCAGAGATTTTAATTCGACTGATATTAAAGTGCGAGATCATTGTCACTTGACATCTAGGTATCGTGGTGCGGCACACCAAGCATATAATTTAAATTATATTGACTCCCATGCATTACCATTAGTATTTCATCATTTAAGTGGATATGACGCACATTTTATAATAAGCAGCATTGTGAAGGATTTCGCAGGACGTATGTCAATATTACCAATTAACAAAGAACGGTACATCTCTTTCACAAAGTATGTAAAACATACGAAAATTAACATTCATTTCGGTTGATGGCTAGGAGCCTCGATGATCTCTCGGCATTTCTAAAAGATGATGAGAAATCGATTACTAGAAAACATTGTACCAACGAGACGCAATTTCAACTGATAACGAGAAAGGGATTTTTCCCATATGGCTATTTGGACAACTGGAGTAGATTTGAAGAAAATCAGTTGCCTACTCGTGAATGTTTTTATAGCAGATTAAAAGGTGATGAGATTAGTGCAAAAGATTATGAGCATGCAGTTAATATATGGAAAACATTTCAATTGCTGACATTGGGTGAATACTCTGATCTGTATTTGAAAACAGATGTACTTTTGCTGTCTGATGTTTTCGAAAATTTCCGTGAAAGTTGCTTGAACACATATCAGCCTGATGCTCTGCACTATTATATAGCCCCCGGTCTCGCTTTTGATGTAATGCTAAAGTGCAGTAATGTAAAGCTGGAATTGTTAACGGATATAGATAAAATAATATTCATAGAGAAAGGAATACGCGGTGGTGTATCGCAGTGTTGTAATCGTTACGCAAAAGCAAATCATACATATATGAATGAAAATTTTGATGCATATAAGGAAACTTCATTCTTAAAGTAATTTGATGTGAATAATTTATACGGCGCGGCAATGAGTCAGTATTTGCCGTATCAGAATTTTGAATGGGTAAACGCTCTGGATATTTATGAAATTGATTTGCTGAATGTTAGTGATGAATCTCCAATTGGATACATTTATGAAGTTGATTTGGAAGATCCGGTGGAACTTCATGAATTTCATAAAGATTTACCCCTATGCCCTGAGCATTTTATACCGCCAACATCGAAGCACTCAAAATTAATCACACATTTGCATCCGAGAAAAAATTATGTTATACACTATCAAAATTATACAATTAGGATTAAAAATAAAGAAAATTCACCGTGTGCTAAAATTTGACCAGAGTCCTTGGCTGAAGAAATATATTGATTTAAATACTGAACAACGCAAATTGTCGGATAATTCGTTCAAAAACTAAACTAAACTGATGAATAATGCTGTATTTGGAAAAACAATGGAAAATGTTCGGAAACATAAAGATGTTAAACTGGTCACCGAATGGGCTGGTAGATATGGAGCCAAAGCTGACATTTCAAAACCAACATTTCACAGTTGCACTATACTCTACGATGACATAGTTATTATTGAAATGCCTAAGAAATCAATTATGATTAATAAACCGATTTACGCGGGATTTTCCATTTTAGATTTGTCGAAAACATATATTTATAATTGTCACTATAATTATGTGAAGCGGATATTTGGTGATGGAGCAAAATTATTGTACACAGACACAGATAGCTTAATTTATAATTTTATTAATATCGATATATATGAAATTATAAAATGGGATATATATATATATATATATATATATATATATATATATATATATTTATATATGTATATATATATATATATATATATATATATATATATATATATATATATAACATACCGTTAGTAAGTAACAAGGTTTTGGGATTAATAAAGCCTTAAAACAATGGTGAAATTATGTTGGAGTTTATAGGGCTTCGTTCAAAATTATATAGCATCAAGGTTCAAGGCAGCAGCGGGAGAGGTGAACGGGTTTTTAAAAAGGCCAAAGGGATCACTGCAGCTACAATGAGAGAAATAACTTTCAAGGATTACTATGATTGTCTATTTTCAAATTCTGTGATAACAGGAACGCAAACCAATCAAATCATAATGTTCATACAGTTATTCAGAAAAAACTAGCTCTAAGTGCACATGATGATAAACGAATTGTTAATTATATTGAAACCGACACCATTCCATGGGGGTTCGCTGAAGCACAGCAACAATGCAATATACTCAGTTAGTATGTAAATTGTATTTATTTTCTTTTACAGCTATTAAATACTTTAGAAATATATTCGTTAATTTTCACTTAATCACACTCCACTATTAATTGTATCACGCAGACACACACACACACGCATAAAACTGCATGTCTCCGGGCAGATTTTATAATCTATCGATAAGGTGCATATATAAATGTACTGCACCGCACATCTCACAATGGCAGATGATGCCTAGAGGCTCCTGCTGCCGCTGCTGCGCTTGTTGCCGCTGCTGCTGCGGCCGTTGCTCATTTTGCACGTTTTTTAACATTTAATTAACTCGTTAATAGATATGTAACGAGAACTAACATGTATTACTGTCACGTATTTAATTGTACTGCAATTTTTTAATTCTGTTTAGATATATATATATATATATATATATATATATATATATATATATATATATATATATATACGGGGCGCAATATGCATTCCATCACCCCACCCCCAAACCATATGCTACAATAATGCCCACACACACACACATAATCGCATATTAAATGATATCAATTAAGTGATGTCAAAATTATGCACCCCAACATCGCGCGCGCGATAAAAGTGTCTGGCTGACCTGATGCGCTTATAATTTGTTCTCTCTCTCTCACCTCAGACAATAAATAATAATAAATAAATAAACACTCCTACAAGTGATAATGATGATGATGATTTAATAATTATGCACCATATGTCACAGGCGCAATAAAAGTATGGCCTGCATTAAAAAAATTCCTACCACAGATATCAATTAAGTGATGTCATTAATATGCACCCTAAGTAACATATGCCGCACAGATCGCGAATCCGCGAATATACCCGCGAGCGAGCTGATGTTATAATAATGCAACCTAATTACCCTGATTATGCGCAAGAACCATATGTAGCCAATATGACGCACAGATCGCGAATTGACCCGCAAGCGCATTCGCAATCCGCGAATTATCTATCGCTGGTGAGAGAGAGATAGATAGACAAACTAAGGGTGCCATTTTGAAATATGAGCCAGAACGATCATAGCTCTACTGGTGTCTCTGGGACTTGAATCCAGAGCCTACAGTTTTACGCACTGTTTTCCTAAGTTTCGATTTTCAATTTCGCCGTGTGGCATATTTACACATAGTTTCTCCTAGCATAATTTTAACATATAAACCATTTCATCTGGTCAGTATCTTCGTACTAACGATTTTCGAAGTCTCAGATACAAGGTACTTACAATTTCAAAGGTCACAACCCAACCTAACTTGAAAAAGGTTTATCGATTGTCTGCCGTGAGTGGCATGGCCCAGTTGGTTAGAGCAACGGTGCATGAAACTCTCAACGACAACTCCCTCTGGCCACTAACTAAAACACTTAAAAAGCCGTTCACTAAAATACCGACACTCACACACAACAATATCGCTGCCATAACCGATGCAGAGAGAGCTGAACTAATTGCCAACATTTTTGAGCAGATACACGTAACACACACACCTAATACACCCACACAAAATAAAATCATACACGACACGCTTCAATTTCTAAACACAACACATCATACTAATAACAAAATGTTAGCCAGACTCCTAACTACCCCCTCCAAAGTAAGTAGAATATTCCAAACTCTACTTAATCGCTAAGCTCCAGGATTGGACCTAATAGAAAATTCACTACTTAAAAACCTATCCTGCAAATCCATTGGCAACTCCACTATATCATAAATGCCATAATTAAGCTTCTCCATTTCCCGGCTGCCTGGAAATCTGCTACTATACATTCTATTCACAAATCCAATAAGGACTCCCAAATCCCTACTAGCTACCGCCCCATCAGCCTTCTCAACACATTATCCAAATTAACCGAAAAAATCATCGTCTCCAGGGTAGACGATATCGATACAGGAGAACACCACACACCCTGCCTCCAGTTTGGCTTCAGAGCCAAACATAGCACGGTGTAGCAGGTGTGCAGGGTTGCAACCGATATCGCGACCCAGTTCTACAAAAATAAATAACCCTACTGGACATAGCAAAAGCCTTCGATCCGGTTTGGCAGTAGGGCTCATAGCAAAACTTATCTCCCTTCAATGCTCTCCAACGCTATCCAAATTAATCTACTCATACCTAACACATCGAACCTTTAAAATCAAAATTAATAACACATACTCAGATCCCAAAACTATAGTAGCAGGTGTCCAACAAGGCAACGTCCTTGGACCGAAACTTTTCAATCTTTTCCTAAGCGATTCCCCCATATTCCAAAACACAAATACAGCACAATTCGTGGACGACACTGCAATCTACGCACATTCATTTAGTGCGCAGGTCGCCCCGAAGCAAACACAAATTTATCTACATATACTCTAACACTACTGGTGAAAGTAGAAAATTAACATCAACCTTAATAAAACCGAAGCCATAGTCTTCGCACGTAAATTCTCAAACAATAGAATAATCACACCACTTGAAATACATAATCAAAAAATCAAACCAACTGACACAGTAAAATATCCGTGAATTAAACCCTAAAAACATTGACACACGGCCAACACATCAAACACACAATTTCAAAAGCATTCACCGTCATTTGTTACCTTTATTAATAAGAAATAACTCCTTCTCACAAAAAAATAAACTACTCATACAAACATGCATTATTCGCCCCAACCTCACATACGCGGCTCCAGCTTATTGTAAAGCACCCCCTACAGCACTAATCCCATTACAACGCCTTCAAAACAAATGTTTGCGCCTAGCCACCTGCTCTGATAAATACAATCGCATCACATAATTACATGAAAACACACATATACCATACATCGCTCGATACATACAAGAAATGTTACAAAAATTCCACATAAACACACTAACACATCCAAACACACTATTCAATAAAATAACAAACATTCGTAGCAACAATAGTACACGTAGAATCAAACACAAATTCCCCTATCAAAAGTTGCCTAGGGTAAAACGACCAGTTTTGGCACATCGCTAGTAATGGCACAGGTATCAAAAACTTGGTTTTATACGTTTAAAATTGTGCAAATGCGTAGGTATTACAACGATTTAAACATTTACATATAGTTTTAAACAAGAAAAAACCTTTAGAACATCCATTTTAAAATTATTAATTAAAAAAAAACGAATATTGTTTAGCGATATCAAAATTGTACTTTTCACAGCCATTTTTAGTTAGTTTACGGTTACCATAGCTTAAGCAATTACAATCATATTTACTAGAAAAACGTATTTTTTTAATATGTACCTGGTTAAATAAACTAAATGAATAGTTCATCGAAACATTTCAAATGTTGAATATTGACTTTTTTTTATTTTTTAATATTAAAAACACGTGTTCTTTAATTGGTATGAAATTTGGAAGAGCCACCAATAAAAAACACTTTATGCTTACAGCGCTTTTCTATTGAGCGGCCGCTGCTATAAATAAAATAGTAAACAGAGACTCTCTGACAGTAAGCAAGTGAGGTTAGAATATTAATGTTTTTACATATTTCTTATAACAAGAACAAATTTTAACTACAGATAAATAATTCTTTAAAAGGTATGTATCAGTTATTATTTACATTATACGTACACTGAAATTTTATTGTTTATCTCATAAAAAATAAAAATCTAAAACATGACCTATTTAATTTATTTTTGTATTAGTTTGAATAAATTATTTTTATTTTAGTGTAAACTGGTAAAAACAATGACACCGTTAATAAAAAGGGTAAAAAGAAGTGTGAAAAATCAAGAATTAGAACCAAAACCTCTTATACAGGTGGGGCAAAACAACCTCCCTAGTTTCAACAGAGAATTGTGAAGCTAGCAGAGGTCGTAACAGGGTAGGAATGGCGTGAATGGCGGCAGAAAGATATGCCGTGTGTATGTGTTACAAAAGGATTCAGTCGTAAACACAATGTGGACGAACGAGCAGCGCGCTTTTGCCGTGGAAGCATACATACGCGAAAAGGAGTCTGTAATCGCCGCCCAGCACATTTCCATCTTTCTGGCGGTGTAAATAAACAAAATTTTCGATATTGGTGCGAAAACAATCCGAGGGTGATCCACGAGAAGCCTCTGCATAGTGATCGTGTCACAGTTTGGTGCGCAGTTTCCCGAATAGGGATTATCGGGCCTTACTTTTACTACAGGAAAGAAATCGGGCAGTTACCGTCAATTCTGGGTGCTATATGAACATGCTCCAGAATTTTTTTGCCCCTGCTCTTAAAGAACTTGGTCTCGAGAATGTCTGGTTTCAGCAGGACGGGGGGGAAGCCACAGCCCACGCAGCGCGGGCATCAATGCTGGTTTTGAAGGAAACAATCCGCACGGAAATTCGCCGTATACCTGAAGAAATGCTTGAAAGGGTTATGCAAAACTTCAAAAGTCGCTTGCAGCAGTGTGTAGACAATGAAGGACAACACTTGGCCGATATGATTTTTAAAACTACATAAGATAAAACTGGCCATGTAACTACTTTATTTTATTGAAATAAATTTTTTGTATCTCGACTCCTTTTTCTTTAATTCACTTGCAAAACTAGGGAGGTTGTTTTGCCCCACCCGGTACACTTGAAAAAATACTTTTATCTGAAATTACAAGATGAAAAGTATTCTTATCTAAAAAAATAACTAACTAGAAAAGATTTCAATTTTTCATTGTTCACAAAATTTTAATGCAAGAAAAGTATTAAAAATTTTGATGTAATATACCTATTTATAAGTAATTTTAATATTTCGATTAAAAATTATTATTTAATTAAAATATCATTTGCATTATAGATAAAGAATAATATTGTTGTCTACATTTATAATTTAGAACTTTATAAATATTAAATTTAGCTTTAGATAGGTATAGTACCTACCTCTATAATTTAAAAATTTATAAAATAAAGCTACTGCAAGTGTTTTTTTATAAATATATACCTAAATTTTAGGAAATCCAAGCTAAAATATATAAATTTATAACTATATTTGCCGTGCTACTACTAGAAAGGACTGTGCTCTTAAAGGCAACCACCGTGCCAAAACTGGCATTTTAACATCGAATTATAAATTGTGAACAAAATTACCTAAAACATCAATAAACAATTTAATTTTTTTTTTACTTGATAAAACACTTAAACTTTAAAAATTTTCAATTATTATATAAATATATTATCCATATTTTTTTTAATCCTCAAAAGAGTAGAGAATTTTCTTAACTGTGCCACTACTGGTCGTTTTACCCTATATTCTTGGATGAGTTCTACGAGCAAATAACATAACACATACACACATAGCCACACTGTACATCCCGCCACCCACATTACACAGAAGGCACGCAAACACACAAAACACTAATAAACGGTCTGTATGTCTAGATGTTGTACTTCTCAATGATTTCAAAACATATTAAACCAAATTTGTATATTTTTAATTAGTTAGGTATTATAAAAAAAAAGATATATATATATATATATATATATATATATATATATATATATATATATATATATATATATATATATAATAAACGATGTTAAATGGGTTTCTCCAATATGTAAATCAAAATACATAAATAAATCAACAATAATGTAACAACTGTACTCAGACACCTTCATGTTTTAGTAAATTCATTCCTATCTCACTGGTACACTCCTTGTGAGTAGGAACTCTGATTAAACCCACCACTTGTTCCAGATAGTGTATATTGTATTATATGTACTATGTAAAAAAAATAACAAACAATAAAGATACTTTAAAAAGAAAATATCTGCAGTGTCATGCACCGAACTTTCTTATCCGCATATGGGTTAAACCATATCGTAGTTATTTTTTATTATTTTTCTAATTTATAATATTCGTTCTAACATTTAGTTCGCTTTTACAGTAGATATATTTCTTAGAAACAATATAAAATGTCATACTTCAAATTATTTAAGTTTATTTTGTTAAACAATTGACAGGCGCAGATGATACGATTTATGTAAAAATATATATAATAAGCAGAAATTTAATTTGAAGCCATTACTCTTTTTGAAAAAATAATCTTAACAAAAGTTGTGCTAAATATAAATACCTTTAATTTTTGTTCATGAAAATTTTCTGTAACTGTAACCATTTTTGAGTAATTGCAGAAAATGCAAGAATTGACTAGAGTAAACAGGCACTTCCGCTTCGAATAATTTTTTCAAAAATAGAAGGTGCACACCTCAGGCGTATACAAATCTTAAGTTTAAAGTTTCATAATTTTAGCTTCAACCGTTTAGGCTGTAGAGAACATACACACACACACACACACACACACAGAGACTCACACACACACACACAGACGGACGTCATTCCAAAAATGGTTGGAATCGATTCAGGGAAGGTCAAAACGTATATTTCCGTTAAAATCTCGAGTTCGAAATTTTTCATGATTACAATACTTACTTATACTGCGTATAAGAAAGTAAAAAAGAAGGTGCGTGAAACTGTAGGCTCCGGGTACGAGTCCCGGCGATACCCGATAGATTTTTCTCAAGTTTCAAAATTCAATTTCGTCGTGTAGAAAATTTACATATAGTATCTCTCAGCATAACATTAACAATTCTAAAACCTTTTTTAAATCCATTCTGAATTTTGCACTACTTCACCAACATTTTAATGAAACTATAATTCACCTCGAATTTTTTAAAAATTATTATAATAAATAAAACACTTGGTAAATTCCACGAATAATTACTTTATTTAACAATAGACGCGATTCGACTCTACAGTCATTATCAAGTCATCTGTGTCATAAAGATTTCACAGCAATGTTTACAGATATGTATCACTTATAAACTAAAAAATAAAAAAAATCGGAATCCTCCATAAAAAAAATTCTTTAGAGCTAAGAAACAAATTAAACATAAAATTTAATTCAAGCTGTAAATTAATATCATTTGATGTAAAAAGTATGTGTTCCTCTATACTCCTCTATAATTAAAATATATTATTTCAGAATTATTATTAAATAACCAAATGTCAAACTCAAAAGCTCATGAAAAGCTTTCTGTGTTAAATTTATGTCTTAGCCAAAATTATTTTCAATTTAATGGTAATTGTTACAAGCAAGTTCACGGTTTACCTATGGGCTCACCCATGTCACCATTATCTGCAGAAATATTAAAGACTGATTTTGAGAAAAAAAAATTTCAATTCTTGCACACCATTGATAAAAATGATTAAATTTTGGACTCGTTATGTAGACGATGTATTCTGTATATGGGCTGGTACCTATGGAGAACTAGATCAATTATTTAAGTATATGAACCATATAAACATAAATATAGAGTTTACATTAGATAAAAAATCAATAAAAAATTAAACTTTTTAGATTTAACGATTATATATATATATATATATATATATATATATATATATATATATATATATATATATATATACATATATAAATATATATATATATATATATATATATATATATATATATATATATATATATACCGACTGCGCCAATTAAGATTGAGAACCTGATGACTTGTTTTTAAAAAAGATTTATTTTATTTTTAATACAATGGTTTGAACTATTTAGTTCTTACATCAACACTAGTTGTAACAAGAGTAATTAGAATATTGTGTTTATTTCCTATATATACAACGCTGCAGTTGTGAATAATTTGTGTGTTTGCTAGTGTACCTACATGAATGTTAAGTTGGTTGCCTAACGCTAAAATCTAAATGCGCGAGATTTGAATGTGTGTAAAGTGAGTGTTTGGCCTGGGTGTGATCGTTTGTTATTCCCCTACGTTGTGTTTGGTAGTAGTACAATTCGGATCTGAAATCGTCACAGATTGGAAAGGAGAAGGTCACATTTGAAATAAAAGAGTGCATATCACAACAGATAGTTTTATTGTCAACATCACGCAAAGAAAATTTTATATAACAACAGTTTTTAGTTATGTTTTTATGGCTCGAATGCAAAAGGTCGGGCTCGTCAGCTAGACATCTGAGTCTCGCTCCCCCAGCACATGACTACTGATTCAATGAAATATATGTTCGCAAGATATCACCAAATGCAACCGATATCACATTTATTCGACGAGTCACTGAATGATGCTATACACGGTAATTGTTAGCGTACGTATCCGTTCTCTGCCTTCTTGGGCTTGTGAGAATCGTTACTACAGGCCTAACACGACGATAAAATAGATATGTGGGGCGTGATTGGGGCTATAGCATTTTGGCATCAGTGAACTTGGTCGTTGGACAGCTAGACATCGGTCAACTATTGGTGGTAGATATTTAATAAGAATAATCAGTAGGGATGTACGTTGAACTCAAGAAACGTATGCAAACATAACGTCCTTATTAAAATCAAGAAATCATAAAGAGATTGTCATTTCTGTACTGAATAACGTTTAACAAATAATAATAATAATCTGGTAGTATTGGATATTACTTTACGTTACGGGTGGGCTATAGTTACTCAAAATTGTGTATGTGACGTTTGACAAATATATGTGAGCAATGCCGTGTTGATGCGGGCCGTGCAACGTATGTTACCGGGCAGCAGCTAGGCGGGTGGCTCGGGACTCGTGCGGTGGTTCGCCGGGCAGCGGGCTGTCGGTTGCCGGGTCGGCGGGCTCGGGCCTGGTGGCTGGCTCTGGCGGGCGGACTGGTCTCGGCTCTGGGCTGGTGGCGGGTCGGCTTTGGCTTGACTGGTCTGGGCTCAGGGTGGACTTCCTTCTCTGACTGCTCTCTCGACTCATTCTTTTCCTCTGATCACGGTTGCCGGGGTTTTATGCCTTCTTCATGGTATCCCTCCCTAGAGTCCAACACGGTGGTGGGATGAAGGCTAGCTAGTGAACATACACAAGAAAGGCAAAACCGAAAGATTATTGTTAGGGCTGTTTTCTCCCAGTGACCAATGCGAAGACGAACTGGTGTGATCACGAGGTCTCGCCACGGTGGTAGCGTTGCATCGTCCTAACGAATAGGCGGAGGTTAAATTATCCCACTCCGAAGTCGTGTGAAATCTCTATCATCCAGCTATTTCTTCTCTAAAAAAACCGTGGCCTCGGCTGACTGTGAGCCGCGGCGCGTGCCCTTGGATTTTTATTGCGTCTGGCCTAACTAACACTTGAGGGTGTGAAATAATTATTGCCAGACTAAACAGAACAAAAATGTAAACTTATACTCAGCGAGTATAATATTCTTTTACTAAGATTATAAATATTCAAATATAATTATTATATTGTAATACTGTACCAATTGTTATTAGCGGGAAGGAATTAAAAATTCAAATTTTATCGAGGCGTTATAATATAAAGTTTGTCTTTTTGTACGTGTCTTTATGGGAATAACATGTTGTTCCCATAACTTGCTGAGTTATGAAAAAACAGGATGATTCAATTTATTATTAGTTCATTTATAATGTTTTGTGTTTTTACAATATCTATTTCATCTAAAACTTTTCCTATTATTTTTTCCAAATTGTTTAATCTTGTATTTAGGATATGATTATTTTCATTGATAGTTTTTATTTTATTATCAAATTGTGTGGTGATATTATTATTGATTGTTACCATGGTGTTTATTTTATTGTTTAATTTATTTTCGTTATTAACTATATTATCTATTATTGTGTCATATCTTTCTTTATCTGTTGAATTTAGGTTTCCTGATATGCTTTTGATAATAGACCCGAGTCCGTTAATTAATCCACGTTTTGTTCTTTTTGGTTCAAGAAGTTGTATTTTATCTTTTATGTGTAGCATTATGTTATTTAACGTGTTTTTATAGGTTGCAGTATTTTCTTTGAATTTGTAATTTTGCATCTTTTGATATAAGGTGTTTACATTTTCGTCTAGCATATGGTATTGTTTCAGAATGTTGGTAAGAGGAATTTGGAGTGATATTATTTGGGTGTTTACCTGTATGTAGGCAGTTCCTAGTTCGAGTATGTTAAGTCCGGGGTTAGTGTCATCTTTGATGATTTGTGTTATCCCGAAGGGTATTAGTCTGTAACAAGTCGGGGTGTTTTGAGATTAGAAATTTTGTGTTTCTTGTCTTTTTCGTCGATGATTTGTCCTCTTTCGTGACGTATTGTTTTACCATTTAGTATTTTAAATTTGGGTTTTTCTATTTTTCCACAATTTCTTTTATTTATTTTTACATAGGCTTGCTCGGGAATTTCATATTGCTTTTCGATTGGTTTTGAATATTTTAATTTATTTTGTTCTATGTTGGTTTTTACTTGTTCAATGATTTGTTTTAATGTTTCGGCGTGTTTTTGTAAATGTTCGTCGATTTGTATTTCTACTGGTTTTAAGTTTGGTACCGATATTTGTCCGAATATAATTTCTAACGGCGTTCTTTTAGTAGTGGAATGGATGCTGTTATTAAAGGCTATTAGGGTATAGTTTAATCTTTCTTTTAGTTGTAAGATTTTGATTATTGGATTTTGATTAATAATTTTCATGTGTTCTATCAGGGATGAGTGGAATCTTTCAACTATTCCATTACTTTTTGGATTATCAATGGAGATGTAATGAATATTAATTTGTCTAAGTGCTAAATAATTTTGAATCGTTTTATTATTAAACTCTAACCCGTGATCGGATATAATTTCTTTAGGGGTTATGAAGTGCGTAAAATATTTAATTAATTTGTTTAAAATTTTAATTGCATTTTTATCCTTTATTACGTATGCTACAGCAAATTTTGAGAAGGAGTCTACGATAGTTAATATTTTGGTTTGTTCTAGCGACAATAGATCTATATGTAATTTTTCAAAAGGCTTATCTGATGTTGGAGTTTGAATATTTGGGATGTGTATCGGATATCTTTCGTATTACGTTGTTAAACAAGTATTACATTTATTTATAAAGTTTTGAATATCTTTTTGCATGTTGGGCCATTAATGTATCTGTTTTAGTTTATTATGTTTCCGTTATGCCTCTATGATTGGTTTTTCCTTCATGATAATTTCTTATTACCATTTGTTGTTCTTCTTTATTTTCTATATCGGTATTCATAGTTTTGCATGATATTAATTTGTAGCTATTTGCGTCGAAGTATGTTTGTAAAACTGCATTGAAGTTTAATTTAAATTTTTCTGGTATAAGACAGCAATAGGTTATGCCGGGTTGCAAGTATTCTTTAATGAATTTCATAATTGTTTTATTACTATCAATTTTATTCAAATAGAGATATATTCGTTGTATTTTATTATTAAATAGTTTATTAGTTTTGACTTCGGTTTTGTTATTTGTTTCTTTAACGACTATTTGATTTTTACAAGTATTAATTGGGGTTTCTAGATATATTAGGCATGTTATGGGGTTTTCGTTGTCGGAGTGTACGGTGTCAGTTTCACTACCTGTTTGTACTATTACTGAGTCTGTGTCTGAGTTTAGATTTAAGTCTTCATCGTTAGGTTTTTCGTAAATATTGATTTTAATGTTAGAATTTTGAAATATCAATCTGATTAAATTTTTTATTTTATTCCAATTTTTCTTATCTAGGCCGGAACAGATTTTTGGCATATCTAATTCGTTTATTTCATTTTGTATGCAATAGTCTAGTAATTTTTCAAGACATATTTTGATATTTTTAATTGTCGGTTTATTATTATAATTTTCTTTTGTGATTACATGACAAATTAATCTTGGATTATTTTGCATGAGAATTTTGTTATCTAAGTTGCAGTAATTTTTACAAGGGTAATGTTGTTTAACTTGTAATGCGAAACCTTTGTGCATTGTGGTGTCTTTAGAAATACAATGTACTAATGTTTTGTTTGATTCGAATATATTTGAATTTTTATATTCGATTTTGAACTCTGGTTTAATTCTTGACAGTGCGTCAGCTACAACGTTTTGGCACCCTTTTTATATTCTATAGTGTAATTAAAGTCCTCCAATTCTAAGTGCCAACGTATAAGTTTAGAATTTGGTTCTTTTGATGAGTTCAACCAAACTAGTGGTCTATGATCCATGATAATTTTGAATTTGTAACTTAACAGGTATGGTCGGAATTGTTTCGTTGCCCAAATTATTGCTAAAAGTTCTTTTTCGATGGTCGAATAGTTTATTTCGTGATTGTTAAGTGTTCCTGATATATAGGCTATGGGTAAATCTTTGTTATCGTGATTTTGTGATAACACAGCTCCGATTGCGTAAATGCTTGCGTCAGTTGTTAAAGAAAATGTTTTTGAAAAGTCTGGGTATTGTAAGATAGGGTTATTAGAAAGAAGTGTTTTGCATTTTTCAAAGCATTTTATGTATTTTGTGTTTTCTATGTCAATTTTTTGTTCTCTCTTTAGGCATTGGATTAGTGGTTTTGTAATTTTTGAGAAGCTTTCAATGAATCGTCTATAATATCCGATTAATCCGAGGAAAGATATGATTTCTTTAGTTGTTTTAGGGATTGGAAAGTTTTTTATAGCTTGAATTTTGGCTGGGTTTGGTTTAATTCCTTCTGTAGTTATTACGTGGCCTAGGTAGCGACTTCTTTGCGGAGAAATTCGCATTTATCTAATTGAATTTTTAGATTGGCTTCACGTAATTTTTGAAATACTTTATTTATATTTTCTAGGTGTTCCTGAAGGTATGTACCTAGTATTATTATGTCGTCGAGATATACGAAACATATTTTGTTGATTAAATCTTTTAAGACGAAATTCATAAGTCTTTGAAAGGTTGAGGGGGCGTTTTTGAGGCCGAAAGGCATACGTTTGAATACATAATGTCCGAAATTTGTAGAGAATGCTGTTTTAGGGTTATCGTCTGTGTGAACTTCTATTTGGTGGAATCCGGAGGTTAAGTCTATGGTAGTGAAATAGTTGGATTTGCCTAATTTATCAAAGATGTCTGTTATGTCGGGTATTGGGAATTTATCGTCTACAGTTTTGCCATTTAATTTGCGATAGTCTATTACAACTCTAAATTTTTTTTTTGCCTCATGCATCTGCTTTTTTTGGGACTACTCATATTGGTGATGACCAAGGTAAATATGAATGCTGAATGATGTCATCTTGCAACATTTTATCTATTTGGGATTGAACTTCTTGTTTGTAAATGTTGGGGTAGTTGTATTGTTCTGCGTGAATTGGTGTATTGTCTGTAGTATTAATAGGGTGTTTTATTTTGCTAGTGAATGTTAATTTCTCGTTTTCGTTTAAAATTAGATCTTTATATTTATTTAATGTGTTGAATAATAAGTTTTTTTCGTTATTGGTTAGGTGTTCGTCGCGTATTTCTTGGTATTTTATTTCCATGTTAAGGTTTACATTGTTTTGATAATTTAGATATTGAAATTTATATTTGAATTTATTTAAGAATGTTACTTCTCCCTTTTCGAAGTTAAATTTTATTTTTAATAATTCTATACCTGGTATTTCTAGTAATATGTCGAAATCTTTATGAAAATGAAATATGTAACTTTTAAATTTATTATCTTTATATTTGAAAAAGGTGAATTCATTTCCTTTGCAGGTGTGTACTGTGAATGATTCTGGGAATTTAGTGTAATCAGGTCTCATTAATTTTGGATTAATATAATTTTGGGTTGATCCGGTGTCTAGTAAAATTTTGTAATTTCCGAATTTAATAAATAGCAATTTGCTGATGTTATTAGTTAAGGATTCGATTCTGCTTGGTCGCTAAGTCTAAAAAATTATTTTCTGAATTTTCTGGGTTTTCAATGTATTCATTTTCAGTTTCGTTATAAAATTCGTTCTCTGTATCTAAGATTATATTGTCTTCTAAATTTTGATTGAACAAATGCTCTGTTCTCTGTTGGATATTTCTGGTTTGGGTACTCATGCGTGAAACTCTTTGTTGTGCGTTACGGATATTAGCACTTGGGGCAAAAGGTTTTGGATATTGTTGTCGTTGGTATTGTGGTGGTTGGTATTGAGACTGTTGGTATTGAGGTTGTTGGTATTTATGGAGAGGAGATTGGTTTCTGTTAAATTGTATTTGATGTTTAGTTGGAACGGGTTTTTGTATTTGTGTGCTTTGTTGATTGTATGAATGTGTATTGTGCATATATTGTAAATCGCCTTTGGTTATCCTACCGACTGCGCCAATTAAGTTTGAGAATCTGATGACTTGATTTAAAAAAAGATTTATTTTATTTTTAATACAATGTTATACATATATGGTTTGAACTATTTAGTTCTTACATCAACACTAGTTGTAACAAGAGTAATTAGAATATTGTGTTTATCTCCTATTTATACAAAGTTTGTCTTTTTGTACGTGTCTTTATGGGAATAACATGTTATTCCCATAACTTGCTGAGTTATGAAAAAAGAACAGCATGATTCAATTTATTATTGTGCAATAGAGGCGGGTCTGCTATATAATTTATATAAATATATATATATATATATATATATATAATTATAAATAAGAGGTATATAACGATAACGGTTGCAGAAAATTGGCATTTTGTTATGAGTTAGAAAACCAAAAACTAATTTATGCATTAAGCGTACAGAGTCATATATGGATACATGAAAGAAAATTTTCTCTAAATCGGTGAAGTGAGCTTTATTTAATAAATAACGACGAGCGTTTTCAAAGCATGAATATGGCATGCGAAACATGCAGCCAGTTTCAGTAAGATTGTTTATCATCTAGTTATATCATCTGTCAATTTAGCACAGACTTGGTGTATGAAACTATAGAATTTAAAATGTATGATTCAAGGTAATGCTGCTCGTACAATTTGTAAGTCAGTTATGATACATATACACGCAAATTAAATGTTGCGTTCTCTTCGTGTTTTAAATTACAACTGTAAAGTAAATGCGTTTTGGAATAATTTTTGGAATATAAGAAAAGCTGGGAACATATGAAGAAAGAAATTGCATGATACACGATTACAAGATGGTTTATGGCCTAGGATAGGGTACTGAGATCATCTGCTATATTTTTCTAGGAACATCATTTTATATTGGAATATCATTTGATATTTGAATAATAATTTAAACTATACATGTATACATTAAATCATATCTATATTTATAAAATGGACTGGCAGACAACCAATTACAATCGTTCGCATTTTACACAGATTCGCCATTCAACTATTTTCTTAGAATTTTATGATTCATATAATTCTTCATACTCGCTTGACAATTCGAAAAATATCATTTAATAGTATGAAGGAATTTATGGTGCATTTTGAGGGATTATTATATGTATAAATTTTTTATAATTTTATTGCATTGTTGTACGCCAAATGTAAAGAGGCAGTAATTGTGCTTCCTGTTAGATTGAGTGATTTATTTGACATGAAAATTTGAAAGTGGTAATGGTTGCATGAAGTGGCTTTTGTTACTTGTATCAAACATCGGTATATAGCCACGTCGAACAGTTTGTGGAAGTTATGTTGGTGTTATACTCTACCTGTTTAGCTTATGACGATTAGGTTTGGTGATTTGGAAGAACAACTGAATAGAATAATACAGAAAATAAAATCAACCGGGAGATTTGATTCTAGATCTAAGAATATCAAAGGGTATGATGTTTATATGGAATGATTGCCGGAATTTAAGTGATACTGTAGGAAACTTACACGACTAGAGCCTTTCAAACGGTTTGATGATTTAAGTTGTTTATTCTTTAGTGAAGGCATTTTTATTGCTAGATTGAGAGCAGTGTTTGTTTGTTGAAAAATATTATTGAGTCGAGATATATTAACATATTTACGAATTCCGTTAAAATAAAATGCATACGAAAATGAGTTTATAACTAATATAATATATATTATAAATTTTCAACAGTAAATATAGAAATGCAACAAACAATTTCCAATTTATATGTCAAATGTATGCCTACTACAAAGTTAATGAAAGAATTTTTAATCTGCACCTGTTCAGAAACTGTGTTAAATATAATTACCCATGTACTTAACAGAAGATTGGTAGAAATATTTTGTTTGTGGGTGTTATTTTAAGATGAAGTAAAGGTTATCACTACGATACATCGTCTCACACAAGTGGAAAGATCGACTTGGTTTCTTTTTCATTTATACCCAATTTACAGTGACATAATATGCTTCTTTGTCTTTAAAAAATAGCGAACTAAGACGTATGTATTACCTAATTACATAAACATCGATAGTTTAAAATATTACTTACACAGCTGACTTTCTTTTCTACTAATTCTGATTAACTTTTCCTCCATTGGTTACACCAAACATAGAGTGCTGAAGACCAACTTTGGAGTTAGAGTTGAAGATAAAATAAAACCTATGAATGCTGAAGAATGAATTAATCAATGACGTGAGCTGTTAAGAGAGTTAGGTATCGACAGTGAGCTTTGACACTACAATTAAAAATTTAACCGCGTCCAGAGCAGAGTCCAGTCGACTCTCCCGAGGCCAAGTAAAATAGTATTACACATAAAATTATATTTAAAAAAAAAATTGGACCTGAACTACGGCCAGAAATTTATTTGCTACGTTTGCGTTGGATAATGCTGCCTTCACATTTGTGTGAAATTGCAAGATTTGACCATTCTACGTTTACTTCGAAGTTTATATAAACCTTGCAAAGATGCTCCAAGAGAATCCATAAAGAAATTATGAAGATTAGAGGATTTTACATTTATATTGAGCTTCTAGGACAATACGAAGGGCCGATGCAGTGTTGTGGTAGTCAGCGCTTTGGTCATATATCTAGAGTCTACCGCATAAATATCAAGTGTCATTTACTATTATAATAATAACTCACCAAAGGCCACAAAACGAAACTATAGCAACTGCGACAAATACCACCCACCCAACTACTGAGACTACGGTAACCCATAAGAGTCAAAGGTAAGATTTGAGAATGGAAAAATTTACTAGATAACCCAACAAGTCCAGCAAATAAGATGCTAAGCCAGGTAACACAATACGAATATAATCAAGCTCTAAGCCACGTTCAACCAAAACTGTCTCGAGAGACATAAGTTACACAACGTTCATTTAAGGTCGATCTCATAAAACGAATGGTTATGACATTATACCGAAACACCCAAAACTCAACAAGCGTTGAGAAAAGCGTCAGCATATAGTAACGGCCAAAACGAGAAACAGTAATACTATATTACCTGACAATAATCGACGAAAGGCTAAATTCTTAGATAAGCTGCAGTGACAATGCAAGCGGGTACCGAAAACAGAAACTAAATATAAGTCCTCCGCTATTGTAAGCAAACCCTAAGCAGGCCCAATATCGTCTATAGTTGATTTGTGCGCAATCGGTGAAATGAAAACAGTGTAACCAGTAGCACAAGTAGGCGCAAAATCAACGGAATGGCATAGTATTGCTATGACTGTTATGCCTGTTTCAAAAGAAAATCTGCACCTGAGTCAGACAAAGTTGAGGAAATGTAAGTGGAAGTTATCAACACACCTCTCCTTTTGAAGAGATGTTAACTATGCGACATGTTGCTGGGTAGCCCTCATAAAATCTAAGTTTCTGCATACGAAGCAATTTGTGAGTTATCCGTTAAATCTGAACCATAATGATTATGTAACAAGCAAACTATCTTACTTTATTGGAATGCAAACGATATTCGTAATCAGGTTGCGGGCGTCACAGCTACTGCATAAAGTTGATATTGTCCTACTATGCTATACTAATGTCTAAAGTAAATAGAAATTGAACTTACCTAGTTTTGTTGTATGTCATTACATCGTGTTACATAACCGCATCAAAGGGTGCCATGGCTATTCTTGTCAAAAGAATTTTGCTCTGAGTTGTAAAATATTGGAACAAATAACTTAATTAATCCAAGACCCCTGGCTGATCAAGTCTAACCCATTCCATAACAAAGAGAGGCATGCAAAGTATAGAAGATAACGTTATTTCCAAACCAGGCAATTATCTGAATGTTCCTGCAAATCACTGGCTTATCAATATATGGCTCAACTTTCGAAAAGTGTAAAACAACTCTCCTTAAAGGATTGCTAGATCACGTGATGTTAACGAACTCAATGATCAAAGAGCATTTGGGATGTCGAACTGAATTCATTAGTTAATAAGGTACTAAGGCTCACGGACACAAATGTTGTACTGTTCAACATTGAAGTTGCATTAAACAATATCTGTTACGCTGATCTTCTCTACAAACTGATCTACATGAAGCTTCCGGATCGTTCGGCCTACCTGGTAGGCTCGCACTTATCAGACCGATGGTTCAATGCCAACTTGGAGGAAGGTCGAGATATTGTGTTTGCAGAACAAAAATCGAATTATATTTTCATGAAACTAATATTGAAAGGTATGCGCTTTGCCCAAAGGAGTATAGAAGAGGCATCCTGCGATATAATTTTCAAAAATTAACCGGTTAGTCGGCATAAACTGTTAGAATTTTTTATCTCATGCGACGTACTAGTATGTATTGTAATCATGAAAAATGTCAATCTCGCGATTTTTACGGATATATACGACTTGACCTTCCCTGTATTGATTCTGACTATATTTGGAATGAAATCAGTTGTGTGTGTACTCTACAGCCTGAAAGGTTGAAGGTAAAATTATGTACTTTAAACTTAAGATATGCATTTACCTAGAAAGCAAACTACTTATTTTTAAAAAGAAAATTACAACCGGAATTGCTTGTTTATTCCAGTTTTTTTTTTTGCGGTTTCTGCAATTTCTCAAAAATTGTTGCAGTTACAGAAAATTATTTAAATAATAATTAAAGGCTTTAATCAACCATATAACTTTTGTTTGAAGTTTGTTTTCAAAAGCAGTACTGGTTTCAAAATAAAATCGTAAAATCGTAAAATCTCTTCATATTATGTTTATTTTTACATAAGCCGTATCATTTGCAGCTGTCAAATGTTTAACAAAAATACAACAAAACTATAAAATTGGGGGTTTAATTTTTATTATTTACTCTAAGAAATATATTTAGTGAGGAAAGGTACCATTGCTTAGTATAATATAATTGAGTAGAGAAATATTAAATAGATATGATCTACCCAAAATGCATATAAGAAAGTTCAGTGTCAGACATTGCAGAAATTTTTTAATTAAGATATGTAAGTAACACAACGCAAATATAAACACTATTTAAAATTTGGCACAGAATTATTTTGTTCTACTATTCGTTTAGTTTAATTAATGATTTATTTATCAAAATTA
>CALYJB010000130.1:47500-87500 GCA_944738965.1 Nebria brevicollis
CAGACTGGGGCAGCGTAAGTGATGATTGGGCGAATGATTGCGGTGTAAATGAGAAGTTTGTTTTTTATGGAAAGTGAGCTGTTTTTGATAAGTAAGGGATACAGATTTGACAGGACGGTGTGGGCTTTCGTTAATGCGTGTTTAATGTGTTGGCCGTCTTTTAGTGTTCTGTGTAGATGTATTCCTAAATATTTGACTGTGTATGTAGGTGTGATTTTCTTAAAAAAAAATGCATCGGCCGGGCTCGAACCACCGACCCACAGAGCGGTATTCGGCTACGCTGTCACGCCGCTACGGCTTCCTGATAATATAACATGCATCTTAACATATAAATAACGAGGGTTTTTAACATAGGAAAAACATACTTCGTTACAATATATAGATATAAGGAGTACGCCCTTAATAAAACACAGAATAACTTTAATTCGTTCTTTATTAATGATATTCTAATACACACTTGTTTGCGCTGTTACTCGCTGCATCCATCTTTTTCTACTCTCCCTTCTCCTTTTTTCGTGCAGGGTTGTGCGCAAGGTTGTCGATTTATCTTCAAGCTTACAGTTCGACCATCCTGATTTTCAGGGTCGACCTCGACCCCTTGACGACCATCGTCTTCCTCGTGGTCTTCAGTCTCCTCATCTTCGTCTTCTTCAGGTAATTGGCACCATCTCTTCATTTTATCGGCCGCAAATATTGAACGAAACGACCGTTGCGTGCGAGGCGCTCCGGGTACATCTTCCAATATGTATCGATCATGTTCTAGTACCGTAGCAACGATGTAAGGCTCCTTGTATTTTGGCGCCAACTTCTTGGATTGTCCCGATGCGAGCATTTCTCTTTCGATGAGAACTAAATCGCCTTCCTGGTAAGTTGTAGGTGGTTTCCGTTTTTTATCGTACCTCTACTTCTGTTTGTCTTGGTCGCGTGCGATCGCTAGTTGTGCCATCTGTCGCGAAAATTCTAGTTGAGCTTGCGTCTGTTTATCTTCTTCGTTTAAACAGAGCAAGATTTTGTTCTGCAACGCGTCACGCGGCATGTGACCATACAACAGTTCATGTGGAGATTTCTTTGTTGTTTTATTCGGAAGGGTATTTAAACCCCATGGTATTGCACGTAGATTTGTGTTCGTGTTTTTGCCATCTTAGTCCGCCATTGTGGTGATTGCCGTTAATAATGTCCGATTATAGCGCTCGATTTGTCCGTTGGCTCTAGGTGTTGCGGTAGCGTTTTTTATATGTTTTATATCGTTCGCACTACAAACCTTGTGGAATTCTTTCTCAGTGTAAGCAGTGCCTTGATCAGTGATGACTCGATGTGGCGGTCCAAATATTCCTACGATATCTTCTAAAAAATCGCATTTTGGTTTAGTGTTTGTTGTTTTCACTGCCTTTAGCATAATAAATTTTGTAAACGCATCTATAAATGCAATAACATACGTATTTTTCCTTGAACTGGGCAAAAATGGTCCCAAGTGATCCATATGGACGGTATGGAATGGTAGTGGTATTCGAGGAATATTGTGTAACATACCTTCCCTTTTCCCCCATGGAATTTTATGATAGGCACATTCTACACATGATGCGATATAACTCTTCACGTAACGTCTCATTCTAGGGAACCAATAATGATGTTTCAGACCTTCCATTGTTTTGTCCACACCGTACTGTCCAATATCATCAGGATGATTTTTAACTACTCTCCAACGTATGTTCTTTGGAACTACCCATTTTTGATTACTCGATTCCTTCCGATGGATTCGATCGTTTTTAAAACAATAATGAATTTGTTTTTCCTCTGTATTCGTCGGTTATTGTTTCAAGATGTTGTATATTCGTTGATGTTTCGGATCTTGTCGCTGCATTGTTAGTAGCCAATCTTCGTTATCTATACGTAACGACCATATTTGTAAATCGGCAATTTCCACATCTCTAGGGCCTTCGTTCGGTTGTCGACTAAGAGCATCCGCATGTTGCAACCGGTTCCCAGGACGGTATTTTACTTCGAAGTCGAATTCTTGTAGTCGTAGCCACCACCTTGCTATTCTCGGAACTATACTTTTTTGAAATAGCCGTTTTTAACGCTTCACAATCAGTTATGATCGTGAATTTTCTTCCAAGCAAGTATACTCTAAAGCGGTCTATGGATTCCACGACGGCTAACGTCTATAATTCGTAGCCGTGGTAAATAGCTTCTGTGTCACTTGTCTGTCTGCTATAGTACGCTAGTGGTCGTAGATTTCCTTCTTCTTCTTGCATTAGTATGCCTGCCAAACCGTCACTACTTGCATCAGTATGTACTTCGTGGTTCCGATGTATGTCGAATAATGCGAGTATCGGGCGTTCGGATAGGATCGTGCGAATGGTGTCGAAAGCGGTTTCTTGCTCGTTTCCCCATATGAATGGTGTGTCCTTCTTCGTAAGTTTAGTTAGCGATCGTACGATGGCTGCGAAACCTGGCACGAATCGTCTGAAGAAGCTTGCTAGTCCCACCACTTGTTTGATTTCGTGTACGTTTGTTGGAGTTTTCAATTTACTTATTGCTTCCGTTTTCCGCGTTCCTGGACGTACACCGCTGTAGTCTATTTGGTATCCGAAGTACTCTACTACTTCGCCTAGGAATGAACATTTCCGAAGTTTGATCGTAAGTCCTGTGGTTCTGAGAATATTGAGAAAACTGCGTAACTTCTGCATTCCCTCTTCGATAGTTACGCTCGGAATCAATATATCGTCCATATACACGAGAACGTCGCCGGGTTTTTCGGACGATTTTGTTCATCAGTCGATTGAATGTTGCTGGAGCGTTGACGGAACCGAATGGCATTTTAAAACACTCGTAGAGCCCATCTTGCGTTACGAAAGCTGTCAGTTCCTTCATTTTCTCTTCCACCGGTATTTGGTAGTAACCATTGGCTAAATCCAGTGTCGTAAAGTATTTATTCCCGGCGAGTTGATCCAATTGTTCATTTTTATTTGGCATCGGGAAGCTTTCTCTTTTGGTTATCGAGTTCAAACTTCGATAATCTATACACAACCTCTCATCGCCCGTTTTCTTCTTGTCTATACACAACCTCTCATCGCCCGTTTTCTTCTTGACGACTATGGCCGGACTCGCATATTCTGCATAACTCTCTTGGATAATCCCCGCTTCCATTAATTCGTTGATCATGGTTCGTATAGTCTCACGTAGTGCGTAAGGTTGTCGATACGGTTTGCTATTTATCATGGATGTGTTGTCTTTGAGTTCGATCTTGAATTCTACTAGATTCGTATTCCCGAGTTCCCAGATGTTTTGCGCGACGCAATCACGATATTCGTTGATGATATCGCATACTTCCGTTTTTACTTCGTGACAGACATTCTCGTTTATTGGTATTAATTCCAGTCCTATTGGTTCCATGTATTTGACGCGGTTGATTTTCTTTATAGACGTTTGGTTTGTAATTGGCTCCGTTTGAGGTGTCTGATTTGCTTTGATCCGGAGTTCGTTATTACATCGAACGACCATAATTGGAGTTTTGTCGAGAAGGCTCCGTCCCACTATCATCGGAACATCTTGTGCTTCGTCGTGGACGATTAGTACCTGAACTTCAACTGTGATCTCGTCGATCGAAATCATTAAAGTTCGCTTTCCGATGGTTGTGAATCGGCCATCTCCGAATCCGCGGAGTTCAACATAATGTGGCATGTACGTTATACCAAGTTCGTTTGCATCGCTCAGTCGTAATGTGACGCAATCACTACCCATATCCACAAAGGGAATGATATCGTTTCCATCGATGGTGACCATTTTGTGATATTCGTCGGGAAGCGGTGTCTTCATGCAAGAGATCTTATTCATATTCGAAGTCGTTGATGATTTACCTTCGGATTGGCGAGCCGTCCTTTGTTGATTACAATTATTTGCTAAGTGTCCCACCTTGTTACAGTTGAAACACCGTTTCCTTTTTTGTGGTTTTGAACAGTCAATGGAAAGATGCCCACTCTCTCCGCAATTGAAACATTTCACCATGTCCGTGGCACGAGTTTCACGAGGTCTGTTTTGTCCTTTACCGGCCATGGTAACAAATTGATTAGTGGTTTTCGGTGCTTCTCTTGGACCATCGTGTCTTCATAGATTTTAATTTTTGATAATAGATCCTGCGGTGAATTGTGAACTATTAACGATAGTGTTTTAGCCAGTTCGTGGTCGTCAACACCAGTAATAATATACTTAACTAGTGCTGGATCGCCAATTTTACCATGTCGAGCAATAGCGATCATATCGTATACATATTCTTCGTAGGTTTCTTCACGTTTCTTCTTCCTCTTCATCAATTCGATGTGAATGTCTAATTCGTCCTTGGCATTTAAAACGCTCTTAAAAATTCGCGGGAAAATTCATACCATGATCTAGCAGCAGCTGGAACTCCATCGAACCACACCCTAGCTGCTCCACGTAATTTCGATACGGCATGCAATACGATCACTGCATCGTCCCATTTATAAGCGGTTCCAATGTTTTCTACCTTTGCAATCCATTGATCCGCTGTAACACATGAAAGTCTAGATGGGTTAAATTCCGGTATCATATCTACGATAAATTTAAAGTCTGCCGTTGGTCGCACATTTACATTTCGCGGTGTATTGTTCGTATTTTCACGTTCTCGTATTAATAGTTCGCGCTCGCGTTTCAATAGTTCTCGTTCCCAATGCAAGAGTTCACGTTCGTGTATCAAATTGTCTCGTGTTGGTTGATTTGAGTTTATGCTGAATTCCGAAACATTCATATTTTGATTTGACGTTTCGTTGTCGTTGTTGCCAACTGTAACGTTTTCGTTAACGTTACCGTCTTCACTCATCGTTGCGTTTTCTTCGGTTTCTTTAGTGCGATTTATTAATTTACGTTGGTAACACTTCACTGTCGAACGTCACCACGCTCGTTGTCGCTTGCTAGCTCTCTTTGTCCGGCTTACACGTTTTGTTACCTCTGGTCGTCACAATCGCACTCACACGTTTTCACAATTTTTTTAATATGCGTTTATTCGTTTTTGCCGTTGTTTACACCGATTTTTGGTAATCCCCCTTCTCATCTATAAGGAGTACGCCCTTAATAAAACACAGAATAACTTTAAATCGTTCTTTATTAATGATATTCTAATACACTCTTGTTTGCGTTGTTACTCGCTGCATCCATCTTTTTCTACTCTCCCTTCTCCTTTTTTCGTGCAGGGTTGTGCGCAAGGCTGTCGATTTATCTTCAAGCTTACATATATAAATATATATATATATATATATATATATATATATATATATATATATATATATATATATATATATATATTTATATATATATATATATATATATATTTATATATATATATATATATATATATATATATATATATATATATATATATATATGTATATATAAATATATTTATATTTATATATATATATATATATATATATATATATATATATATATACCTATACCTACATCTACATCTACATCTACATCTACATCTACATCTACATCTACAACTACATCTACATCTACATCTACATCTACATCTACATCTACATCTACATCTACATCTACATCTACATCTACATCTACATCTACATCTACATCTACATCTACATCTACATCTACATCTACATCTACATCTACATCTACATCTACATCTACATCTACATCTACATCTACATCTACATCTACATCTACATCTACATCTACATCTACATCTACATCTACATCTACATCTACATCTACATCTACATCTACATCTACATCTACATCTACATCTACATCTACATCTACATCTACATCTACATCTACATCTACATCTACATCTACATCTACATCTACATCTACATCTACATCTACATCTACATCTACATCTACATCTACATCTACATCTACATCTACATCTACATCTACATCTACATCTACATCTACATCTACATCTACATCTACATCTACATCTACATCTACATCTACATCTACATCTACATCTACATCTACATCTACATCTACATCTACATCTACATCTACATCTACATCTACATCTACATCTACATCTACATCTACATCTACATCTACATCTACATCTACATCTACATCTACATCTACATCTACATCTACATCTACATCTACATCTACATCTACATCTACATCTACATCTACATCTACATCTACATCTACATCTACATCTACATCTACATCTACATCTACATCTACATCTACATCTACATCTACATCTACATCTACATCTACATCTACATCTACATCTACATCTACATCTACATCTACATCTACATCTACATCTACATCTACATCTACATCTACATCTACATCTACATCTACATCTACATCTACATCTACATCTACATCTACATCTACATCTACATCTACATCTACATCTACATCTACATCTACATCTACATCTACATCTACATCTACATCTACATCTACATCTACATCTACATCTACATCTACATCTACATCTTACATCTACATCTACATCTACATCTACATCTACATCTACATCTACATCTACATCTACATCTACATCTACATCTACATCTACATCTACATCTACATCTACATCTACATCTACATCTACATCTACATCTACATCTACATCTACATCTACATCTACATCTACATCTACATCTACATCTACATCTACATCTACACTACATCTACATCTACATCTACATCTACATCTACATCTACATCTACATCTACATCTACATCTACATCTACATCTACATCTACATCTACATCTACATCTACATCTACATCTACATCTACATCTACATCTACATCTACATCTACATCTACATCTACATCTACTACATCTACATCTACATCTACATCTACATCTACATCTACATCTACATCTACATCTACATCTACATCTACATCTACATCTACATCTACATCTACATCTACATCTACATCTACATCTACATCTACATCTACATCTACATCTACATCTACATCTAATCTACATCTACATCTACATCTACATCTACATCTACAACTATATCTATATCTATATCTATATCTGTATCTGCATCTGTATCTATATCTATATCTATATCTATATCTATATCTATATCTATATCTATATCTATATCATAAAAGCCATTTCTACAAATAAAACAGCATTAAGAAGTTTACTAACAAATACTAAACCTAAAATCCAAAAAGACGTATTATCTGGAGCTTATGAAATTCAAAGTAAGGACTGTAATGCCATATATATAGGTCAAGGCGGCAGAAATTTTGAAACTAGGTTCAAAGAACACATTAAGGCTTAAACAAACACAACAGGCTTTTCCCAACATTGCATTCAAAATAAACACCAATTAAAATATAACAGGATACTCCATATTGAACCGAATGGATACAGACTTGATTTACTTAAACCATTAGAAATTAGAAAAGCTGTTAATTCCCAGGAAATTATAGCCAATGAACAGCTAGAAGTAAATAATTGTCCTCTTCTCATCTTAAAATTTTAGTTTATAAGTGATAGATATTAGTAGATATTGTTGTAAAACCTTTATTACGCTGATGACCTGAGTCGAAACCGGTCGATTGTTAAATAAAGTAATTATTCGTAGAAATTACCACGTGCTTTATTTATTATTGCAACTAAATAGATTCCAGCAAGTGCCAACCACACCATCTATTAATAATTTTTAAAAATTAGTAAAGCAATAATTTGATGATAATGATGTTGGTATAAGGATGTGTATTATGCATATATTAAATCTACCGACACAGCTTTGAAATCAATTTATTATTACATATACCAGAAGCTATTATTTTTATCGAGCCCTAGAACATAATTTTATAGATAATGTATTAAGGAGTTACTATGTTTATTAACGCTTTACCGCGAAGAAGTTATTATTTAATATTCTAAACTTAAAATTTTATCAGATGTCTCCATGTCACAAACCAAGAACGCTTTGATTTACGCTCTGTTGCTCATCTAATATCGCCACAACACCCTCAGATGCCAAGACGATAAAGCTATGATGAATGAGGTGTGTACATTTATCTCAGACTTCGAGAATCGCTATTTACAAAAATACTTACTGCTAAGTGTTTACCACAAGAACGGACACTACCGAAGTTATATTAAGAAATATTAAGTTATACCAAGGAGTAACTATGCATATACGATATATTGTGAATTCTGTTATTTAGTTTTCCTGTTAATTGTCGTAGGTATTTGAATAACACCATCTGCTGTTTCTTGCTCAAAATATTCTTATACTAAGCACGTACATTATCTGATAAAAACATTTGCAGTGCCATGCACCGATAATTCTTATACGCTTTTGGGTTAGATCGTACCAAATTATTATTAGTTTTCTAATTAATATTATGTAACGACTTTCGCGAGCGAGAAGCCGACAGAACGAAATGCTCGACTAGCTCTCTGACCGGAGTCGGGAGTGGGGATAAGAGCTGTAGCAGCTAGGTGACTTAAACTCTAATTTTGCAACAATGAGAGTTTTTTACACCAGAATAGGATTGCACTTAACTGGGCTTTTGATGCCAATACACGCACACATGTGAGTCGCGAGGCAGCGCCGGCTAATAGCTCCAGGATATTTATTTAGGGCGCCAGCCCGGTATTCCCGGACGTCCTGGAGGCAGCAAAGAGATGTTGGTGGCTGCGCTCAACTCTGGTGCTGTCTGGTGGTGGTTTCGGTTATAAAATCCTCTCCTAGGGTTCCCGTACCGAGGTTATGACTTCACGAACGTTATGTAGGTAATAACGTCGGAATCTAATGCCTTAAAACAGGTGGAAAGTATTATGTATGGGGTAGAGATGCGCAGGAGTTTATAGCCACGGTATTAACGAAATTTTAACATAAATTAAACTAACGATAACAAGCAAATAAAGGGGTTTGAATACTGAACCGTAACGCTACAAAAATAGGAATTATAGAGACTACAATTAAATTGACAACAATTACAAAAGGGTGAAGTGATAAACAGAGTTACGTTAAGTGTTAAATTGCAAAAATTGAAGAACCGGTGAAAAAACACTAATACGGTTCTGACTATGCCAGAAAACTCAAAAATGTGGAGTTGAATAAATAAAGCAGCACAACGGATGAAAAACTGACAAAATTGATGGGCACGTGTGCCAAAAGAAATAACCCCAGAACCACGTGGTAAGTTGGGTTCCGGCTGACCAAAAATCAATATAAAAGAGTAAATAACCTATTATACTTATCTCAAGTCGTTGCTTCTGTCGGAGACTCAGCTACGGAAATAAAGTACTCACTGCAAAATTGCACGTGACGAAAAAACTGATATAGAACGATACGGGAACGGTAACACATCCGCCTCACTAGCTGGTCAGCTGACAAGAGAGCGATATTCCGTATCATTTGTGAAACGACAAGTTATTCCCGCATTTTCCGGATTAATTAATGCCGCTCGAGGTGTGCGCAATGCCGAGCGGCGAGGGACACCAAGCGTTTTGCGTCAAAAGCGCTAGATGACACGATTACCTAGAAATTGTGCCAACTAGGCACACAAAATAGCGACAGCATTACAATTATTTTAGTAACTTTTGGAATCCTATTTCACTAAATATATTTCTTAGAATAAATATTAAATAGCCTCATAAATTGTAGGTTTTTTTGTTATTCTGTTAAGGGGTACTTTCACTATAGCAAAATTATATATATTTTTTTAAATTTATATGAAGATAAATTGAATTAAAAATATTATGAAATTTTGTTATTTTTTCGCTAAAAAGTGAAAGTACCCATAAGACAATTGACAACCTCAGTTGTTACGATTGATGTGAAAACAATTATAATTAGAATTAATTTTAACAGTCATTTTATTGCTTCCGGTACCTTTTTTTTAAAAAAATTTCTTATAAAATACTAATATATATCATATTAATTTGAAAAAAAATTCTGTAAATGCAACCATTTTTGATAATATATACACACACACACACACAGACATACGTCATTCCAAAAATAGTCGGAATAGCTTCAGGGAAGGTCAGAACGTATATTACCGTTAAAATCTCGAGATCGAAACTCAAATATATATATATATATATATATATATATTTATATATATATATTTAAATATATATATATATATATATATATATATATATATATATATATATATATATATATATATATTTATATATATATATATATATATATATATATATATATATATATATATATATATTTATACATATATATATATATATATATATATATATATATATATATATATATATATATATATATATATATATATGCATATAAAAATTAAAATGGTTATACTTTCTAGAAATCAAATTATTTTTTAAGCTATTTTAGAAACTAATATAGCCTGACGTTTTTCAAATCAACAAAATACATAAAACAAATGTTCAAAATACTATACTATCTCGGACATATTACTATGTGCAGAAAGAAACATGGAAGCAAATGATGATTTTCGTATATTTCCAATTTTAATCCTTGTTCAAAAAAAAAAACTATACATACTATTGCTTGAAGTATAAAATACATAAAAATAAAAGGCACACGTCATCAGCTACATCGGTTTTTTAATTAACATTCCTTAATAAAGAAACCGTTCTATATTATATCTGTGTGGATCAGAGTTGCGTGATGATGTTAGTTTCGTAGTAGCATTTTTAATAATTTATCGTTATATAATGCTCAAAATTCTATTATAAATTCTCTTTTTATTAAAAAGTCGAATAGTCAAGATGGCAACATGTTTGTTTTCCCCAAAATATGGTAAAGTATTCTTTTCTCATAATCTATCTTATAAATCTTACTATCAATGTTTTTTTTTCAATACTCTTAGCTTATTCATTATTGTAAAATTTGTGAATTACTATCCTATTTTTATACAGCATTAAGTTTTGTTGTGCATAGTAACTGATGCTACTTCGTGTTTTGTACAGGGGGGCAAGTTCAAAGAGTCCAACATTAACACGCAGTCCAACTATGTATGGGGACGTCGTCAGCGCTAATTTGCAGGTACATATAGAAGCTCTGGCTCGTCGGGCGTTCGGCACCACATCTCATATCGATACACGTATACAACATGATGACAGTTCACAAGCAGGGTTGATTGAAGATAACGGCATGCAGCTTATCACCAGTGGTGCATCACTTGGGACAAACATCGGCACCGGTATAGGATTTGGGATTTCGCAAACAGACAGACATGAAAGTCTACAATCGCATTCACCTGGCGTTGTCGAAGATAGGTAAATATAACAATATCTACTTTCGCGAATTGTTTAGATAGTTTATCTGAATTGCGATTCACTATTTTTATTTACAACTGAAATCAGTGAAGTTAAAAATTAAATGTTAATTTTTATATTATGTTCCTATGTATGTCAGCTTTATTTTTCCTTCTAATTGTATATTTAAGGTGGACGTTTTATATTTATTTAATTAACGGGTTCTGCTAGTGTTTAAACCGTAAAATGAGATATTTTTTTAAAATCGATACTGGATGAAAAGGAGAAAAAATAGAGACACGATTTTTGATAAACATATTTATTATATGTGAAGTATAAGTATGATAAAAATACAAAGTTGCGGTCAGGACGGCCGGTTGATAAAGCGCGGCAGAAAAATTCAACGGGCCTCCCCGGCGAGGCCCGATGAATTGTTCTCAAATTCATAACCATTAACTATTTAATACATTGCGTTGGTACAATTTTATATATATTTTTTACATATATATATATATATATATATATATATATATATATATATATATATATATATATATATATATATATATATATATATATATATATATATATATATATATGTTAAATAGTTTATGGTTACGAATTTGAGAAAAATTCAACGGGCCCGTTACTTTAAAAAAATATATTATATTGATAAAACAGAAAGAAAGCGTGATCAATCCAAAAAAACATAGTTTTTAATTTGCAGATTAAAGTTGTGAGTGCGCATTATCAGTTGGCCGTCCCGACCGCAATCTTTTTAAAATTTTAATTACTTAATTCTTAAATTTCACGTATAATAAATATGTGTACCAAAAAGCGTGGCCCTATCTTTATTCGTCTGCATATAGTATTCATTTTAAAAATATGATTTCATTTTACAGTCTTAACACTTTTACACAAGAAAACACCTTTAAAAAAATTGTATTAAAAAACAATCCACTAGTCGAAGGATGAATTTAGAATGGCAATTCATAAATTAAACATGAATACGTCATAGATTGCATTTTGGTATTTATCAGAATTTAAATGAAGTCGAACACAAACAAATGTGTGAACAAGTTATTTGATTTACGATAATTAATGTGTGATATTTTTATATTGCCCTAAAATTTTATGTTTTATGTAGTCCAACATATTTATCGTTATTATTTGACTGCAACTCAGACAGATGAGTCCCTGTTAATGCTAATACTGCATCTTAGTCTCAAATATACTGTGTAATACATTTGCACTTTCTTAAGCGCTTTTGGGTTAAATCACATCCTATTTTCATTATTTTTCTAATTTATATTATTTGTTCTAACCTTTTGAACACTTTTACTAACCTTTTGAACACTTTTACACAAATATATTTCTTAGAATAAATATTAAATGTCAAACTTCAAATTAATTAAGTCGATTTTGTTTTTTCGATAAACAATTGACAGGCGCAGATGATACGATTTATTTAAAAATAAATATAATAATAAGTTATTTTAAGAGCCATTTTCCTGTTTTCGGTACTGTTTGGGAACAAAAGTTTCTAAATAAAAGTTGTACAAAATGCTGATATCTATAATAGAATATAATTGTAACAATATTTCTGTAACTGCAACTATGTTTGAGTAATTGAAGAAACTGCAAAAAATGACTAGAGTAAACATGCACATCCGGTCGGAATATTGTTTTCAAAAATAAAAGGGTTTCTTGCCAGGCAAATCAAATCAAAATTCTTAGCATGTACCTCAACGTGAATTTCGTTGAATAGTAATATTAAAAAAATTTCTATATACAAATCTTAAGTAAAAAATTTCTTAATTTTCCCTTTAGCCGTTTGGGCTGTAGAGCGCTCACATACACACACACACAGACGTCATTCAAAAAATAGCTGGGATCGATTCAGGGAAGGTCAGAACGTATATTTCCGTTAAAATCTCGAGATCGAAATATATTATGATTACAATACTTACTTATACTGCGTATAAGAAAGTAAAAAGGACCTGGATTGAAACAAACCGTACTTTTGTATGCGTTTTAAATATCCATGTGTGTATTCTATTAACATATCATATTCATATTCAGTTTTCAGGATTTGTTTTATGATGTACGTGTGCAAATGCATATGTCCTTTGATTTTCCAAATGATAATGTGAGCTGCCTGTCAAAATATTTACATGTTTTTACAAATATTGCAACTGCATAATTAGAACATTCCATTAATATATAACAAATTCACTATTGTTGCCTTTAGTCGTGTTTAATTCACTAATTGTAAGTGTATTTCATGATCAGTAATAATGTCGAAGTACTGCTTGATTTTGAAACACAAATTCAACTAGACATCTTAATTAAATGAATATGATTCTACAATATGTTCAAATAGATCATATGAAATACACAGTTATATTTCACTTTTTACTTTCTTATACGAAGTATAAGTAAGTATTGTTATCATGAAAAATTTCGATCTCGAGATTTTAACGGAAATATATGTTTGGACCTTCCCTGAAACAATCCCGACTATTTTTGGAATGACGTCCATCTATGTGTGTGTGTTTGTTTGCGCGTGTGTGTGTGTGTGTGTTTGTTTGCGTGTGTGTCTGTATGTGTGTGTGTGAGCTCTCTACAGCCTAAACGGTTGAAGGTAAAATTAGAAACATCAAAATTAAGATTTTTATTTAATCGGGCAGTAAACATTCTATTTTTGAAAAACATATTCTAACCGGAAGTGCCTGTTTACTCTAGTAATTTTTGGCGGTTTCTGCTATTACTCAAAAATGGTTAAAGTTACAGAAAAATTGCATGAATATAATTAAAGGTATTTATATTAAGAACAACTTTTGTTTATTTGAAGTTTGATATTTAATATTTATTTTAAGTTATACATTTAGTGTAAAAGCGATCTAAAGATTAGAACAAATATTATAAATTAGAAATATAATGAAACTACGATGTGGTTTATCCCCAAATGCGAATAGGAAAGTTCGGTGCTTGACACTGCAGATGTTTCTTTATTGTCACAACATAAACGACTAGCTTCGCCAACACAGTCTTACACATTATATTGCAAGAGAAAATCAACGTTTATACAAATACTATTTTCGGAATTGCAAACTGACTTACAAGCTAAAGCTAACATAGACAAAGCAGGATAACACTTCCATTTTGAACGGTCAGTTTATGCAAAGTACGACTACCATTAAAAAACCGGACTGCTGCTCTTACAGTAATCGATTAACCAAAAATTGTCGAACAACAAAGAGACTATAATAACGTGAATATGACCATATAAACACGACTGCTGCAGTAGTTGGGGAACCACCGACAACAATGGTCACACATTAGGCTCTAAAATATCTCAGCTCGATGAAAGGTAACCCTTACATACAATCAACCAAGAAGTGAACGTCAAATAATCGCTGCGTGGCAAGTATTTCAAGAACAAGACCAATATTCGTGGACAATGAAGATCCGAGAGCTATAAAACTCTTAAACTTGACAGAACATACTCAATTAACAATTAAAGACATGAACGAAAAATGGTATGAAAACACAGAGACCAGCAACGACAATCTCCATTATTTTCCCAAAAAAAATGCAGAGTTCCCTACATTGCATTTATTTAGCCTGGTATCCCCAAAAATATGACATATGTCACTAAGAACATAAACTCGCATCATAGGAATACCACCTCAAATACAGTAAGTTGAACGTTCATAACGTAGAGGAGATATAAATTCTGATGACGGAAATGATAAAAAGCACACTTTTCAATGCAAAACGAACACCGACAGAATGAATTAGACAATGACCAGGCATCCATGAACTGGACTACAACTTAGAGCATAGCTGGCAAAACTATGATCTACATCAGCTTTAACAAAAAACATAAACCTATCCGAATTAATTTCTTACTTACATACAAACATACATACATACATATGAGCACACGTAATGCCATCAAATGAGGTGGCAGAAAACCCTTAACATTCTTCACACCTATACATACTCTCACTTATATACAATCTTACGCCATTTGACTCTATCCATATAAACTTTCATTGCATTTAAACTCATTAAACTATTCATACGTGTCATCCTATTCCTCTATAGCATCGCATTTGCCTCGCAACCACTCTGCGTACGGCATTTGTTACGTCATTGTACTACTCATACACCCAAGTATTTCACTTTCTGTCTCTTTCACAGCAGTTACACGCATTTTATGGTTGTTTCGCCAAGCCCAACATTCACTACCATACATCAACGAAGGCAAAATAACTTCATTGCACTCGCATAATCTTGCATCATTAGGTACATTAAAATTTATCCCAAACATTCCTTACGCTCTTCTTACATCCAGCAGACTTTCCTCTATGAATCTCGCAATCATACATTTCATCATTAGAGAATAAACAACCCCAACAAACAATATCTCGAGATTTTAACGGAAATATACGTTTTTACCTTCCCTGAATTGATTCCAACTATTTTTGGAATGACATCCTTCTGTGTGCTTGTGGGTGTGTGTGTGTGTGTGTGTGTGTGTGTGTGTGTGTGTGTGTGTGTGTGTGTGTGTGTGTGTGTGTGTGTGTGTGTGTGTGTGTGTGTGTGTGTGTGTGTGTGTGTGTGTGTGTGTGTGTGTGTGTGTGTGTGTGTGTGTGTGTGTGTGTGTGTGTGTGTGTGTGTGTGTGTGTGTGTGTGTGTGTGTGTGTGTGTGTGTGTGTGTGTGTGTGTGTGTGTGTGTGTGTGTGTGTGTGTGTGTGTGTGTGTGTGTGTGTGTGTGTGTGTGTGTGTGTGTGTGTGTGTGTGTGTGTGTGTGTGTGTGTGTGTGTGTGTGTGTGTGTGTGTGTGTGTGTGTGTGTGTGTGTGTGTGTGTGTGTGTGTGTGTGTGTGTGTGTGTGTGTGTGTGTGTGTGTGTGTGTGTGTGTGTGTGTGTGTGTGTGTGTGTGGTGTGTGTGTGTGTGTGTGTGTGTGTGTGTGTGTGTGTGTGTGTGTGTGTGTGTGTGTGTGTGTGTGTGTGTGTGTGTGTGTGTGTGTGTGTGTGTGTGTGTGTGTGTGTGTGTGTGTGTGTGTGTGTGTGTGTGTGTGTGTGTGTGTGTGTGTGTGTGTGTGTGTGTGTGTGTGTGTGTGTGTGTGTGTGTGTGTGTGTGTGTGTGTGTGTGTGTGTGTGTGTGTGTGTGTGTGTGTGTGTGTGTGTGTGTGTGTGTGTGTGTGTGTGTGTGTGTGTGTGTGTGTGTGTGTGTGTGTGTGTGTGTGTGTGTGTGTGTGTGTGTGTGTGTGTGTGTGTGTGTGTGCGAGACTGTGTGTGTGTCTATGTGAGCGTTCTACAGCCCATACGGCTAAAGGGAAAATTATGAAATTTTAAAATTCTGGTATGTGCCTGGCAGTAAAATCACATATTTTTGAAAACAATATTACGACCGGAAGTTTATGTTTACTTTAGTCATTTTTTGCGGTTTCTGCAATTACTCAAAAATAATTGCAGTTACAGAAAAATTATTGCAATAAGAACTATTGATAGCAGCATTTTGTACATTTTTTATTTGAAATTTTTTTTCACAAACGGTACCGAAAAATAGAAAATGGCTCTTAAAATTTCTTCTTATTATATTTATTTTTACATAAATCATCTGCGTCCGTCAATTGTTTATCAAAAAGCAAAATAGACTTAAATAATTTAAAGTTTGACATTTTATATTTATAGTAAGATATATATTTAGTGTTAACGTGTTCCAAAGGTTAGAATAGATATTGGCGCGGATTTGTTTCTTCTATCGGTACTGCTTTCGAACAAACTGCGCTTTGGCAAAAATTCAGGTATATGAACGGTAGCAAAATAAGCTTCCATATTCCAATGCTTTAGGTCAATGGTCAGGTACACACTGTCATAGATGATATTTGTGATATTCTAGCAAAATAGTTTGGCTCCGTTAGTCATTCGGATAATTACCCGCTCAATTTTCTTTGCTCAAAAGAGGCTGAATAGGTTCCTGTAAACTTTAAGTGTGATAATACTGAGAGTCATAATTCAGTACTCACTTTTGCAGAATTTGAATTTGCAGCACAGCCAACACTTCTATTGGTTAAGATTATATTGTTTACGCAATGTGTCGCCATTTACCCGTACTGTTAAAACTTAGAATAGTGGAATTTTACAACCAGCTTTGGGTTGAAAATGTCTATCCTGACATCTGACGCGAAGCGATAACTGTACCGATACATAAGTACGGCAAAGATGTGTCTTCTGCATCAGGTTACCGTCATATATCTTTGACATGTCATCTGTCAAAGTTATATAAACGCATGATCAATTATCGACTCAGCTGGTTTCTGGAATCCCACAATCTCATTAACCAATATCAATGTGGATCTCGTCAGTACCACTCCACTACTGATCTGAATGTGTATCTGACGAACGCTATTCAATCTAGCAACTTAAAACGCAACCATCTGGTTGCAATGTTTTTTTATCTAAAGAACGCTTTTGACATGACCTGGAGATACGGTTTTCCACGAATATTGCACAGCTAGGGTCTACGAGGCCATCGGCCAAATACAGTTGATTATTGTCTTTATTTAGGTGACCTCACGATCTTCACTTCATCCCAACCCCTTTTTCTCTGTTCGGAGAGATTCCAGCAGGCTATTGGCTTAGTTTCTTTGGCTGCATCCGACCGTGGTTTTCGTTTCTCTGTTGAGAAAACCTGTGCTATCGACTTCGGTCGACTACGTAAAGCCCACAACTGTCCTATTGTATCGTTTTACGATAGACCAGTGCGGATAGTGAATGAGGTGAAGTTTTTGGGTATAATTTTCGATAAACGATTCTTGTTGTTGAAACAAATCAACACAGTTTCGGGCAGTGCCGAATGCCATTGAATTGTGGCCTAGCAGGTCATTTCACAGGATCACCTCTTCCAATCCACAGTTGTTTGTACACATTGGTTAATACCTCCCGAGCTCCTAAGATATATATATATATATATATATATATATATATATATATATATATATATATATATATATATATATATATATATATTTATATATATATATATATATATATATATATATAAATATATATATATATATATATATATATATATATATATATATATATATATATATATATATATATATATATATATATATATATATATATTTATATATATATATATATATATATATATATATATATATATATATATATATATATATATCTTAGGAGCTCGGGAGGTATTAACCAATGTGTACAAACAACTTTGGATTAGAAGAGGTGATCCTGTGAAATGGCCTGCTAGGCCACAAGATCTTACTTCACCAGGCTTTTGCTTGTGAGGCCACTTAAAGAATGAGGTGTACAAAGAAAAACCAACAACTCGTGAAGATATGACCAGACGAATCGCCGCAGCATGTCAACATATTACCCCGAACTGCTTCTCAGTTGTATCAGATCATTTGAAGTGTGGATAAATAGGTGTATTGAAGTGGATGGCCACATCTTCGAGCCCTTATTGAAAAGATCATAAAATATAAACTTACCATCGATGAGAGCCGAGGAGACTCACCGCGACCATAAGAGGCGAAATACTCACGTAAAACAAGCACCTAGAAGGGAAAATACTGCTACAAAATAAAAAAATTTAAAAGAGGAATACGCGAGAACAAAGCATTTTCAAGAAAAACACATATTTACTTTCTTATACGCAGTATAAGTAAGTATTGTAATCATGAAAAATTTCGAACTCGAGATTTTAACGGAAATATACGTTTTGACCTTCCCTGAATCTATTCCGACTATTTTTGGTATAACGACCGTCTGTGTGTGTGTGTGTGTGTGTGTGTGTGTGTGTGTATATATGTGTGTGTGTGTGTGTGTCTGTGTGTGTGAGTGTGTATGTGTGTATGTTCACTATAGCCTAAACGGTTGAAGCTAAAATTCTTAAACTTTAAACTTAAGATTTGCATATGCCTTATTTTTGAAAATAATATTCAAAGCGGAAGTGCCTGTATAGACATTTTTTGCAGTTTCTGCAATTACTCATAAATGGTTACAGTTACAGAAAAATTGTATGAACAAAGCTTAAAAGTATTTTTATTTAGAGCAACTTTTTTTCGAAGTTTTATTCCAAAAAGGGTACTGGTTTCAAAATAAATTTCTACTTATTATATATATATTACTTTCATATACGCAGTATAAGTAAGTATTCTAATCAAGAAAATTTTCGAACTCGAGATTATAACGGAAATATACGTTTTGACTTTCCGTGAATCGATTCCGACTATTTTTGGAATGACGTCCGTCTGTGTGTGTGTGTTTGTGCATGCGTGCGTGTGTGTGTCTGTGTGTGTGTGTGAGTATTTTCTCTACAGCCTAAACGGTTGATTATGAAATTATGAAACTTTAAACTTAAGATTTGCATAAGTCTGGGTTGTGCACCTCTTATTTTTGAAAAAAATATTCAATTCGGAAGTGCTTGTTTACTCCAGTAATTTTTTTCAGTTTCTGCAATTACTCAAAAATGGTTACAGGTACTGGAAAAAATTTTGAACAAATATTTAAGGTATTTATATTCAGCACAACTTTTGTTGGAATTTTTTTTCCAAAAAGGGTACTGGTTTCAAAATAAATTTCTGCTTATTATATAAGTTTAACATTAATCGTATCATCAGCGCCTGTCAATTGTTTAATAAAATAGCCTTTCATAAAATGAAGTTTGACATTTAATATTTATTCAAAAAAATATATTTAGTTTAAAAGCAATCTAAAGGTTGGAAAAAATATTATAAATTAGATAAATAATGATACTACGATATGGTTTAACCCAAATGCGTATAAGAAAGTGCGGTGCATGAAACTGCAGATGTTTATTAGTATCAATCGACTTTTAGCCAATCATACGAAGAGAAAACCTTGCATATCATGCAAATTCATACGTGATACTTCACTTTCCCAATTAAAATAGTTTCACAAAACTTAATTACAACACTCAACAAACGAAAGGCTCTATAGTTATTACAGTCACTCGAACACTCTTTTCCTTTAAAACGGGGAAAGCACAGCATACTACCAATCATTCGGAACAACGCCATATTTCCAACTAATGCTAAGCATTTTTAATAACCAATCGAACAACCTGACACTCACAACTTAAAGTTCTAGCATTTCCACAGTTATAGCATCTGTACTGAAAATGCAAAAGCATGATTTATATTCTATCATACAGAATAATATTGTGCTAAAATTTGCAAATGATAAAATATAAAATCTAGAACATGGAATATACATATTGACATGGTTTCACTTTTCATTAATACATTTTAAGAAATAATGATCATTAGTTAAACGGAAATTAAAAACCAAAAATATTATTTTGGTTTGGGCATGGTAGAATGTGATAGTTTATTGACCATTCTTTGGACATATACCATGGCAATTCACTAATATTTAGGGTTTATTAACTTTAAGATATGGCCAAAATTACGGACACAATACTAATATGCCCATTTATTGAAAAAATGCACCAAATTTACTCTAGTCATGTGCTCCCATAAGCACAGTTCGTGGGAACTGTTCGTGGCAGTAAACACAAGGGGATTTCAAAAACATTTGATTTCCCGGTAGAACATGAATGGCTATAAGTAATCACAGTTTACTTGCTTATGGTGGTCCTGTATTTTATATGTGATTTTTGTTCGAAAGCGTCTGGAAACTTGACTCCGCAAGTTCATAGTCGCTAAATTTAGCCTCACGTCGGATATAATACAACATATGATTAATTATACAAGCGGCATAGAGCGTAATGTCCTTCTCAAAATTTATCTGCTGGTTCCAAAGCAAGGATCAACCAGCCTTTCGAAGCTGACTTCGTTTCAAGCTAGATTCATAGATAAAATCTCTAATCTTTTACATGAATTTCCAAAAACATTCATTTTATCAAAACCTGCACCATAACATCGGTGTTATGAGAAACTATTTGAAAGTTTTAATAATAACATCCTAGTGATGCTTCAAATATAGTGTTTAGTCCACCTCGCTTTTTGATGACACAAGATTTCTGGCTTTGCTCACGAATTTGTTAACTATGACGGATCTGACACGTCAATGTTCTACGTTCCATGTTATGTCACCGACCATGTCGTCAAAACAGAATTTATCGCTAATTTGGATGTTCACGAACTAACTTATTGTTAGTAGTTTTTCACATACTCTAAAGCAGTATATTTACGAAAATTTTGAGGTATGAAAAAGCTATTACGACTTGTATTCAGGCAATTGTAACGATATCAAATTTGATGTAGTGGTTGGTGTGTAATAAGAAGAGATTTAAATTGTTTTGGCAGACATACCTTCTGTTTAGTCGGTTATGCTGTTGTTGTGTTGACTGCGCCAATATCTAACCGAAAACTATCGGGCGGTGTTGTTATTAATATATTTTTCACTATGTTCTGTGTATAAATGTGCTGCTTCCATGGTATCGAAATCTCAAATTCTATTAATTTAATTAGCTAAATTTCATCTTTAGTCTTTCATTGAACTTTTTTATTAATACCGTTATGCATTTCATTTAATCTCTTAAAGCGCTATACTAGTTTTTATGTTTAGATATATTTTGATACTTTTTCATTCCGTTTAAGAATTGATCTAAACGGAATGATTTTTTTTGTATATTTTTGAACTTGTTCAGAAAATATTAATGAAACACTCGTTTTATATCTGCGTTATATTGTACAAACTCATAACTGTGTCAGCGACCGATGCATATTTATTTACGAGAAGACGTTTGAAAATCTTGCACCTCAAGTGTCATTCTAAATTCCGTAAGACGTTAATTACGTTAGGAGTCGTAAAGGTCTGCGAGTGACTGGTTAACCGACATAGATTGAGATGCAAAGTTTCAAGGTAGGTACAGATAAGAAAAACGTTGGCAAATTATACTAAAAAGAGAACATTGCTGGGTTACGTATAGTGCCATTTCTATTGCGGTTACATATGGTTCAATATCAGATACCTTCAAATATTTGAAAATTGAATTGGCCATTGTGACCTTTTTTGTGGCCATCGCTTCTAGCATGGACCTCGTTATATGATATTTGCAGCATTATAGCTTATCCTTTAGAAGAGTGGTTGTGATATTTGTATCCAAGAATCCACCAACCGTTATTTACCAGTGACTTTAAAGACTGTACAGATGTGACAGAAATGAAGGTTTATCTATATTTTTATACTTCTGTTGGTACAAGTGTTTTGTATGATTTTACAGCTTCTTTTCTTTTCATTGAATATCGCAATAAAGATGCATTGAACACAAATAATATATTGAATTAAAAAAACTCTGTTTGCGATAGTTTTTATAAAAAAGAATCAAAATTTGTTCAGATGCATATGTTATATGATTTAAATTGAATATCTTAAATAATATTTTAAATAATATAAATAGAATGTAGAATGCATATGCAACATTTTTTGAGTGGATTGTTATAAACTAAGAAAATTTATTGTAAAATGCTGGCAACATTTAGAAGCGTCAACATACCGCCCGCCCAGAGATGATTGATTTTCAATTGATTTACTACATGATATTTAAATACTTATTTGAGAATATAAAACAGAATATATTATTTCAAAACAACAAAGTTAAAATATATTTGAATTAATTGTCAAGTGGAAAGGGATACATCTTTAGGATCTTTTGTATGACCAGCTATGGTTGTTGATCCATTTTTCTATCCTGCTTAAGACAATAGAATTAATTCTTTTGATCCTTGGGTTTTCTATTTCATTATCTCTTGTAGTTCATTCCGTTACTCCCAGAACCAGAAAATCCAGAAGTCAGGCGTCATCTCTCAATATATCAACAACCAATTAGTAATAGATTTCTTCAAAGTTGAGAGAAGTGTTTCCTGCAATCCGTCTGAAATGATACTTTGTAGATTTTACCGATTCTTACAAAGTCCTCCAAAATTTTGTGACTATGATGGCATAAAGGGCCAGGATATGTTTTTTTCTGCCATTGCAGCGTTTATTTTGTTTTGACATGAATTATTATTAAATAAATCACTTAGTTCTTTTAATTCGCGAATGGCTGCTACGAAGATCGTTCCGTTTATTTCGTTCCGTTTATTTATGTTTGATGCTATACTTCTACAAGAAAAAATCGTTTAAGTGCTCTCAAAAAAGTTTCAGTAGAGAAGTTGCTGACAAGTTTTACGTTGACAGCCTTGATGATGACACAAATAAATATAACTCCATAAGGTTTAGTAGTTTTGTTGTTTTGTCTTTGTCCTAGTCAAACTTGCGTGGGTCCAAAGTAATGAAGTATACAACTTGCGAATAATCGTGCACGTGCGAACTTTTGTAGGATAAATCACCCATTAGTTTCTAATTAGGTATAAATTTCACCTAAAACAAGGGATACAATTTCTAAGAACTTGTATGATAGTATCACGTGCTTCACGAGGCAAGTATGTATAGCTTATAGAGAACTTATTGTATCTTGAGCATGTAATAGTTTGCGTTGTTCGCTCGCAATAATCAATTTTGTGAATATGTGTTTCGGTGAAAGCACTGATTATATTAAAGTGGCGAATTTCGTAGCCTGCTGCCAACTCTATTAGTTCGTCAATTTTGCTTGCGCAATTTGCTACATTTTCAGGTTCTTGAAGTTCAATCAGCCCAGATCAAGATAGTTGTAATATCAGTTCAATAAAATGTGTTGTTGTTTCATTTAATGGATGAGCTAACAACAAAGTACCACATAACACTTATTTAGGTAGGCATACATTTTTAAGTCCTGCGATTCTATATGTAGCACATAATAGTTTGCTGTAATGAAGACCATTCATACCAGTAGTGCGTAAATGTAGGCAAACACAACTTATTTGCATAACTGAGTTCTTGTTTTTCTATCCTCCTTAATTCAATAGATTTAATAACACATCTAAAAATTGCCTATGCATTTAGGATGTGAAGTTGACTTTTATATTGGTACCTGTTGGTATGTATCTCAAGGGGAACTGATTCATCCTTATTAAAATTTAATTACCACAGTTATTGCATAAATAATTTTACATTCACTATTAAATTTAAAACTGACGGGTCCTATATTTGGGCAATATTTGATATAATCGCGCGGTTTTTTTCTAGTGTATAATACTAAAATAAAACACACTCGGTTAGTTTCAAAATAAAATTTTAATATACTATACGTATTTCGGCTAAAGTGCCATCATCAGGTATGTTACAAGAAGGTTACAGGTGGATATATATTTATATATATATATATATATATATATATATATATATATATATATATATATAATATATATATATATATATATATATATATATATATATATATATATCCACCTGTCACCTTCTTGTTACATACCTGATGATGACACTTTAGCCGAAATACGTATAGTATATTAAAATTTTATTTTGAAACTAACCGAGTGTGTTTTATCTTATATTTAATCATGTTTCAACGAGAGCCTACTGCTAATTACATACAATTTATTAATAGTGTATAATTGATCTCTGGAGTAAATTCTCCCATTAGCCAAAAAATGCTAGCATTGAATCTAAAACACTTTCATATGATTGACTCCAGAAGGTTGAGCTCGATTTATTATTTCTTAAATTAACATCGCCTGAAACATTTCAACCAAAAGTTGTTTTTTGTATATATGGTACTTTATTTGCTGTTTTGCTTTGATTAATAGAAATCTGTTTCAAAAACAGTTCAGCACCAATTAGCATGCAAATGACAATAGAATTATTGAAGTTAAGATCAGCTTATTTAATGTGTCATGGAATTTTAATTTCTGCTTTTTCGAATGAAATTAGTAAGAGACATTCAGTATTTCGATTAATAACAAGGCATTTAAATGAACTTCAAAATTAAATGAATCTTGATTTTATATTGACGTCTTCCACGTTGTTCACCTTTGATTGAGATATATTAAAAACAACGTGTATATTAACTGCAACTGTAGTTAATTTTAAATGCATGACTACAGTTTAGTTATAAAACTTGATTGTGCGCCAGAATATAACAACGCTCTGTATTCATGCATCTGACCATTGCTATGAAATATATTTTTGAAGAATGATTTGAAAGTGTGTTTATGATTGAGGCAGGTAATTACGCTGGTGATTTGGTTGATGATTGTTATAGGTGTAACAACGTGGTAGGTCTTTTATTGCATCTTTTACATGTAGCAGAGTAGCAATAATTTATGGAATTAATAGATCTTAAACAATTTATGCATAATTTGCTTGCTTTAACTTCTTTGATCGATTCATCAATTGGAAATCTAAGAAATTTATTACACAAATAGATGATGTGTGATCCATTGCAGGTCGGGCACGCACATATGTTTGATAAATGAGCAGTAAAAAACATTTTTTTTAAATTTTATGTCTTAGGATAATGAGAATTTTAGCAGTTTTAGATATTGATTATAAAATTTGACATTAGCAAGCTAAAAATTTGGTTAGTCGCTTCAAAGTTGGTATATTATTTCTTGTTTGAGTAATTTCCCATCTTAGAGATTTTGTTTATTTTACCAGAATTAATGTAAATCAATATATCTTATCAATTTTCAGTAAGTTGTTTTAGTGAAATAATCGCCAAGAGTAAATATTTTTATCAACCTTTAACTAGTGACATGACAAATTTATAAAGGACTTGACGTCTCACAGGTTTCTAATTTTAAATTTTTTTTGTTATGAAAATCAACATGGGTGTTTCAAAATTTTCTTAATATTTAAGTATCGGTATGTAATGAAACACACATTAGTAAATAAAATTAACCTATTTTTTTATAAAATATCAAGAAAACGAGTATTAACACATAGTGGTATTTTCAGCCTAAATTAGTATGAGATCCTTAATTTACGTCCCAGTCGACCTTATGCGAAAAAAAAACGATAAAGTTAACATTTTTTACGAAATACTTAATATAGAAAGAAACAAGATAGTCATTTCCAAAAATAAAAAATCTAACAATGATTCAATTCAGCATAAATTATTCGTAGTTTTTGCACAAGGGGCCAGAAAATTGCAAACATATGGGATAGCAACACCCATCACACGAGTACACTGTAGTTCTGTACTATTTTAGTGGACAAATCCTGCATGGTCTTCTTTTTCCTTGACTTGTTTCATGATTTTGGACATCTTCTTCGACCATATCGTCACCCAAAACTCGTTTTATCACTAAGCCTAACTTTCTCAGTAATTGATTGCAGACTACACGTCTCTGGATATGGAGGAGAACTAGCGAACGAGCTAAAGTCTTTAGAAAATCTCCTGTTTCTGTAATCTTGGGTTGATGCTATTCAAATCCAGAATGCGGTAGAACATCACCATAGGCCATCTTCTGGTTCAGCGGTTGCTGTAAGGAATGAAATATTCCTTGTCTGCTTCGTCGATACCTGCTTTAGTTGCGTTATAATAAAGAATGATTTCAGGCCTTTTAGTATCATCGTAAACCTCGTTAGTACCATTCATTGAAGACACAAGTATCATAGCTCCACTTTTCTTAGGCACGCATGAGCATAAAGTTTTGTTATTTGTAAAACTTAATAAAGTAGATTGGGTTTCTTGGTATTTTTGCGGTTAAAATTCGCTACGTATTTCGCGATTAATTTTTTTCATATTACCCACGTAAGTAAGCTTTTGTTTTGAAAGTTTATCAACGAGTTCTATAGAAGGTAACCAGTTTTCAGCAGTCACATTTCGGTTGCTTCCTTCGACAGGCTTCGTCAACCGCAGGACACATTGTGTAGGTGCGAGAAGTTTTTCATCTTGTGTGGCAAATCTTACACCATCTGAACCTTTTCCAGTATAAATATATACATTTTAAAAGTAGGCATTTTTTGCATCACTTAAGGCTCGTATGACCATATTTACCTGGTTTCTTAGGAATGTATGAAATCATATGGCTTCTTCCATGAAATTTCACTAACATCTCATCTACGGTGACACATTCGCTCAATTCATAAAAAATATATATATATATATTTTAGCATGACAATGCGTTTTTTTATCATATCTATCCGTTAATATTTTCCAGGCGCTGTCATAATTCTTTTTATTGATTCCCTAGTTTAACAGGGATTTAAAGTATCGAAATTTTTCTATATTTGATACTTCTTTGATGGTATGTATCAGTGGGTGATAGGTGTCATGCAATGACTACCAGTCTATATTTGAACCCGAAAATGTGGGCGGCTTGATGTTTGGTATTTGACGGTTTAACTGTTTTTCGTTTGCATTATTTGAACTAGTTTTGCAAAATAACTTATTTAATTGAATCGTTGTCTAGTATAGGCTGATCAATTTTTGCAACCAACGCCAAATAGTAGGTTTCAAAAGCTTCGCGCTCAATGCTTGAATTATCAATATCTTCATTATTTAACAATAAATGTATTTTCAACTATATATCGCCAAATTGGGACCAAGATCTTATTTAAGACGTCTGTCTGTTATTTCACCGTTGGTATTAAATTGATTTGACAATGTAAAACAGCTAGGATAATGTGAAATATGAATTGAAGACTCCCATATTGGTTGTACTCAAATATTATTCACGACTTATGTAGTGGAATTACACTTGTGATCAAATGAAGGTTGCTGCCGCTATTCGGTTGTATTTTATTGTGGCTGCTTCGCTTTTTATTGATAATCGCAATAGAGAAGCATTGAAGACATTTCAAATAAAATAAAATTATTTTGCAATCAATTTTACAACACAAAATATAATATGCTTTCTCCCGAACAAGAATAAAATTTCACTTTATGTAGATAATATCTGATACATCATTGGCTATTTTATTATCTAAAGGATTAATGTGAGATAATAAAGTAAATGACAGCTATCCATAATTATTTTATTTATTATTAACAATATTCACATTAGTTGAATTTACAATATTTATATAACAATATTTATCTGATCTCTTTATTTTATCATTCATTGAAGTATTACTTGTTGAAGGTTCGTTTTCTTTGCCCAGTATAATCTTTTGCATAATTTGAATTTTGTTCTCCTCTAAAGCTTCTATGTAACGCTTCGCAACAGCATTAGATTTCCATCCACCATGACTTTTGATTGTAAGAATATCATCTCCGCTATCTGCCAAAAGACTTGCTGCAGTGCGCCTTGAACAGTGGCCTGTATATAGCCCGGGACCAATTTCAAATACTCAGTAACTGGCACTTGTATTTTTCCCAAGCTATTTTTCTTACTGGTTGAGTCGAGCATTTTCCATTTTTGTAGTTTATTACACCATTTCATGAAATATTCATGTCTTTTCGTACAATTTTCTTGATTTTATTGGTAACAAATTATTTGTTGCTTCTTTTGCCGCAGCAGCAACATATGCAGGTATTCCAATAATTTCCTTGTTACAATCGACTTCCAATCTTCTTCACAACAAATTGTTATGCATTTATTTCATAGAAAACTTGAATATCTGAACGCATATCAATGAACCAAAAATAAATAAAATTATTTAAATTTAAAGGTCGGGACGTCGAGAGAAAAGTTTTGTATGCATTTCTGGAATAAACTTCGTTATTGCCTCAACTGATATGGCCCTCGACTTCGCCTCGTGCATAAGTTACAGTGTCGGGAATAAAACTATAGTTAATTCCCTTGATACTTAAATAACTATTATATGCCTATGTTATATGATTTATATCGAATATTTTATGTAAAATGAAATGCATTTATAATATTGAATGTGGAATATTTGAAGCCCAAAAAAATTTAATGTAAAATGCTGACAACATTTAGAAGCGTCATCAAAAACGAAGATTATTGGCTTGGAAAACCAAAATTCAGATCATTATCTGCTTAGTTCGGGTTGTAGATCAAATGCATATGGATTAGCCGTATCGCCACAATTACATGTGTATGATTATCCAAAACTGGTAAAAATGCAGTTCTCATGCGCTGTATATGTAAGTATTGTATTTTCTAATTTAGTTTCAGCGATCTGCTAGAACCCAAATCGCTGCCCACACCATTTAATATCATATTAAAAGCTTTGTTTGCGTTTAACAAATTTACTTTCGTAATATTTATTAAAATTTTCTCTTTGTTGGTCATATTTTACTTCGAAAAAATGGTTTGCATAGCAATAATATTTCTCGAATTTTTATGACAATTGTCAGGTTAAAATACTCATAAGAATATAGCTACTAAAAGAAGAATTACAAATATTTGCATTGAGACAATTGCGTGAAATTAGTTTTGTGGGTCAATTAGCTAAGAAATTGTTTCTTGGTATTTCGAAGTAGTAGATTTTTGGATTTGGGGTTGGTTTTGTGATATTTTTCGTTGAACATTAGTGAGTAAATTTAGTTCTTTAATTAACGTAGTAGGATATGAAGAATATAGTTTATTTTCGTAGAGTTCTCTGTAATCGTATATAAAGTTATGTGAAATAAAGTAATGTATCTTTACTTATAATTTGATCCTAGTTACAAACTAACCCGCTAATCTAAAGTTAACAATAATTCTTATTAATATTTTAAGATATTGTGACGAGCAGGAAGGATATGACAAGATACATAAACGAAATACAGGTTGCCTATATAACTAATCCTTGTATATATCTATATAAACAGACTGCATAGACAGTCAAGAGTTAGTCAGTGATATTGTCGTGAGTAGATAAAAGTTAATGTAGAAATAAATAATGATTAGGGTGTAAATATATATTTGTTAAATATGTGTTATAATATTCGTTTTGTCGTTTCCTATCATTCAGCTGGAAAAAGAGTGGCACCGTGTAATAATTCCAAAATGATATACATATTCTTGCGCTAACGGTGTTTGGAGATTGGAGTTTTTATTTTTCTGGATTTGTACAGAGTGAGAGAAAACAGGAATTACGTGAACGTCAGCCAGCAATAGCAAAGTCCAATATTATCCTCTAGATATGTCCCACCAAAATAAAGCTAATAGAGGGTTGCACTACTTCTGGCAGTAGGGCCAGCGCGAAAAGCTAATGAGCGAAAGAGGAAAATTTCGGAAGACCACGGAACGGCATTTTACGCGATTGTGACTTCGAAGATGTATAACAAAAAAAAAAAAAACAATAAAGCTGCAACGGAAAATCCATATCCCAAACAGTGAATCCAGGAATAAGGATCGAACGACAAGAAGTTTTAATCAAAGTGCGACGGTGTCGTGAAATCGGGTACAAAGCAATTCTTTTAAACTGAGGTGTTCGATAATGGGCAAGGAGGAGCAAGTGAACTTATTGGCGTTGGACAAGTCGTGCGTGTATACCTCTTTTGCGGTAAAACTCATTGCCATAAGGAGGACCCTGGACATGGACATGGACATGGACGTGGACGTGGACATGGACATGGACGTGGACGTGGGACGTGGGACGTGGGACGTGGGACGTGGGACGTGGGACGTGGGACGTGGGACGTGAGACGTGGGACGTGGGACGTGGGACGTGGGACGTTTGACGTGGGACGTGGGACGTGGGACGTGGGACGTGGGACCTGGGACCTGGGACGTGGGACGTGGGACGTGGGACGTGGGACGTGGGACGTGGGACGTGGGACGTGGGACGTGGGACGTGGGACGTGGGACGTGGGACGTGGGACGTGGGACGTGGGACGTGGGACGTGGGACGTGGGACGTGGGACGTGGGACGTGGGACGTGGGACGTGGGACTTGGGACGTGGGACTTGGGACGTGGACGTGGACGTGGACGTGGACGTGGACATGGACATGGACATGGACATGGACATGGACATGGACATGGACATGGACATGGACATGGACATGGACATGGACATGGACATGGACATGGACATGGACATGGACATGGACATGGACATGGACATGGACATGGACATGGACATGGACATGGACATGGACATGGACATGGACATGGACATGGACATGGACATGGACATGGACATGGACATGGACATGGACATGGACATGGACATGGACATGGACATGGACATGGACATGGACATGGACATGGACATGGACATGGACATGGACATGGACATGGACATGGACATGGACATGGACATGGACATGGACATGGACATGGACATGGACATGGACATGGACATGGACATGGACATGGACATGGACATGGACATGGACATGGACATGGACATGGACATGGACATGGACATGGACATGGACATGGACATGGACATGGACATGGACATGGACATGGACATGGACATGGACATGGACATGGACATGGACATGGACATGGACATGGACATGGACATGGACATGGACATGGACATGGACATGGACATGGACATGGACATGGACATGGACATGGACATGGACATGGACATGGACATGGACATGGACATGGACATGGACATGGACATGGACATGGACATGGACATGGACATGGACATGGACATGGACATGGACATGGACATGGACATGGACATGGACATGGACATGGACATGGACATGGACATGGACATGGACATGGACATGGACATGGACATGGACATGGACATGGACATGGACATGGACATGGACATGGACATGGACATGGACATGGACATGGACATGGACATGGACATGGACATGGACATGGACATGGACATGGACATGGACATGGACATGGACATGGACATGGACATGGACATGGACATGGACATGGACATGGACATGGACATGGACATGGACATGGACATGGACATGGACATGGACATGGACATGGACATGGACATGGACATGGACATGGACATGGACATGGACATGGACATGGACATGGACATGGACATGGACATGGACATGGACATGGACATGGACATGGACATGGACATGGACATGGACATGGACATGGACATGGACATGGACATGGACATGGACATGGACATGGACATGGACATGGACATGGACATGGACATGGACATGGACATGGACATGGACATGGACATGGACATGGACATGGACATGGACATGGACATGGACATGGACATGGACATGGACATGGACATGGACATGGACATGGACATGGACATGGACATGGACATGGACATGGACATGGACATGGACATGGACATGGACATGGACATGGACATGGACATGGACATGGACATGGACATGGACATGGACATGGACATGGACATGGACATGGACATGGACATGGACATGGACATGGACATGGACATGGACATGGACATGGACATGGACATGGACATGGACATGGACATGGACATGGACATGGACATGGACATGGACATGGACATGGACATGGACATGGACATGGACATGGACATGGACATGGACATGGACATGGACATGGACATGGACATGGACATGGACATGGACATGGACATGGACATGGACATGGACATGGACATGGACATGGACATGGACATGGACATGGACATGGACATGGACATGGACATGGACATGGACATGGACATGGACATGGACATGGACATGGACATGGACATGGACATGGACATGGACATGGACATGGACATGGACATGGACATGGACATGGACATGGACATGGACATGGACATGGACATGGACATGGACATGGACATGGACATGGACATGGACATGGACATGGACATGGACATGGACATGGACATGGACATGGACATGGACATGGACATGGACATGGACATGGACATGGACATGGACATGGACATGGACATGGACATGGACATGGACATGGACATGGACATGGACATGGACATGGACATGGACATGGACATGGACATGGACATGGACATGGACATGGACATGGACATGGACATGGACATGGACATGGACATGGACATGGACATGGACATGGACATGGACATGGACATGGACATGGACATGGACATGGACATGGACATGGACATGGACATGGACATGGACATGGACATGGACATGGACATGGACATGGACATGGACATGGACATGGACATGGACATGGACATGGACATGGACATGGACATGGACATGGACATGGACATGGACATGGACATGGACATGGACATGGACATGGACATGGACATGGACATGGACATGGACATGGACATGGACATGGACATGGACATGGACATGGACATGGACATGGACATGGACATGGACATGGACATGGACATGGACATGGACATGGACATGGACATGGACATGGACATGGACATGGACATGGACATGGACATGGACATGGACATGGACATGGACATGGACATGGACATGGACATGGACATGGACATGGACATGGACATGGACATGGACATGGACATGGACATGGACATGGACATGGACATGGACATGGACATGGACATGGACATGGACATGGATATGGACATGGATATGGATATGGACATGGATATGGATATGGATATGGATATGGATATGGATATGGATATGGATATGGATATGGATATGGATATGGATATGGATATGGATATGGATATGGACATGGACATGGACATGGACATGGACATGGACATGGACATGGACATGGACATGGACATGGACATGGACATGGACATGGACATGGACATGGACATGGACATGGACATGGACATGGACATGGACATGGACATGGACATGGACATGGACATGGACATGGACATGGACATGGACATGGACATGGTCGCGGTAATACCTTTGTGAAAATATCCGCGCTTTGGTTTGCAGACGGAACGTACTCGAATAAAATCTCTTTATCTTTAATTCTTTCGCGGATAAAGAGAAAAAGAACATCTATATGGAATACTGGATATCTGACTAGTTAAATCGCGCTTTGATTATCAATGTACAAAGTAGCTTCTCTATCACACCGTGGTCTAATAGCAGCTTTCTTGTCCAGATTACTTCCCGAGCTGTTGCTGAGGCAGCTTCATATTCGGTTTTCGTTGTACTCGCCGTTACCAGTCGTTGCCGTTGCGGCGACCGCAAGACGACACCATTCGCGAGACAGAACATGTGTCCTGTCGTTGATATTCTCGTTTCTATATCTCCAGCGTAGTCAGCATCTGAAAACCCTATTAATTATGCTTCGCTACCGCCGCTTTGATTTTCCATTCCGTAATTGATCGTGCCTTTAAGATACGCGAATATTTGTTTTACTGCTTTCCAGTGCATATTGTTGTGTTGGTTCAAATATTTGCACAATGAAATTACCGCGAACACGATGTCCAGTCTCGATACGGCTGCTAGGAAATCTAGCGATCCAACTGCTCGCGATACGGTAAATTACTCGTCTGTTCGTCATTTACCATGATTGGAGTTTTTGCTGCATGAGAATCTGCCGGCACACTCACCTTTTCGCGTTGGCCTTTCCAAACTTTTCAATTATTTTACGCGTGTACGCGCTCTGGTGAATCGTTAGTTTTCCTCTCTCTCGATCCTGTTCGATTTTCAGCCCGACAAAAAACTCGAGTCCTTGACTGTTATTTTAAACGTTTCACTTATTCGTTTAATTATTTTCTTAAGAGTCTCTACATTGTTTGAAGCTACTAGCCCATTATCGAAAAACAGCGCCAGATACATTTCCTCGTTTCTGAACGTTCCCGTGAACACGCACTTATCTGCTTCCCACTCTTTGAGATTAAATCCAATCAAAAACTGAATAAAACTCAGGTTCCAACATCTTGGAGCTTTCCTGATCCCGCAGATAGACCTCATGAGCTTGCACGTAATGTTCTTCGGTTCTTCTTCCATCTTTAGTCCTTTCGGTCCTTTATTCCAGCTTTCCGTATAGGAATGTGGTTTTAACATGAAACTGCATTACTTTGAGATTTTTCGCAGCAATCGTTGCTAGCAATAGTTTCAGTGAGTCATACCTCACCACCGGAGAAAACTTTTTCGCGCGCGCCCCTGACGTTGCAGGAAACCCCTCGCGCACAGACGAGCTTTGAATCAGAGTGCCTTCTCGTCGACATCCTTTTTCACTCGAAATACCTAATTCGAATCAATAAGTCTCATCTTCGGCGTCCTTCTTACGAGTTTCCATGAGCAGCTTTCCTATTGTGCCTTAAATTCGTATTCAATGGCATCCGTCTGCTGTGCGGCGTCAGAGGTATTCGTCGCTTCTTCGAACGCCAATGGTACGACGTACTCGGCCACATCTGAATTGTGCCGATATCTGCTTGGAGTCTCAATTTTCGAGCGATCTCGTAAGACTCTTCGACATTTACGGTCTGGCTCGTTTACTCCTTCGTTCTCGTTCTCCGATGTTGTCGTCTTCTTCTCTGATGTCAATTCCGTTCTCTCGTATTTTCGGTCGTGAAATGATTCTATCGTTTTCTTCTGGTTTCTCGTCGGCTTCCGCCGACTATGCTCCAATCTTCTCGTTTAACACGACATTTTGAGTAAAATTTTTTTTTTCTCGGGACCGTCGGCAATTTGTCTATTCTTCGATATATCCAACAAAGATCTGCTTGCTTGCTCGCGCGTCGAATTTCCTCGTAAATTGCTTGGGGATGTGCACCTACGCATCAGATCCAAAAATTCAAAGATGCTTGAGGTTCGGAGCTTTCCCAGCTCGCGTACTGCGTTACTGCACCATTTGGCGACACGTTTCGGTTGAGAACATATACCGCACAATTTAAAGCTTGCGCCTACAGCATTAACGGTAGATTCTTCGCAGTTATCATTGTGTGAGCACTTTCGACGATTATCCGATTGTCTTCTGGCTGTTCCATTTAGCCCTGGATTATGCAGTTCCGTCGTTTCCCTCTGTATTCTGCACTGATCAAGAAATTCGTCCATCTCGGTATTGCAGAGTTCTCGACCGTTATCCGAGCGAAGAGTTTTCATTTTTCGACCGAACTAGTTCTCAATCTTTTCTCGAATATCCTGAATTTCTCGTAAACTTCTGATTTCCTTTAAATAAAGTACGCGTGTCTGTAGCCAGTCACTTCTTCCCTAACGGTCAAAAAGTACCTAGATCCACCGACCGAGTTCGCCGACATCGGCCCGCAGGCATCTGTGTGCATTTTTCCTCCAGGTTTTATATTTTTATCGCGCTCGATTATCTTATTGAGCGGCAGCCTGTATGATTTCCCCATTTGTCATGGTTCGCAGAAAACGTCACCTTTGTCCGAGATAGTCACTCCACTCACAAGTCCTTTTTCCGCTAATTCGCAAATCGCGCGGTTCCCAACGTGTCCCAGTCGTTCGTGCCACACCATTAAATTTGTCATAGCTGCGTTCGCCTCTTCGATGATTCCTTGTCTCACGACCTTGAAAAACATACGATACACGTCATTGTTTTGTTTCATGCTCATCCCGAGCACTTCATCGTCATAATCAACGACGACCCGATTATTCTCGAACCGCACTCCGAGTCTTTTTTCGGACATACTCCCACGGAGAATAAATTTTTTTTTTTCTAGTCCTTCTAGTCTGTAAACCAGTCACGTCGGTAAGTGAGATTTTTGATGCTCCGCTGTTGATAAGCCAGAACTGGCTTTGATCGACCATCATTACATGACCCTGCGTCTACAGTGTACCCGCATTTCCCGCACTTTTTCAATTCGGCACGACCGCACTTTAACCTGTTTCTCCGCCAAATGCAAAATAACAAGATGTTTCCCCGTCGTCACGTGGCTTCCGCTTTTTTCGACAACGACTTGCGGTATATTCCATGCCTTGACTATTATAGCACTGAACTTCCATTGCTTACTTTTTATTGTCATACTTTTTATTCTTAACACTTTTCGTCGATCGCGCACATCGATTTTTGGCTGTCACTGACAGTGCTTCCGACACCTCTTCGTCGCCGTTGAGCCTCGTATCTTCTCTTATAAGCCTTTCCTGAAGAATGTCAATAGTTTGTCAGGCAGAGTCGACGCTATTCCAAGCCACCTGCATCATGCTGAACATCGTGGTGACTCGCGAGAATTTTTGCCATTACCGTAGCGTCCGATACGTCCTCGCCGATGTCATTTAGTTGACTCGCCATATGCTTCACTTTCCCTAGATGCTCAATCGCACTGTGTGTTTCGTTGTAGCAAACTAAGCTTGATCGTTGCCGTTTTCTGTCCCAAATCTCTTTCGCAGAAATGCACGACACCACACACACTTGTTGCTCCTCGTCGAGATTTGACAGCATTATAATTTTTAAGTCGTTTTTCTTTATAACGGCCTCGTTTCCGAAGCAGACTGGTTTCTCGTTTCATCGACGATATCGAGAACGTCGTTCATGACGAATAAGGCGTTAACTTGGGCTCTCCAACTTTGAAAATTTATTCTATTGAAGGATTTCTCGCCCTTCACCGAGATGCCGACAGACATTGTGGTTACAATTTTTCACTTGAAACACTTAAGTGGTTATATGGGTTTAAAATTTTGAAATAATCGATTTTTTATTATGATTTTATTTTATAGTACATCTCAAAGAAAATATTTTCCCACAGTTTCAAGTCGATTGGAATAAAACTGTGAGAGAAATTTTACTTTACTTTAAATGCGTTTCTCACAAAACTTCATTTTTAACGTTTATAGGCACGATTACTCAAAAACTAATATTCCGATCTTAATGAAATTTTGCACATTTTTTATACATAATTTTGACTTATACTTGAGCGCAGGATTTTAATTTTCATTCACTACATGTCATTTTACAAATTGAAAACTACCCTAATCTACAAAAAATTTGACCGAGATCAAACCTTTTTTGTTAAAAATACTGTTAAAAATTAAATCTCCATTTATTTTTCAAACCCTTCATTACAAGCCATTACAAGCCACATGTATCTACTAACAGAAAAAAAATGGTTTTTTTGATTTCAAATAAGCATATCACGAGTTATTCCGCCTACGCTAAAAAATCATCGACTTCTATAAACCAACTGTTAATGGTTTAATTTCCATTTTCTTTTTATGAATTTTTTTTCAATTTGTTTAAATTATTATCTTTTATATGCCATAGCTTATAATAAACCATATTTATTTATATCGTGAAAATAAATTCCGAATAATAGTGTATTTTTTTAATTTTTAAAATCCATGTAACCCTTTCACCTAGCACTTTTACAATGAAACTGATATATGTTCAGCGCCACGTGGTACTCTCGTTTATATTTAATTTCATACAGCCTCTCGCAATACTGAGCTTTGAATAATAAGTTGCGAGTCAATTATTTTTGTTTGAAATGATTTTATGATACGAGTTGTCTAGATATTTAACTTTAATATTTGATAATAACCAAATGTACACTATTTTGTGTTTTTTCAAGGTACTACTACATAAACAAACGAACGTAGTCCAGTGATGCTCGACAGTTCCGTTTGTACTGTGACGCACAAAAAGTACGGCTGCTCACAGATGAACATAAACATTAAGAGCTCATTTTCCTATAATATTTTATCTTTTGACAAATATGATTTAGCGAATTTAAAACGCTTTAACCTTTTTGCCCTACAAATAAAAGATTTCTTATAAGCAATTCGTCCATGAAGTTCATGTTTTGTTAAAACTCTAAGGCAATTTTCAGCACTCACATGTTTATTAAAGTTATTGTTAAGAAAAGTTACTAAGTAAGGGGAACTAATTTGAGTATTTTTCTTTATTTTCAGCACTATTGTCGTTACTTCACGCATTGTTAAGTGTTTCGGAAGACTTCAACATCGTTTATTTAGTACGGGATCATTAAAAAAAATAATTTTAATGTAGAGCAAAGTAGATTTATTATTAACAAATCATATTTGAATTTCAGATTTAAAATTTATATTCAATTTGCCATTTTAACAAATATTCCTGTTTGCTTATGGTATATTCACTTTTTTTGTGTACCTTTCTTAAAAAATCCTTGAATTTGACCGAATTAGTGTGCCATATTAAAGTTTATTTTAAACAAAAAATGTCTACCATAGCAAATAAAATAAAAAATCTACAATTTCGAATGTCATTAACGACAGACTGCAGGAATACATTTGTGCAAAGAATATTCTATAGTGTTGCAAAAAATGTTTTTTATCGCAAATGTTATTATTTGCAGTGTATCATTTTCACAAGCAATATTGGTAACTTCTCACCAAAATTCATTGTTTAATGTACTATTCGATAGGTTTTACTGATATCAATATTAGAGAGACAGTAGCAGTACGAATATCTCTAGGAATATATATAAAGTTAGTTTTTTAGTATATTGTGTATCTTATTTGCATATTGTTGCTACAATTTGTTCTATAGAATAATAATCAATACATATAAATAATTTGTGTTGTAATAGGGTAGACCCTCTTCATCAAGTGACGTTCATATTAGATGCAAAAATATAAATGTTTTTACATAGTTATATCCGTTTTATATTGACATAATATTGTGATTAGAGAATTAATGAGAATTCGTTAAATATAGTAATAATGTCTATCCTTATTTCATGTACTGTGCGGGTTTCCGTAACCAAGTCCGTTGGCAATATCACAGTGTGAATCTTCGAATGTATTTGTTAACACTTGGCATTTGAAGCAGTTGAAAAGAGACGGTTGTGGTCAGTGGATACGTAGCTTAGGTGGTTAGAGCGATCGGCGCAGTTATAAACCGAGTATTTAATTGTTTTAAACAAGTTTTTTATTGTTCCATATTCTTTTAAACAATAATTTCTTTCTTATTTCCAAAATCCCAAGTGAATTTTACACAAAACTGGCCTCTACGCCAAGGCGCAATAACACCTTACTTGCAAACAACCCTAGGAGAGAAATAGTCGACTCCCCATCCCCATCAACATCCCTGGAGAGTCTTCCGGGGAC
>CALYJB010000130.1:92500-102698 GCA_944738965.1 Nebria brevicollis
GACTCTATTGGACATAGAAAAAGCATTCGATACGGTCTGGACAGTAGGGCTCATGGCCAAACTCATATCTTTCCAATTCCCTCCCACATTATCCAAACTAATATTCTCATACCTCTCAAACCGATCCTTCTCAACCAAAATTAACTCCACACATTCAACCCCTAAACCCATAGTAGCAGGAATCCCACAAGGCAGCGTCCTTGGTCCCAAACTTTTCAACCTATACATCAGTGATATCCCCACCTTCCCGAACACATGCATAGCACAATACGCAGACGACACCGCAATCTACACTCACTCTTTCAACGCACAAAAAGCTACAAAACAAACACAAATACACATTAACATTTTAGAACAATACTGGCAAAAGTGGAAAATTAACATAAACACAAACAAAACCGAAACCATAGTCTTCACACGTAAATTCACAAACAACACAATACTCACCCCACTAAAAATACACTCACAAAAAATCACACCTACAAACACAGTCAAATATTTAGGAATACATCTACACAGAACACTAAAACACGGCCAACACATTAAACACGCATTAACGAAAGCCCACACCGTCCTGTCCAATCCGTATCCCTTACTTATCAAAAACAGCTCACTTTCCATAAAAAACAAACTTCTCATTTACACCGCAATCATTCGTCCAATCATCACTTACGCTGCCCCAGTCTGGTGTAACGCACCGATCACCACCACACTACCCTTGCAACGCCTCCAAAATAAGTGCCTTCGGCTGGCCACCAGCTCTGATAGATACACTCGAATAACACAACTACATGAAGATACTAATATACCATACATCACAGTTTACATACAGGAAACATCACAAAAATTTTACAAAAACACACAATATCATTCAAACACACTTATAAAAAGCATAACACTTACCCGCGACAACAACACTACATGTAAACTCAAACACAAGCTACCGTATCAAAACTTACCCATATTTCTAGAGGGGCTTCATGAGCAGAACACATAACACTAACACGCACAACAACACTGTACACTACTAACACACACGCACTCTACACAACACAAAACAAAACATACTCTCATACACAAAACTGTTCATCCATCACCAACAAACATGTATATATTTTAAATTAGTTATGTTAGTTTGTAAGTTTTAACAAAAATATTGTTTTCAATATATTAAATGGGTTTTCTTCGTTAACTATAGAAATTAATATAATAAATGCTAAAGTCATACATCAAGATCAAGTTATTTGTTTATTAAATAAGCAACGGAAGAACTCCATTCCAGATAAAAAATATTTAACATGCAAAGCGCGCCCCACTCTGTCATTTTTATTGTTATTAGATTGTGATTCAGATGAAATTAGTAAGTAAGGGCGGGAACATTTGCTACGTCAGTAAAAAACAAAATACTTATTCTAATATGTTTCGAAATTACTCGACAAATGTTTTTTTTAAATAATTTGTTAAGGGAAATTTGAAAATCAAATTAACCTAAGCCTAGTGCTAAGATTCGTAAATATTACCAATAATACAATATTTGGTAAATCTCAAACTAAAACCAATATCAATCGCACCACTCAAAAATTTTGGCTAACCGTCTGGTAATTAAATTCTGACACGACTGCAGAACATTTTATACAACACATGAAATCGGCCAACTCAGGTATGGTGGTAACATGCGGTAAAATCAACGTCAGGGGTCAATATGCGTCTTTCGAGAAATCCATTCCTTTTAGAAATAGTATCCAATTCATCAATCCGTATTTGTGCCTACCAGAGTTGCTATCAATCGTTTTTTTCCTTCCGCGGCAGAGGAAAAAGCAGACCAAATATCATTTGAGAACAAAAATTTTCCATGGTTACACTTTAATTAAAATATAAACAAATAAACTCGAATCGCGAGATTAATAAATGATCTATGTATCAGCTTGAACATTTATAATTAATTTAAAATTATGCTGTTGGAATGAAGTGAAATGTAAAATATAAAGTCAACACGAATATTGCTTTTTACCAAATCTTATAACGGAATGTTTCGAATTGCAATACTAAGCTTCTGCTATTTTATGCGACCTAAGTACAACGATCGAGTGCGTCTCCGACATTTTTTAATAGAAACATGAATTTTATAGAATAAGAGTACCTGCAGTGCTCTTACTTACTACTAACGGATATTTCTCACCAAAGTAGTCAGAAGCCTCAGTGATCATGATACGTATACCGGGGAAAGAACCAACAGGCTTTGGTGAATATAGGTTTCTGGCTTCTGACTACTTTGGTGAGAAATATCCGTTAGTAGTAAGTAAAATATATATATATATATATATATATATATGTTTTTTTTTTCCAGTGCGTTTTAATCGGTTCAGGAGGCAGAGGTATATTTTAATTTACATCTTTATATTTCGCCACTCTCAAAGATGCCTTTACAAATTCTTTTTTGTACATGAAATTATACTGTTAACTAGAGAATATTCGTTTCTTATAGTTTCGCAAACACGGTTCAAACCATGTGCGGAACAAGTAAAATGAATTATGTTTGGATAAAACACTTTCAAATCAATAGCACTTTTTTTCATGTATGCTTTTCATGTATGCCATTTGACCATAGTATTCCTGAAATAATTTTATATTCGAATAAATATTTCATATCATAATATAAATATAATATAATATTCTTAATAAATTTGAACAACTAATCTAGAGAATTATTTACAAATCTTGCAATCGTAGTATGATTTGTTTTTTCCAATTGTTTGCAAGCTTTAGATGCAGCTTCATCTGATAATTTACCTGCAATGAAATTTGCCATGTTGCGTCCTACCGAATCAGTCGTTTCATCCACAGATATCCAAATTTCGGATTTTCCATTTTCATTTCTAATTCTCGAAAGAACCTACGCAATTAAGAAAAAATTCATTTATAAATTGTTTGGTTTTTAAAATAAGAAAAACAACCTTCTCATATATTTTCTTTACATATAGTTTCCGTAAGGTTGAATGATTTGGTACATTCCTATTGCAATGTTTCTCAAAAACACAACTTAGATTTGGATTGTATAGTTTTCTCCAAGGGATATTTGCACTCAACATTGCCTCACATAAATCCGTGAAAAATTCATTATTTTTTGAACAAGAACTCAAGAGTTGTTGCCGTTCATTGCGCATAATATTGGTAATATGAAGTCCAGTTTTTTCATGTTGTTCAACATGAAATTTTTTTGTACATGTTATCTTAAAATATAAAAATCATAAGCATAACCCTAAAAATAGTTACATATTTTATACAGATACCATTGTACTACAAGCAGTACAAATTCATTGTCACCGTCTAATTTAAGGTCTTTTTCCATGTATTAATTTAATACTTAATTTTTTCTTCGGCATTTTAATAAAATACTACACTACGCACTCGACAACAGCAACGTATACAGTAGCGAAACTCAGAGTACTTTACACAGCACGTATGCGTTACTGAGTGTATTGCCAAAATGACCGAATATGATGCAATTGAAGTTGAATATCTTTTCAAATGAACATCTCGAATTAATATATTAAAATGTCAATATTCCATTAAAGAAAATTGCTATTTTTAGGCAAAAATATTCCTAAATAGGCCAACAATATGTAAAAAAGGCAAAATTTGTCAAATTGTACAAAATAGGCAAAAGTAAATTTGTCTTAAAAATAAATATAAACAAAAGAAAAACAATATGGTGCAATCCAATCTGTTCTATCTGTAATACAAAAAATAGGCGAAAACCTAAAAATCCTCAGCCTAGTTAAAACTAATAGTAGTTTTAACTTTCATATACGCAGTATAAATAATGTAATCATGAAAAATTTTGATTTCGAGATTTTAACGGAAATACACGTTTTGACTTTCCTTGATTCGATTCGGACTATTTTTGGAATGACGTCTATGTGTTTGTGTGTTTGTGTATGTGTGTCTGTGTGTGTGTGTATGTGAGCGCTATACAGCCTTGACGGTAAAAAGAAAATTATAAAAAGTTAATCTTAGAATTTGTATATGCCTGGGATGAAATCCTTTCATTTTTGAAAACAATATTCGGACCAGAAGTTAATGTTTACTCTTGTTAATTTTTTCGGTTTCAGCAATTATTCAAAAATGGTTGCAGGTACAGAAAAATAATAAAAATAAAAGTTGTGGACATCAGCATTTTGTACAACTGTTATCAGAAACTTTTTTTCCAAAATGGTACCGGAAACAAGAACAATATTTATATTTCGCACAACTTTTGTTTGCATTTTTTTTACAAAAAGAGTTTGAAAATACTGGCTATTTAAATTTCTTCTTACTATATTTATTTATACCTAAATCGTATGATATGCGCCTGTCAATTGCTTATGAAAAAAACCAAATATAATTAAATAATTTGATGTTTTATATTTTATATTTTCTCTAAGAAATATATTTAGTGCAAAAGTGTTCCAAAGGTTAGAACAAATATTATAAATTACAAAAATAATGAAAATAGGATGTGAACCCAAAAGTGTATAAGAAAGTTCTGTGCATGACATGCAGATGCTTTATTTTGAGGTATTTCCTATAATAATTCATTGATTTCTATATTTATTTCTCCTTTAATTGTAATTAATACACCAAAATAGGGTGTACTTGTTGCACAAAAACCAGAAGATATTAAGATTTCATTATTCTATCTAAGATTTGTTGCTGTTAATACCAATTGTGTTAAAATCTTTTTTAAATTTAGGGTCTTACAAATAATTTTACCCACAATGCTTCTTATTTCGTTAATTTCGTCGCATTATTATTGTATATTTAATATATTTGCTTATTGCAGTAATTTCAAATATTATTATTGAAAACGATAACATGCTTAAGTATATCTTTGAGCATATTTTAATATTCGTATATTGATTTTAGTTCATTATCGTATATTTCTTCATCCGAATATTTTAATTTCTGTTAATTCTTTTAACCATAGAACTTGATCCGTTTATTAGTGCACGTTATTCCTTACTATTGTCCTGCGGACGCATTTGTATATTATTATTAATTATATTTAAGAAGTTATGAAGTTATTGAAAAAATATTTGATCTGTATGTTTTTACATTTAGTAGTTATTTCTGACTTAACTTTATAACAATGTTGCGAGAGATAACTATATGAATCTTTCATTATATTTAACATAAGGTAAACGTAAATACAATTCTTGTTCTCAATTTTAAGATATTTATAGATTGTTTCCTACGTTTTTGACGTTGTGGTTACGATTGTTCGCATGATACTGACAATTAGACTTTTAGACATTTCCCTTATCTGTTAGTATTTGTGATTTATATTTTATGTATGTTTTAACGGATCGCGACGAAAAGTTGGTTTATCTATTTTCCCGACATTTTTCTTAGCTAGTTGTTCATAGTTCTCTCTTTGTAGTTTATAACTGCCTACTTTTAATGTAGAGTATATAAGTTTATTTCCTACTAGCAAAGATTTGGTTTCTTCGTAAGCTTTATGCATTATGTCTGTATGTTTGAAGATATTTATCAGTAACTATTTCCGGTGAAATTGTTTCGTTTAATTAAATTAAGTGGTTAAAAAGAATAAAAAGTGAATACTTAGTTATACACTTATGTAGTTATATGCTTGACTCGAACTTTATTACTGGTGTATAAGTTTAGACAAGTACCACTGCAGGCCTTTGTTACTTTATTGCATTCACGACATCTGCTGACCAACAGTCAACGTAAAGCAACCATCGGTACCCAAAAATGTGTTTCTCGGAAAATTAAAGGAAAAATGTGTTGTTCCCTAAAGTGTTTTAGTGCAACAAGAGACCCGCAATTAAACAATAAATTGTGAGTACGGAAAGGCCCCAAAATATGTGAGCCACATGTCGATTTGGCAAGATTCCCACCCCACGAACTCAGTGCACCCTGTCAACGCCTTATGCAGCAAATCAACCAATAGAATATGTGTAAAGTTTGCTCCACCTTTAAGTTAAGATATATATATATAAGAACAAAACCTTTTGTTAGAGTAAGTTGTTTGGAGTTGATAGTTGAGTTGAAAATAGAGTAGAGTAAGAATTCATGATAATATAGTTTGTATTTTTTATTGTAACTGATATTCACAATTTAATATTAAAGAAGTTGTATATGTATGTTCGCGTTAAACATTTTTATTGGTCAAACATATTCCAATAACATTGAACGATTTAATAAAATAAGTAGTTCCGCACAAACCCTGACATATGAAATATCATGTATCAGATTGTGCCAAAGATCACAGCAAATAACATGGTCCTTCGAACCGGATGATACGGGAAACAATTTGGAGAAAGTTCATTTCATCTGAGAAAGCATTCATTCGTCAAAAGTGTTAAAAAATGTTCAGTGCGAAAAAAGAATTCAGTACAATAAAAAAAATCATTCGGTCATCACAGTGAGTGAAATATGCGTTCACGTTAATTACAAAGAAAATCAATCGTTCATCACAGTGAGTGAAATATGCGTTCACGTTAATGGCAAAGACAAATATACAATTAATGTGAAAACCACAAACACGACACGACTAAATCATCATGCAGCAGCAGTCCGCGGACGGAGAATTCCATTGAGATCATCAGCGAATTCACATCAAATTAGCCACGCAAGGATCTAAGTGACATCACATCACATTAACCGACTTCACGACATCACATCCGTTTGGACCACACTCGTTATTTCGTTATATCTCTTTGATATCCATATCCGCAACCATCCCTATAGTCATTCAGTCGTGTATTTGATATAAGCGGTCGAGTTTATTCATTTTATAAACGATATACAACATACAAATAAATTAACGGAAATTAAAGTACGCCTTGAAAAATTCGAAACTGTTTTAAATGACTTTGAAATAGTGCAAACAAGTATAGACGAAATAGCAAATGAACCATCAAATGAATTTGATGAATTCGAAAGCCTGTATTACGCAACAATTAGTCGTGCGCGAGATATGCTTGAATCTAGAAACTCTATTAGTTCTAGTGTTTCAGCACCAAACTTAAACAATATCCGTTTACCTAAAATCGAACTAATAACTTTTGATGGAAAATATGAAAGATGGTTAGATTTTTATAATTCATTTAAATCAATGGTCCATGACAATGAAGATCTATCTAGTATTCAAAAGTTACATTATTTGAGATCATGTTTAAAAGACGAGGCTATGTCAGTCATCAACGCGTTAGAATCAACCGCGGAAAATTACGACGTCGCGTGGAATTTAGTGAACGATCGTTTTAACAATAAACGAATTATTATTCAAAATCACGTAAAATTATTAATGGAATTACCCAGTATTTCGAAAGAATCTGCAGATGAGTTGAGAAAACTATTTGACACTATACGAATTCACATACGTGCATTAAAGTCATTAAAGGAACCAGTTGATAATTGGGATACGTTGTTAATTTATACGTTTACGTCGAAAGTGGATAGATATACGCATAAAGAATGGGAAAAATCTTTAACAGGAACTGAAATGCCCAAAATGGAAGAATTCATTAAATTCTTAGAACAGCGGTGTCAAATATACAAACCAAGTCGCGAAATCAATTTAAGAGACAAGCATTTCCCGCAACATGCATTATCTGTAAGGGAGTTCATAAATTATTCGGTTGCGAAGTATTTAAAAAAATGGAAGTTAAAGATCGGGCTAGTAAAATAAAATCCGCGAATTTGTTTTTTAATTGTTTCAACATCGGGCACAGAAATAATGAATGTAAATGGTCAGGTTGTAAAAAATGCGGTAAAAATCATAATACGCTACTTCATGTTGAAAGAAATCACGATAGTAAGCAAGACGAAAAGGGTAACAACTCAAATGTTGTTACAGAAGGTATTAAAGTTCATAGCGCGATAGTCTCTACTCAAGTACTACTGTCGACCGCATTAATAAATATCAAGGGTCAAAGCGGGAGCATGTTCCAAACACGCGTATTGTTAGACAGTGGATCGCAATCCCACTTCATTACAAAAAAGCTAGCGGAATGTTTAAAACTGCCATTCAAAAATGTTAATTTACCGGTTGAAGGTTTGAATCAATTAGAAACGCGCATAAAACACTCGATTAACGCGGAAATACACTCAAAATATAACAATTATCATGAAAATGTCGAGTTTCTTGTTTTACCACAAATATGCAATTATTTACCAAATCAATATATAGATAAACGTATCTTTACTATACCTCAGAATATCCCTCTTGCCGACTCGCAATTTTATGAGCCTAGGGAAATTGACGCATTGTTAGGAGTGGAAATATTTTACGACCTCTTGTGTGTAGGGCAAATTGAAATACCAGGTCATAGAGCTAGATTACATAAAACAAAATGAGGTTGGATTATCTCCGGTAAGATAGGGAATAATGAGAAAACGATAAACACGAGTAATTGCTTAGTAACATTGAACTCTTTGCAAAAAAGTATAACAAAATTCTGGGAAATTGAAGAAATAGAAAACAAAACGTTTTTATCAAATGAAGAATTTCAAGTTGAACAGCATTTTATACAAAATACAAAACGCGATTCAGTCACTGGACGGTATGTCGTTCGATTACCGTTTAATGAAAAAATAAAAAACTTAGGAAAATCATACGTACAAGCAGAAAGACAATTTTATTCTTTAGAACGACGACTCGCTAAAAATTTCTCTTTAAAATCACAATACATTGAAAATATGCGCGAAGCCATCACATTAGGACATATGGTAGAAATAAATTCAAATGAAATACAACAGGGACATTGTTTTTTGCCACATCACCCCGTAGTAAAGGAGTCAAGTTCGACTACCAAGGTTAGAATAGTTTACAACGCGTCCACAAAAACTAGCACAGGTATTTCTTTAATTGATTGTCTACAGGTAGGCGCAGTTGTACAAAGCCCTAGTTTTGACATAATACTTAGATTTCGAACACATCATATCGTTATGATAGCCGACATTGAAAAAATGTATAAACAAATTCGTTTAGATGAAACAGATGCACGGTATCAACTTATTCTGTGGCGTGAAACAGAAAATGAGCAATTAAAAACATTCGTGATCCCGGTTGTTTTGTTCGGTAGCGCATCAGCACCTCACTCAGCAACTCGAGTCTTAAATCAATTAGCAGACGACGAGAAGGGTCGATATCCGAATGCGAGTATAGTATTGAAACGTGATTGTTATGTTGACGACGTGATGACAGGAGCGGATACTGTTAAAAATGCTAAAAAATTACGCGATGAATTAATAGGAATCACAAAGGCAGGCGAGTTTACACTTAGAAAATGGGTTTCTAATAACGTCGAGGTAATTGATTCAATGTCCAAAGAATTGTCTAATGTAAACTTATTAACTAATAATAATTCAGAGATGAAAGCGTTGGGAATTCAGTGGGAGATTTTAGATGACAAAATTACATATAAAATCACGGATGAACTTGATTCAAAAATCACAAAACGAAGCGTGTTGTCAAATATTGCGCGATTATACGATCCGATTGGTTTATTAGGTCCGGTAATAGTTTGTGCAAAACTTTTGATGCAAAGGTTATGGCAATGTAATGCTGGTTGGGATGAGTCATTACCGCATAATATTCACATGGCATGGATTAATATAAAAAAGCAGCTTTCGAGACTCAATGAAATTAAATTTTGTAGAAAGCCAATGATAAAGGATGCAATTCGTACTGAGATTCACGGGTTTTGTGACGCGAGCGAAAAGGCATACGGTGCTTGCGTGTATATAAGATCTATGGATAGAAACGGTAAAATCTTTATAAATTTATTATGTTCAAAAAATCGAGTAGCTCCTTTGAAAACAATTACATTACCAAAATTTGAATTATGTGCGGCGTTAGTACTTTCTAGATTAATAAAAACGGTTTTAACTGGGATTTGTAAAATAATTGATGAAATATTTTTATGGTCGAACTCACCGAAAACACTACAATGGATTAACACTCAGCCATATTTATTGAAGACCTTTGTTGCAAATAGGGTATCGGAGATTAGAGATATTACTGGTACAATGCACTGGAGGCACGTGCTCTCAGAACTAAACATGGCCGATGTGTTGTCACGCGGTCAACTACCTGCTGAATTTGTAGAAAATTACCAGTGGCGAGAAGGGCCACGATGGCTAATGAATAACACATCCGAATGGCCAAAGAAACCTATGCACTTAGTAC
>CALYJB010000131.1:0-5000 GCA_944738965.1 Nebria brevicollis
AGTAGGGACGCTTGGTCTTTGCTTGAACGACCACTGGAATCGTGTAAGTGTGCACAAGTATACGTACGAGTAGTAGTAAACTTGTTTAATTGCACAAATACAGAGACACTGGGACACGTCCAGACCGATTGTATACTCTTGTTACTTAACACACACACAGTGAGTGACAGTGAACACACAGTTTTAACATTCACAACACAATATAGTAATATATAATATATATTTATATATAGTGTGTGTTTGCGTGCAGAGATTCCCTCTAATAACTAACATTGCACTAGCATCTCCTCAATAAACTCCCACAGCGTATTGATAGTAATATACTTTATATAGATATGTGGGTGTGTATAGAAATATAAAAACATTGGAGTGATGATGTTGCCACAAGTTCCTATAACCCTGCCATACAAGAGACTTCTAAATTTGAACACTCACTTACAGAACAACTGTTCTCATAATGATAATAATGATATTATTATGTATATTATGTGATAATGTAAAGACGGACGAGCGCTACCCACTCTGGTCACACTCTGGCCGCACAGCATTAATACGTAAAGACACACTAAAATGTGTGTAAAGTTATACGAGTATGCGATGTTTAATATATAAATGTGATAATAATACGACTATGCGTTCTCTAGCGTTTGTGCCGTTGACTTGAGACCGATATATACACACAAAATTGTATTGGCATATACGGCTTGGTTTCTTTCTTTCTATATAGTTATTTATAATAGCTATAAATATGATATAAAGTGTAGTATAGAGAGTAAAATATTATGGTTTCTAGTGGTGTGTAGGACGACACACACGAGACGACAGTGATGTCGATATCTATGATTTTTCTATAATATTAGAGTGAATTTATATATGTATGTATTAATGTATATATATATGCTAGTACCATGACAGAAGAGGCTTCTCTTTGTGAAACTACTGACAACAACAACAGCAGCAGCAGCACACTGACTACTACGGTGTTGTCGGATTGTGTTTTGGTCTATTATGTACGAGTACAAGTCACACGCGTGTGTGTATGTGTTTGAGTATCTTAATAACACATATACGCTACCGGTTAGGTTTGCGACGAACTGTATCAACATATAACACATCAGATGCCCGCGCGTCTATAGCGCTTGACAAGTGAGTGGTGTTTTACTACTCAGTCGCCGCTCACCTTCTATTTAAGGAACCGGGCTGGGTTTGGTATATTAAACTGTATACATGTTTAAAAAAGTCCCAGTCCACAGAGTGTTCTCTGTATATCTAAATATATTCCAATATATTGAATATTGATAATAAATAAAATAATACACTTATTCACTACGGGGACTCCTCTGTCACACAGAGTAGAGTACAGACTATGAAATGGTGGTGTGTTGTGTTTTGTAGGTGTGTGTGTGTGTGTATATTGTACGTCTGCGAGTGCAAAATCACAGACGCACACACATCATCTACAACATCAACCGGCAAACACACAAACATCAACCAGCCACACGCACAGACGGCAGAACAATTTTATACATCAGAATAACCCCAACGCCGGATACCCAACATCGCCTGACATCTATTACACAGCAACACATAACCACCGGTGTGTGTGTGTGTGCGCCGTGAATCTGCTCGCGTTGTCTGTATACTCGAACTACTGTGTGTTGTGTGTGTGCGCATGTGTGTGTACTGTTGTTTAATCAAGTACATGTTAGAGACAGAGTGTTTTCCTCTGTCTAAATTTAGTAGCAATGATTGAACGCGAATACAAAACAGCAACAGCAGCAACAGCAACAGCAGCAGCAGCAACAGAAGCAACAGCAGAGACAGCAGAAACACACACACACACTAGTGGTGGCAGCGGTGTATACTGAAGACCGGCAGTCTGGTAATTGTAATACGACCCTCAGCCAGGCGTAGTCCAGGAACAGTATCCGAGGACCGCAATATGCGTTCGAAATGTCGATGTTCATGTGTCCTGCAGTTCACAAGTTGACGCGCATTTAGCTGCGTTCTTCATCGACCCACGAGCCGAGTGATCCACCGTTCAGGGTTATATTTGTTAGGATTATAATAATATTCATTCATTTTCGCCACACACAATTCTTTATTGATCATCATCATCAACAGCATAATAATAATAATAATAAAAAATTTTTGTATAATAATGGTCACCACACACAGACACATATTATATGTGTCACCGATCAGACACTAACCACTCACCACTGCCCCCCCAATTGTAAATGTGTAAGGCCGAGTCAAAACCTTACACACACATTATATTCATATATATGTATATATATATATAGCAAATGGCTATCGTCCACTGGTGCGACGATTGAGTGACTAGCCGTCGTCGGTGACTTATTCTTGCGTGTTGCGTGTGAGTGTGTTGTTACAAATAACTAGTCCCTACTAGCGCAAACTGGCCTGTGTACTGCATTATCACCGCACGTCTCTCTATCTGCTGTGCGAGTCAATGTGTGTCTTTTCTCACCACTTAAATTTAATGATGTACAGAGGAGACCGTGTCCCTCCTCTGCTAGTGGTAGAAAAGACATCACCACAACAGTATTTTATAAATATGTAGAGACCGTCACAGCGATGGGTCAGACAGACACACAAAACTAGTCGTCGCACAATAAGTGTAATTGTCGATGCAACAAACAGCAACATCAGCGTCAACAACAGCAACAAGAATAATTTTTGATAATTTCCGGGGTTTCTTTTAATAGATGTGTGAGTGTGGATGTACGAGGGGGGTAACATACACAACATCACCTAACACTCAGTGCTATATAACGGTTATCCCTATATGTTTATATACGTTATTGGCCAATGAGTGGTGATACACACAAACATCACACGTATATACCTCACATACAACACATACAACCTACCAACACTGTTGGACACTTTCACAAGCAATTACCCCGTGACTCGGTGTTAGGCTCTGTTTACTGGTGCATACACAGATTCAAACCTAACAATCACAAACCGCGGTGCGCATACACGTTTCCATGTCATATCGCGAGAGGCTTCTGTGTTGTGCGTAGTGAGGTGTGTGAGAAAGTTTGTGTATATCGATTTGTCTCATTATCGTTGTACGACATCTCGTCCTCTTCCAAACCACACACCCATACCATACTATACCATACGATATACCATACATAACCACAACACAAATCTAAATATATATGTACATTTTACATTTCTCAACATACACAGTCAGCACACACAGCTCGTGTGTTTGTCAGTCAGTGTAGATCGATATAATATATATATGATGTGTGCGTTATGTATATAATGTATATATTATAAATGCTAAGTATGTTGATGGATAATATAGAGAAGATAAGAGTAACGTGAGATGAAGCCACCATCATCATCATCATCATCATCTTCAGTGCCACCAATATTATACACATATAAAAATGTATATTATAAAATATCACATTTTCACTCTGTCCCCCTGTTTACGAAATTTTATTATGTGGACTGTTTAGGATCAAGTGTCCGGTCGTTACAGAGAGTGTATATGGTGTTGCCCGTGCACATTTCTCAATTTTTATTTATATATTTGTTTCTTTCTTTAGAGACACAGTAATGATCCTTCCGCAGGTTCACCTACGGAAACCTTGTTACGACTTTTACTTCCTCTAAATGATCAAGTTCGGTCATCTTCCCAGCGACATCGGCAAATGTCGAAACGCCGGCCGAGTACCAGTCCGAAGACCTCACTAAATCATTCAATCGGTAGTAGCGACGGGCGGTGTGTACAAAGGGCAGGGACTTAATCAACACGAGTTTATGACTCGCGCTTACTGGGAATTCCTCGTTCATGGGGAATAATTGCAATCCCCAATCCCTAGCACGAAGGAGGTTCAGCGGGTTACCCGGACCATTCGGCCAGGGAAGACACGCTGATTCCTTCAGTGTAGCGCGCGTGCGGCCCAGAACATCTAAGGGCATCACAGACCTGTTATTGCTCAATCTCATACGGCTATAAGCCGTTTGTCCCTCTAAGAAGATTAAAATGTACGCCGGTAGTAAAAACCACAACATTCCGCCCGCACGAAGCCGCAAAATGCTCGCACAGTGTATGAACACCGATTGAAACACCGACGAACAAACGTACGGTTAGTACGAAGATGTGAGCCTTCGAGATACCGGTAGAGTACGCCTATTTAGCAGGCTAGAGTCTCGTTCGTTATCGGAATTAACCAGACAAATCGCTCTACCAACTAAGAACGACCATGCACCACCACCCACCGAATCAAGAAAGAGCTATCAATCTGTCAATCCTTCCGGTGTCCGGGCCTGGTGAGGTTCCCCGTGTTGAGTCAAATTAAGCCGCAGGCTCCACTCCTTGTGGTGCCCTTCCGTCAATTCCTTTAAGTTTCAGCTTTGCAACCATACTTCCCCCGGAACCCAAAAGCTTTGGTTTCCCGGAAGCTGCCCGTCGAGTCATCGGAGGAACATCGACGGATCGCTAGCTGGCATCGTTTATGGTCAGAACTAGGGCGGTATCTGATCGCCTTCGAACCTCTGACTTTCGTTCTTGATTAATGAAAACATTTTTGGCAAATGCTTTCGCTTCTGTCCGTCTTGCGACGATCCAAGAATTTCACCTCTAACGTCGCAATACGAATGCCCCCATCCGTCCCTATTAATCATTACCTCGGGGTTCCGAAAACCAACAAAATAGAACCGAGGTCCTGTTCCATTATTCCATGCACATAGTATTCAGGCGAAATTTTAGCCTGCTTTGAGCACTCTAATTTGTTCAAAGTAAACGTGCCGGCCCGCCTCGACACTCAATTAAGAGCACCGCGACAGGATTTAAAAAAGTCGGAAGGATCACCGAGCACCGGGAATTCTGTACGCGCGTTATGCACGCACAGACCCAGACAATACTGAGCGATTGGTCTTCCACCGGCAGGACGTCCCGTGAGACGTGCCAGTTAGCACCGCGGGCGGTGAACCGACAGCACGGGACACAG
>CALYJB010000131.1:10000-17500 GCA_944738965.1 Nebria brevicollis
ATGTGTAAGAGCAGCGCGTGCGTTATTTTCTATATGCAATGAATGTATATATATATCAAATATTATAAAAATGTATATATGTATTTTTATGTATCTCTTTCTCAACACTCATCAATTTCGTATTTGTATATATAGTGTTTTTTCTATATAGCATTTGATTGAAACACACCAACATCAACATCGGATTTCTCCTAGGGCTTAGGATCGACTGACTCGTGTGCAACAGCTGTTCACACGAAACCCTTCTCCACGTCAGTCCTCCAGGGTCTCGCTGGAGTATTTGCTACTACCACCAAGATCTGCACCGACGGCGGCTCCAGATGGGCTCACGCCCAATCCTTCTGCGCTCACCGCCGCGACCATCCTACTCATCGTGACATAACGGTGCTCGACCACGCGTACGCAGTTAACAAAACATCCGAATTGCCACGACGGTAGAGTATAAGCATGACACTTTAGCGCCATCCATTTTCAGGGCTAGTAACTTCGGCAGGTGAGTTGTTACACACTCCTTGGCGGATTCCGACTTCCATGGCCACCGTCCTGCTGTCTTAAGTTACCAACGCCTTTCATGGTATCCCATAAGTGTCAATTTTGGCGCTTTAACTCTACGTTTGGTTCATCCCACAGCGCCAGTTCTGCTTACCAAAAGTGGCCCACTTGGCATTCATTGATCCGATCTCCGGCTTCATGCGTTAAGCAAGCCGGAGATCTCACCCATTTAAAGTTTGAGAATAGGTTGAGGCCGTTTCGACCCCAATGCCTCTAATCATTCGCTTTACCGGATGAGACTCATTCACAATTTTGTGTTATTCAATCGAATGCCAGCTATCCTGAGGGAAACTTCGGATGGAACCAGCTACTAGATGGTTCGATGAGTCTATCGCCGCTATACCAAGTTCTTACGATCGATTTGCACGTCAGAATCGCTACGGACTTCCATCAGGGTTTCCCCTGACTTCATCCTGACCTGGCATAGGTCACCATCTTTCGGGTCCCAGCGTGTACGCTCTAGATCCGCCCCAACTCGCAATGAGTGTGAGGGACGGTCCGGGAGTGCGAGGCTTCACCGACAATTGGGAAGCCCATCTTCCCTTAGTTTATGTAAAAATTATAAACTTTTACTTTCATTTCGCCTTTAGGTTTAGTTTGTGTATCTGACCCAATGACTCGCGTACATGCTAGACTCCTTGGTCCGTGTTTCAAGACGGGTCCTGAAAGTACCCAAAGCTCAGACGTCGCCGACGGGTGACGCGGGATCGGTTACATAGCCCATGCGACCAACAGTAATGCGAGTGCGGAATCGGCACCAGTCCAATTTCCACGGTCTACACAGAGTTTACTTGTCACAGGGTGTGAAAACGCTCCGCTACAAAAGAGCAGCGACCCACCACCTGACGGTTTCTACCATCGAGTCACCTGCCGGGATACCGCTAAGGTCTGTGCGACAACAGGCACGCTACTGCGAATAAACTCAGCAAACGGTGTTGCCGTACAGGCTGTCCTTATAGCGCGGATACCATAGACAAGTGCCCAATGGGTCGCGACGCATCTACTAGGATAGAAATGCACACCTCCTGCAGTAAACAGCACTGATAACGGGGCGTCCAGCACTACAACGGCGCGAACCGAGGCAGCACGAAGACGTCCCATGTAAAACGTTACCAGTGTGCTACCACAGGCGAGGTGATTGAATCTCTCCCTTCGAATAGTTCGGGTTTCTCAGGTTTACCCCTGAACGGTTTCACGTACTATTGAACTCTCTCTTCAAAGTTCTTTTCAACTTTCCCTCACGGTACTTGTTCGCTATCGGTCTCGTGGTTATATTTAGCCTTAGATGGAGTTTACCACCCACATAGAGCTGCACTCTCAAGCAACCCGACTCTAAGGAGAAACCCACCCGGACGTGGTAACGGTCACTACGGGCCTGGCACCCTCTATGGGTGTGTGGCCCCGTTCAAGAAGGACTTGGACACGTTACACACTTACCGCGTTAACTGGGCTCTCCTAAACACCACATTGCCCTGTAGCCGTTTCCGACTACGGGCTTCGGTGCTGGGCTTTTCCCTGTTCGCTCGCCGCTACTAAGGGAATCCTTGTTAGTTTCTTTTCCTCCGCTTAGTAATATGCTTAAATTCAGCGGGTAGTCACACCTGCTCTGAGGTCGCATAAATAAATATAGATATAGATATATATTAATATATTTCTATTATATATTATTAAAAACTTTCACGATATATGCTATATCGTTATCAGAGAATACAAGTTGCACATACACACAGAACACGTATTACGTTTCCTGCACTCATAATGTACAAAAACCATTATAAACACACACATCGTAATCAACAGGCAGGTCCGAGAGACAATATGTGCAATATGTGTAGTTGTTGGTTTCGTAACACTCGGCCTCTTTGACATTTTTTTGGTGTATAACATACACACACACACACACACAAAATAAAAAAACACTCATATAGAAAAAGATATCTCAATTGACACCACCTCTACGTCTCAAGTAGACGACCCAAACTCACACCAGTCGTCACCATAAATTCTCTAACCACGGCATATATCACACATCATAACCAAATAGCCAATACAGTTTATGTAGAATATAACTATAGACGTATGATGCGGCAGCGGTCGTGATCTACACCACCATCACCAACATGACTGCACGAACAAATTTGCTATATAGTGTATATTGGAATATCTCAAGTGGCCGTCACATTTGTAGTTTACATAGATTTTCAGTGTATTAGAATCATCATCCGCATGCAGCATACAATAACGATACACGGTGTTTTTGACGTAAGTTACGGACAGAGTATAGTGAGAACATGAACAACGTCAGGTCACTTACACTCTACATCATCGCAAACAGTGTATATAGTTAGGTAAAGAGAGTGATCGCGTGTAAAAGGTCTTGATCGGTATAGGGGGCAACTACAACAGCAACAACATTTTTCGTATATATTTCCCCACATACAAATATACTACACAAACTGCCTCAGAATTGTATTGTATAACGGAGAGTGTGACAAATGTTAGATATATAATTAAGTGAACATACACAACAACACAACAACACATATATATATGTATAATGTGTGATTTTGTAAACTGATCTGTGCTATATAGTTCAAAGCAAACACTGTGCGCTTAAATGTTGAACGTAACAATTTGTATGAGTAGGGACGCTTGGTCTTTGCTTGAACGACCACTGGAATCGTGTAAGTGTGCACAAGTATACGTACGAGTAGTAGTAAACTTGTTTAATTGCACAAATACAGAGACACTGGGACACGTCCAGACCGATTGTATACTCTTGTTACTTAACACACACACAGTGAGTGACAGTGAACACACAGTTTTAACATTCACAACACAATATAGTAATATATAATATATATTTATATATAGTGTGTGTTTGCGTGCAGAGATTCCCTCTAATAACTAACATTGCACTAGCATCTCCTCAATAAACTCCCACAGCGTATTGATAGTAATATACTTTATATAGATATGTGGGTGTGTATAGAAATATAAAAACATTGGAGTGATGATGTTGCCACAAGTTCCTATAACCCTGCCATACAAGAGACTTCTAAATTTGAACACTCACTTACAGAACAACTGTTCTCATAATGATAATAATGATATTATTATGTATATTATGTGATAATGTAAAGACGGACGAGCGCTACCCACTCTGGTCACACTCTGGCCGCACAGCATTAATACGTAAAGACACACTAAAATGTGTGTAAAGTTATACGAGTATGCGATGTTTAATATATAAATGTGATAATAATACGACTATGCGTTCTCTAGCGTTTGTGCCGTTGACTTGAGACCGATATATACACACAAAATTGTATTGGCATATACGGCTTGGTTTCTTTCTTTCTATATAGTTATTTATAATAGCTATAAATATGATATAAAGTGTAGTATAGAGAGTAAAATATTATGGTTTCTAGTGGTGTGTAGGACGACACACACGAGACGACAGTGATGTCGATATCTATGATTTTTCTATAATATTAGAGTGAATTTATATATGTATGTATTAATGTATATATATATGCTAGTACCATGACAGAAGAGGCTTCTCTTTGTGAAACTACTGACAACAACAACAGCAGCAGCAGCACACTGACTACTACGGTGTTGTCGGATTGTGTTTTGGTCTATTATGTACGAGTACAAGTCACACGCGTGTGTGTATGTGTTTGAGTATCTTAATAACACATATACGCTACCGGTTAGGTTTGCGACGAACTGTATCAACATATAACACATCAGATGCCCGCGCGTCTATAGCGCTTGACAAGTGAGTGGTGTTTTACTACTCAGTCGCCGCTCACCTTCTATTTAAGGAACCGGGCTGGGTTTGGTATATTAAACTGTATACATGTTTAAAAAAGTCCCAGTCCACAGAGTGTTCTCTGTATATCTAAATATATTCCAATATATTGAATATTGATAATAAATAAAATAATACACATATTCACTACGGGGACTCCTCTGTCACACAGAGTAGAGTACAGACTATGAAATGGTGGTGTGTTGTGTTTTGTAGGTGTGTGTGTGTGTGTATATTGTACGTCTGCGAGTGCAAAATCACAGACGCACACACATCATCTACAACATCAACCGGCAAACACACAAACATCAACCAGCCACACGCACAGACGGCAGAACAATTTTATACATCAGAATAACCCCAACGCCGGATACCCAACATCGCCTGACATCTATTACACAGCAACACATAACCACCGGTGTGTGTGTGTGTGCGCCGTGAATCTGCTCGCGTTGTCTGTATACTCGAACTACTGTGTGTTGTGTGTGTGCGCATGTGTGTGTACTGTTGTTTAATCAAGTACATGTTAGAGACAGAGTGTTTTCCTCTGTCTAAATTTAGTAGCAATGATTGAACGCGAATACAAAACAGCAACAGCAGCAACAGCAACAGCAGCAGCAGCAACAGAAGCAACAGCAGAGACAGCAGAAACACACACACACACTAGTGGTGGCAGCGGTGTATACTGAAGACCGGCAGTCTGGTAATTGTAATACGACCCTCAGCCAGGCGTAGTCCAGGAACAGTATCCGAGGACCGCAATATGCGTTCGAAATGTCGATGTTCATGTGTCCTGCAGTTCACAAGTTGACGCGCATTTAGCTGCGTTCTTCATCGACCCACGAGCCGAGTGATCCACCGTTCAGGGTTATATTTGTTAGGATTATAATAATATTCATTCATTTTCCGCCACACACAATTCTTTATTGATCATCATCATCAACAGCATAATAATAATAATAATAAAAAATTTTTGTATAATAATGGTCACCACACACAGACACATATTATATGTGTCACCGATCAGACACTAACCACTCACCACTGCCCCCCCCAATTGTAAATGTGTAAGGCCGAGTCAAAACCTTACACACACATTATATTCATATATATGTATATATATATAGCAAATGGCTATCGTCCACTGGTGCGACGATTGAGTGACTAGCCGTCGTCGGTGACTTATTCTTGCGTGTTGCGTGTGAGTGTGTTGTTACAAATAACTAGTCCCTACTAGCGCAAACTGGCCTGTGTGTACTGCATTATCACCGCACGTCTCTCTATCTGCTGTGCGAGTCAATGTGTGTCTTTTCTCACCACTTAAATTTAATGATGTACAGAGGAGACCGTGTCCCTCCTCTGCTAGTGGTAGAAAAGACATCACCACAACAGTATTTTATAAATATGTAGAGACCGTCACAGCGATGGGTCAGACAGACACACAAAACTAGTCGTCGCACAATAAGTGTAATTGTCGATGCAACAAACAGCAACATCAGCGTCAACAACAGCAACAAGAATAATGTTTGATAATTTCCGGGGGTTTCTTTTAATAGATGTGTGAGTGTGGATGTACGAGGGGGTAACATACACAACATCACCTAACACTCAGTGCTATATAACGGTTATCCCTATATGTTTATATACGTTATTGGCCAATGAGTGGTGATACACACAAACATCACACGTATATACCTCACATACAACACATACAACCTACCAACACTGTTGGACACTTTCACAAGCAATTACCCCGTGACTCGGTGTTAGGCTCTGTTTACTGGTGCATACACAGATTCAAACCTAACAATCACAAACCGCGGTGCGCATACACGTTTCCATGTCATATCGCGAGAGGCTTCTGTGTTGTGCGTAGTGAGGTGTGTGAGAAAGTTTGTGTATATCGATTTGTCTCATTATCGTTGTACGACATCTCGTCCTCTTCCAAACCACACACCCATACCATACTATACCATACGATATACCATACATAACCACAACACAAATCTAAATATATATGTACATTTTACATTTCTCAACATACACAGTCAGCACACACAGCTCGTGTGTTTGTCAGTCAGTGTAGATCGATATAATATATATATGATGTGTGCGTTATGTATATAATGTATATATTATAAATGCTAAGTATGTTGATGGATAATATAGAGAAGATAAGAGTAACGTGAGATGAAGCCACCATCATCATCATCATCATCATCATCTTCAGTGCCACCAATATTATACACATATAAAAATGTATATTATAAAATATCACATTTTCACTCTGTCCCCCTGTTTACGAAATTTTATTATGTGGACTGTTTAGGATCAAGTGTCCGGTCGTTACAGAGAGTGTATATGGTGTTGCCCGTGCACATTTCTCAATTTTTATTTATATATTTGTTTCTTTCTTTAGAGACACAGTAATGATCCTTCCGCAGGTTCACCTACGGAAACCTTGTTACGACTTTTACTTCCTCTAAATGATCAAGTTCGGTCATCTTCCCAGCGACATCGGCAAATGTCGAAACGCCGGCCGAGTACCAGTCCGAAGACCTCACTAAATCATTCAATCGGTAGTAGCGACGGGCGGTGTGTACAAAGGGCAGGGACTTAATCAACACGAGTTTATGACTCGCGCTTACTGGGAATTCCTCGTTCATGGGGAATAATTGCAATCCCCAATCCCTAGCACGAAGGAGGTTCAGCGGGTTACCCGGACCATTCGGCCAGGGAAGACACGCTGATTCCTTCAGTGTAGCGCGCGTGCGGCCCAGAACATCTAAGGGCATCACAGACCTGTTATTGCTCAATCTCAACGGCTATAAGCCGTTTGTCCCTCTAAGAAGATTAAAATGTACGCCGGTAGTAAAAACCACAACATTCCGCCCGCACGAAGCCGCAAAATGCTCGCACAGTGTATGAACACCGATTGAAACACCGACGAACAAACGTACGGTTAGTACGGAAGATGTGAGCCTTCGAGATACCGGTAGAGTACGCCTATTTAGCAGGCTAGAGTCTCGTTCGTTATCGGAATTAACCAGACAAATCGCTCTACCAACTAAGAACGACCATGCACCACCACCCACCGAATCAAGAAAGAGCTATCAATCTGTCAATCC
>CALYJB010000131.1:25000-32500 GCA_944738965.1 Nebria brevicollis
GCTATCGGTCTCGTGGTTATATTTAGCCTTAGATGGAGTTTACCACCCACTTAGAGCTGCACTCTCAAGCAACCCGACTCTAAGGAGAAACCCACCCGGACGTGGTAACGGTCACTACGGGCCTGGCACCCTCTATGGGTGTGTGGCCCCGTTCAAGAAGGACTTGGACACGTTACACACTTACCGCGTTAACTGGGCTCTCCTAAACACCACATTGCCCTGTAGCCGTTTCCGACTACGGGCTTCGGTGCTGGGCTTTTCCCTGTTCGCTCGCCGCTACTAAGGGAATCCTTGTTAGTTTCTTTTCCTCCGCTTAGTAATATGCTTAAATTCAGCGGGTAGTCACACCTGCTCTGAGGTCGCATAAATAAATATAGATATAGATATATATTAATATATTTCTATTATATATTATTAAAAACTTTCACGATATATGCTATATCGTTATCAGAGAATACAAGTTGCACATACACACAGAACACGTATTACGTTTCCTGCACTCATAATGTACAAAAACCATTATAAACACACACATCGTAATCAACAGGCAGGTCCGAGAGACAATATGTGCAATATGTGTAGTTGTTGGTTTCGTAACACTCGGCCTCTTTGACATTTTTTTGGTGTATAACATACACACACACACACACACAAAATAAAAAAACACTCATATAGAAAAAGATATCTCAATTGACACCACCTCTACGTCTCAAGTAGACGACCCAAACTCACACCAGTCGTCACCATAAATTCTCTAACCACGGCATATATCACACATCATAACCAAATAGCCAATACAGTTTATGTAGAATATAACTATAGACGTATTATGCAGGAGCCGTGGTGATCTACACCACCATCACCAACATGACTGCACGAACAAATTTGCTATATAGTGTATATTGGAATATCTCAAGTGGCCGTCACATTTGTAGTTTACATAGATTTTCAGTGTATTAGAATCATCATCCGCATGCAGCATACAATAACGATACACGGTGTTTTTGACGTAAGTTACGGACAGAGTATAGTGAGAACATGAACAACGTCAGGTCACTTACACTCTACATCATCGCAAACAGTGTATATAGTTAGGTAAAGAGAGTGATCGCGTGTAAAAGGTCTTGATCGGTATAGGGGGCAACTACAACAGCAACAACATTTTTCGTATATATTTCCCCACATACAAATATACTACACAAACTGCCTCAGAATTGTATTGTATAACGGAGAGTGTGACAAATGTTAGATATATAATTAAGTGAACATACACAACAACACAACAACACATATATATATGTATAATGTGTGATTTTGTAAACTGATCTGTGCTATATAGTTCAAAGCAAACACTGTGCGCTTAAATGTTGAACGTAACAATTTGTATGAGTAGGGACGCTTGGTCTTTGCTTGAACGACCACTGGAATCGTGTAAGTGTGCACAAGTATACGTACGAGTAGTAGTAAACTTGTTTAATTGCACAAATACAGAGACACTGGGACACGTCCAGACCGATTGTATACTCTTGTTACTTAACACACACACAGTGAGTGACAGTGAACACACAGTTTTAACATTCACAACACAATATAGTAATATATAATATATATTTATATATAGTGTGTGTTTGCGTGCAGAGATTCCCTCTAATAACTAACATTGCACTAGCATCTCCTCAATAAACTCCCACAGCGTATTGATAGTAATATACTTTATATAGATATGTGGGTGTGTATAGAAATATAAAAACATTGGAGTGATGATGTTGCCACAAGTTCCTATAACCCTGCCATACAAGAGACTTCTAAATTTGAACACTCACTTACAGAACAACTGTTCTCATAATGATAATAATGATATTATTATGTATATTATGTGATAATGTAAAGACGGACGAGCGCTACCCACTCTGGTCACACTCTGGCCGCACAGCATTAATACGTAAAGACACACTAAAATGTGTGTAAAGTTATACGAGTATGCGATGTTTAATATATAAATGTGATAATAATACGACTATGCGTTCTCTAGCGTTTGTGCCGTTGACTTGAGACCGATATATACACACAAAATTGTATTGGCATATACGGCTTGGTTTCTTTCTTTCTATATAGTTATTTATAATAGCTATAAATATGATATAAAGTGTAGTATAGAGAGTAAAATATTATGGTTTCTAGTGGTGTGTAGGACGACACACACGAGACGACAGTGATGTCGATATCTATGATTTTTCTATAATATTAGAGTGAATTTATATATGTATGTATTAATGTATATATATATGCTAGTACCATGACAGAAGAGGCTTCTCTTTGTGAAACTACTGACAACAACAACAGCAGCAGCAGCACACTGACTACTACGGTGTTGTCGGATTGTGTTTTGGTCTATTATGTACGAGTACAAGTCACACGCGTGTGTGTATGTGTTTGAGTATCTTAATAACACATATACGCTACCGGTTAGGTTTGCGACGAACTGTATCAACATATAACACATCAGATGCCCGCGCGTCTATAGCGCTTGACAAGTGAGTGGTGTTTTACTACTCAGTCGCCGCTCACCTTCTATTTAAGGAACCGGGCTGGGTTTGGTATATTAAACTGTATACATGTTTAAAAAAGTCCCAGTCCACAGAGTGTTCTCTGTATATCTAAATATATTCCAATATATTGAATATTGATAATAAATAAAATAATACACATATTCACTACGGGGACTCCTCTGTCACACAGAGTAGAGTACAGACTATGAAATGGTGGTGTGTTGTGTTTTGTAGGTGTGTGTGTGTGTGTATATTGTACGTCTGCGAGTGCAAAATCACAGACGCACACACATCATCTACAACATCAACCGGCAAACACACAAACATCAACCAGCCACACGCACAGACGGCAGAACAATTTTATACATCAGAATAACCCCAACGCCGGATACCCAACATCGCCTGACATCTATTACACAGCAACACATAACCACCGGTGTGTGTGTGTGTGCGCCGTGAATCTGCTCGCGTTGTCTGTATACTCGAACTACTGTGTGTTGTGTGTGTGCGCATGTGTGTGTACTGTTGTTTAATCAAGTACATGTTAGAGACAGAGTGTTTTCCTCTGTCTAAATTTAGTAGCAATGATTGAACGCGAATACAAAACAGCAACAGCAGCAACAGCAACAGCAGCAGCAGCAACAGAAGCAACAGCAGAGACAGCAGAAACACACACACACACTAGTGGTGGCAGCGGTGTATACTGAAGACCGGCAGTCTGGTAATTGTAATACGACCCTCAGCCAGGCGTAGTCCAGGAACAGTATCCGAGGACCGCAATATGCGTTCGAAATGTCGATGTTCATGTGTCCTGCAGTTCACAAGTTGACGCGCATTTAGCTGCGTTCTTCATCGACCCACGAGCCGAGTGATCCACCGTTCAGGGTTATATTTGTTAGGATTATAATAATATTCATTCATTTTCCGCCACACACAATTCTTTATTGATCATCATCATCAACAGCATAATAATAATAATAATAAAAAATTTTTGTATAATAATGGTCACCACACACTGACACATATTATATGTGTCACCGATCAGACACTAACCACTCACCACTGCCCCCCCCAATTGTAAATGTGTAAGGCCGAGTCAAAACCTTACACACACATTATATTCATATATATGTATATATATATAGCAAATGGCTATCGTCCACTGGTGCGACGATTGAGTGACTAGCCGTCGTCGGTGACTTATTCTTGCGTGTTGCGTGTGAGTGTGTTGTTACAAATAACTAGTCCCTACTAGCGCAAACTGGCCTGTGTGTACTGCATTATCACCGCACGTCTCTCTATCTGCTGTGCGAGTCAATGTGTGTCTTTTCTCACCACTTAAATTTAATGATGTACAGAGGAGACCGTGTCCCTCCTCTGCTAGTGGTAGAAAAGACATCACCACAACAGTATTTTATAAATATGTAGAGACCGTCACAGCGATGGGTCAGACAGACACACAAAACTAGTCGTCGCACAATAAGTGTAATTGTCGATGCAACAAACAGCAACATCAGCGTCAACAACAGCAACAAGAATAATTTTTGATAATTTCCGGGGGTTTCTTTTAATAGATGTGTGAGTGTGGATGTACGAGGGGGTAACATACACAACATCACCTAACACTCAGTGCTATATAACGGTTATCCCTATATGTTTATATACGTTATTGGCCAATGAGTGGTGATACACACAAACATCACACGTATATACCTCACATACAACACATACAACCTACCAACACTGTTGGACACTTTCACAAGCAATTACCCCGTGACTCGGTGTTAGGCTCTGTTTACTGGTGCATACACAGATTCAAACCTAACAATCACAAACCGCGGTGCGCATACACGTTTCCATGTCATATCGCGAGAGGCTTCTGTGTTGTGCGTAGTGAGGTGTGTGAGAAAGTTTGTGTATATCGATTTGTCTCATTATCGTTGTACGACATCTCGTCCTCTTCCAAACCACACACCCATACCATACTATACCATACGATATACCATACATAACCACAACACAAATCTAAATATATATGTACATTTTACATTTCTCAACATACACAGTCAGCACACACAGCTCGTGTGTTTGTCAGTCAGTGTAGATCGATATAATATATATATGATGTGTGCGTTATGTATATAATGTATATATTATAAATGCTAAGTATGTTGATGGATAATATAGAGAAGATAAGAGTAACGTGAGATGAAGCCACCATCATCATCATCATCATCATCATCTTCAGTGCCACCAATATTATACACATATAAAAATGTATATTATAAAATATCACATTTTCACTCTGTCCCCCTGTTTACGAAATTTTATTATGTGGACTGTTTAGGATCAAGTGTCCGGTCGTTACAGAGAGTGTATATGGTGTTGCCCGTGCACATTTCTCAATTTTTATTTATATATTTGTTTCTTTCTTTAGAGACACAGTAATGATCCTTCCGCAGGTTCACCTACGGAAACCTTGTTACGACTTTTACTTCCTCTAAATGATCAAGTTCGGTCATCTTCCCAGCGACATCGGCAAATGTCGAAACGCCGGCCGAGTACCAGTCCGAAGACCTCACTAAATCATTCAATCGGTAGTAGCGACGGGCGGTGTGTACAAAGGGCAGGGACTTAATCAACACGAGTTTATGACTCGCGCTTACTGGGAATTCCTCGTTCATGGGGAATAATTGCAATCCCCAATCCCTAGCACGAAGGAGGTTCAGCGGGTTACCCGGACCATTCGGCCAGGGAAGACACGCTGATTCCTTCAGTGTAGCGCGCGTGCGGCCCAGAACATCTAAGGGCATCACAGACCTGTTATTGCTCAATCTCATACGGCTATAAGCCGTGTGTCCCTCTAAGAAGATTAAAATGTACGCCGGTAGTAAAAACCACAACATTCCGCCCGCACGAAGCCGCAAAATGCTCGCACAGTGTATGAACACCGATTGAAACACCGACGAACAAACGTACGGTTAGTACGGAAGATGTGAGCCTTCGAGATACCGGTAGAGTACGCCTATTTAGCAGGCTAGAGTCTCGTTCGTTATCGGAATTAACCAGACAAATCGCTCTACCAACTAAGAACGACCATGCACCACCACCCACCGAATCAAGAAAGAGCTATCAATCTGTCAATCCTTCCGGTGTCCGGGCCTGGTGAGGTTCCCCGTGTTGAGTCAAATTAAGCCGCAGGCTCCACTCCTTGTGGTGCCCTTCCGTCAATTCCTTTAAGTTTCAGCTTTGCAACCATACTTCCCCCGGAACCCAAAAGCTTTGGTTTCCCGGAAGCTGCCCGTCGAGTCATCGGAGGAACATCGACGGATCGCTAGCTGGCATCGTTTATGGTCAGAACTAGGGCGGTATCTGATCGCCTTCGAACCTCTGACTTTCGTTCTTGATTAATGAAAACATTTTTGGCAAATGCTTTCGCTTCTGTCCGTCTTGCGACGATCCAAGAATTTCACCTCTAACGTCGCAATGCGAATGCCCCCATCCGTCCCTATTAATCATTACCTCGGGGTTCCGAAAACCAACAAAATAGAACCGAGGTCCTGTTCCATTATTCCATGCACATAGTATTCAGGCGAAATTTTAGCCTGCTTTGAGCACTCTAATTTGTTCAAAGTAAACGTGCCGGCCCGCCTCGACACTCAATTAAGAGCACCGCGACAGGATTTAAAAAAGTCGGAAGGATCACCGAGCACCCGGGAATTCTGTACGCGCGTTATGCACGCACAGACCCCAGACAATACTGAGCGATTGGTCTTCCACCGGCAGGACGTCCCGTGAGACGTGCCAGTTAGCACCGCGGGCGGTGAACCGACAGCACGGGACACAGATTCAACTACGAGCTTTTTAACCGCAACAACTTTAATATACGCTATTGGAGCTGGAATTACCGCGGCTGCTGGCACCAGACTTGCCCTCCAATTGGTCCTTGTTAAAGGATTTAAAGTGTACTCATTCCGATTACGGGGCCTCGGATGAGTCCCGTATCGTTATTTTTCGTCACTACCTCCCCGTGCCGGGAGTGGGTAATTTGCGCGCCTGCTGCCTTCCTTGGATGTGGTAGCCGTTTCTCAGGCTCCCTCTCCGGAATCGAACCCTGATTCCCCGTTACCCGTTACAACCATGGTAGGCGCAGAACCTACCATCGACAGTTGATAAGGCAGACATTTGAAAGATGCGTCGCCGGTGCAAGACCGTACGATCAGCATAAAGTTATTCAGAGTCACCAAATAGGGCGACGAACAGACAGCAGTGCCTGCCCGCCGATTGGTTTTGATCTAATAAAAGCACTCCTTCCATCTCTGGTCGGAGCTCTGTTTGCGTGTATTAGCTCTAGAATTACCACAGTTATCCAAGTAAATGTGTGTACGATCTAAGGAACCATAACTGATTTAATGAGCCTTTCGCGGTTTCACCTTATTTTGGCTTGTACTGAGACATGCATGGCTTAATCTTTGAGACAAGCATATGACTACTGGCAGGATCAACCAGGGAGTTTGTCACAATCACATATAAAAATTGCATAAATTTTTTTGGAAATGTGTTTGTTTTTTTTATATATATATATATATATATATATATATATATAAATATATACGAGAGACACCGGTATCGAAAATTTACTTTCTGGCATACCGGGCTACGTAAAATTTTTCATATAAAATTTCTATATAAATATATATCTACACACTTTTATTACGTGTTTGTTGTAGACAGGCCCACACAGGTCCCAATCATCACATCATACACACTATAAAAACCAACCACACAGGTTCGACACACACTCACACACACAAACACAACACCCAGTAGTGAGTGTATGGGGTGTGTGGTGTCTAGATATATATATTTACTATATTTCGATTTTATTAATATTATTTGAGAGTTCAAATAATCTCTTCCGTACTCGTCGCTAGATTTAAAGCGCCAGTGT
>CALYJB010000131.1:37500-42837 GCA_944738965.1 Nebria brevicollis
AAACTTTTACTTTCATTTCGCCTTTAGGTTTAGTTTGTGTATCTGACCCAATGACTCGCGTACATGCTAGACTCCTTGGTCCGTGTTTCAAGACGGGTCCTGAAAGTACCCAAAGCTCAGACGTCGCCGACGGGTGACGCGGGATCGGTTACATAGCCCATGCGACCAACAGTAATGCGAGTGCGGAATCGGCACCAGTCCAATTTCCACGGTCTACACAGAGTTTACTTGTCACAGGGTGTGAAAACGCTCCGCTACAAAAGAGCAGCGACCCACCACCTGACGGTTTCTACCATCGAGTCACCTGCCGGGATACCGCTAAGGTCTGTGCGACAACAGGCACGCTACTGCGAATAAACTCAGCAAACGGTGTTGCCGTACAGGCTGTCCTTATAGCGCGGATACCATAGACAAGTGCCCAATGGGTCGCGACGCATCTACTAGGATAGAAATGCACACCTCCTGCAGTAAACAGCACTGATAACGGGGCGTCCAGCACTACAACGGCGCGAACCGAGGCAGCACGAAGACGTCCCATGTAAAACGTTACCAGTGTGCTACCACAGGCGAGGTGATTGAATCTCTCCCTTCGAATAGTTCGGGTTTCTCAGGTTTACCCCTGAACGGTTTCACGTACTATTGAACTCTCTCTTCAAAGTTCTTTTCAACTTTCCCTCACGGTACTTGTTCGCTATCGGTCTCGTGGTTATATTTAGCCTTAGATGGAGTTTACCACCCACTTAGAGCTGCACTCTCAAGCAACCCGACTCTAAGGAGAAACCCACCCGGACGTGGTAACGGTCACTACGGGCCTGGCACCCTCTATGGGTGTGTGGCCCCGTTCAAGAAGGACTTGGACACGTTACACACTTACCGCGTTAACTGGGCTCTCCTAAACACCACATTGCCCTGTAGCCGTTTCCGACTACGGGCTTCGGTGCTGGGCTTTTCCCTGTTCGCTCGCCGCTACTAAGGGAATCCTTGTTAGTTTCTTTTCCTCCGCTTAGTAATATGCTTAAATTCAGCGGGTAGTCACACCTGCTCTGAGGTCGCATAAATAAATATAGATATAGATATATATTAATATATTTCTATTATATATTATTAAAAACTTTCACGATATATGCTATATCGTTATCAGAGAATACAAGTTGCACATACACACAGAACACGTATTACGTTTCCTGCACTCATAATGTACAAAAACCATTATAAACACACACATCGTAATCAACAGGCAGGTCCGAGAGACAATATGTGCAATATGTGTAGTTGTTGGTTTCGTAACACTCGGCCTCTTTGACATTTTTTTGGTGTATAACATACACACACACACACACACAAAATAAAAAAACACTCATATAGAAAAAGATATCTCAATTGACACCACCTCTACGTCTCAAGTAGACGACCCAAACTCACACCAGTCGTCACCATAAATTCTCTAACCACGGCATATATCACACATCATAACCAAATAGCCAATACAGTTTATGTAGAATATAACTATAGACGTATTATGAAGGAGTGGTGGTGATCTACACCACCATCACCAACATGACTGCACGAACAAATTTGCTATATAGTGTATATTGGAATATCTCAAGTGGCCGTCACATTTGTAGTTTACATAGATTTTCAGTGTATTAGAATCATCATCCGCATGCAGCATACAATAACGATACACGGTGTTTTTGACGTAAGTTACGGACAGAGTATAGTGAGAACATGAACAACGTCAGGTCACTTACACTCTACATCATCGCAAACAGTGTATATAGTTAGGTAAAGAGAGTGATCGCGTGTAAAAGGTCTTGATCGGTATAGGGGGCAACTACAACAGCAACAACATTTTTCGTATATATTTCCCCACATACAAATATACTACACAAACTGCCTCAGAATTGTATTGTATAACGGAGAGTGTGACAAATGTTAGATATATAATTAAGTGAACATACACAACAACACAACAACACATATATATATGTATAATGTGTGATTTTGTAAACTGATCTGTGCTATATAGTTCAAAGCAAACACTGTGCGCTTAAATGTTGAACGTAACAATTTGTATGAGTAGGGACGCTTGGTCTTTGCTTGAACGACCACTGGAATCGTGTAAGTGTGCACAAGTATACGTACGAGTAGTAGTAAACTTGTTTAATTGCACAAATACAGAGACACTGGGACACGTCCAGACCGATTGTATACTCTTGTTACTTAACACACACACAGTGAGTGACAGTGAACACACAGTTTTAACATTCACAACACAATATAGTAATATATAATATATATTTATATATAGTGTGTGTTTGCGTGCAGAGATTCCCTCTAATAACTAACATTGCACTAGCATCTCCTCAATAAACTCCCTCAGCGTATTGATAGTAATATACTTTATATAGATATGTGGGTGTGTATAGAAATATAAAAACATTGGAGTGATGATGTTGCCACAAGTTCCTATAACCCTGCCATACAAGAGACTTCTAAATTTGAACACTCACTTACAGAACAACTGTTCTCATAATGATAATAATGATATTATTATGTATATTATGTGATAATGTAAAGACGGACGAGCGCTACCCACTCTGGTCACACTCTGGCCGCACAGCATTAATACGTAAAGACACACTAAAATGTGTGTAAAGTTATACGAGTATGCGATGTTTAATATATAAATGTGATAATAATACGACTATGCGTTCTCTAGCGTTTGTGCCGTTGACTTGAGACCGATATATACACACAAAATTGTATTGGCATATACGGCTTGGTTTCTTTCTTTCTATATAGTTATTTATAATAGCTATAAATATGATATAAAGTGTAGTATAGAGAGTAAAATATTATGGTTTCTAGTGGTGTGTAGGACGACACACACGAGACGACAGTGATGTCGATATCTATGATTTTTCTATAATATTAGAGTGAATTTATATATGTATGTATTAATGTATATATATATGCTAGTACCATGACAGAAGAGGCTTCTCTTTGTGAAACTACTGACAACAACAACAGCAGCAGCAGCACACTGACTACTACGGTGTTGTCGGATTGTGTTTTGGTCTATTATGTACGAGTACAAGTCACACGCGTGTGTGTATGTGTTTGAGTATCTTAATAACACATATACGCTACCGGTTAGGTTTGCGACGAACTGTATCAACATATAACACATCAGATGCCCGCGCGTCTATAGCGCTTGACAAGTGAGTGGTGTTTTACTACTCAGTCGCCGCTCACCTTCTATTTAAGGAACCGGGCTGGGTTTGGTATATTAAACTGTATACATGTTTAAAAAAGTCCCAGTCCACAGAGTGTTCTCTGTATATCTAAATATATTCCAATATATTGAATATTGATAATAAATAAAATAATACACATATTCACTACGGGGACTCCTCTGTCACACAGAGTAGAGTACAGACTATGAAATGGTGGTGTGTTGTGTTTTGTAGGTGTGTGTGTGTGTGTATATTGTACGTCTGCGAGTGCAAAATCACAGACGCACACACATCATCTACAACATCAACCGGCAAACACACAAACATCAACCAGCCACACGCACAGACGGCAGAACAATTTTATACATCAGAATAACCCCAACGCCGGATACCCAACATCGCCTGACATCTATTACACAGCAACACATAACCACCGGTGTGTGTGTGTGTGCGCCGTGAATCTGCTCGCGTTGTCTGTATACTCGAACTACTGTGTGTTGTGTGTGTGCGCATGTGTGTGTACTGTTGTTTAATCAAGTACATGTTAGAGACAGAGTGTTTTCCTCTGTCTAAATTTAGTAGCAATGATTGAACGCGAATACAAAACAGCAACAGCAGCAACAGCAACAGCAGCAGCAGCAACAGAAGCAACAGCAGAGACAGCAGAAACACACACACACACTAGTGGTGGCAGCGGTGTATACTGAAGACCGGCAGTCTGGTAATTGTAATACGACCCTCAGCCAGGCGTAGTCCAGGAACAGTATCCGAGGACCGCAATATGCGTTCGAAATGTCGATGTTCATGTGTCCTGCAGTTCACAAGTTGACGCGCATTTAGCTGCGTTCTTCATCGACCCACGAGCCGAGTGATCCACCGTTCAGGGTTATATTTGTTAGGATTATAATAATATTCATTCATTTTCCGCCACACACAATTCTTTATTGATCATCATCATCAACAGCATAATAATAATAATAATAAAAAATTTTTGTATAATAATGGTCACCACACACAGACACATATTATATGTGTCACCGATCAGACACTAACCACTCACCACTGCCCCCCCCAATTGTAAATGTGTAAGGCCGAGTCAAAACCTTACACACACATTATATTCATATATATGTATATATATATAGCAAATGGCTATCGTCCACTGGTGCGACGATTGAGTGACTAGCCGTCGTCGGTGACTTATTCTTGCGTGTTGCGTGTGAGTGTGTTGTTACAAATAACTAGTCCCTACTAGCGCAAACTGGCCTGTGTGTACTGCATTATCACCGCACGTCTCTCTATCTGCTGTGCGAGTCAATGTGTGTCTTTTCTCACCACTTAAATTTAATGATGTACAGAGGAGACCGTGTCCCTCCTCTGCTAGTGGTAGAAAAGACATCACCACAACAGTATTTTATAAATATGTAGAGACCGTCACAGCGATGGGTCAGACAGACACACAAAACTAGTCGTCGCACAATAAGTGTAATTGTCGATGCAACAAACAGCAACATCAGCGTCAACAACAGCAACAAGAATAATTTTTGATAATTTCCGGGGGTTTCTTTTAATAGATGTGTGAGTGTGGATGTACGAGGGGGTAACATACACAACATCACCTAACACTCAGTGCTATATAACGGTTATCCCTATATGTTTATATACGTTATTGGCCAATGAGTGGTGATACACACAAACATCACACGTATATACCTCACATACAACACATACAACCTACCAACACTGTTGGACACTTTCACAAGCAATTACCCCGTGACTCGGTGTTAGGCTCTGTTTACTGGTGCATACACAGATTCAAACCTAACAATCACAAACCGCGGTGCGCATACACGTTTCCATGTCATATCGCGAGAGGCTTCTGTGTTGTGCGTAGTGAGGTGTGTGAGAAAGTTTGTGTATATCGATTTGTCTCATTATCGTTGTACGACATCTCGTCCTCTTCCAAACCACACACCCATACCATACTATACCATACGATATACCATACATAACCACAACACAAATCTAAATATATATGTACATTTTACATTTCTCAACATACACAGTCAGCACACACAGCTCGTGTGTTTGTCAGTCA